>OZ022264.1:243354592-243954592 GCA_963978885.1 Nemotelus pantherinus | reverse complement strand
TTTTTTCTACAAACACTTGAAGGCCGCGATATTATTAACGATTGACCGAAACTTCACCCTGTAATTGAACAATAATAAATAATCAGAAACACAGTTTCGATTGAGGAATGTAAGCAAATTGACTGCATTTACACCGACCTCAAGAAATTGGATCATGGCATGGTCAGATCTGGATAGTGACATGAACATACTTGGAACTGCCTTTATATCAAAGCTTCAAATAACTTCCCGAACTTTTTTGAAAATAAACGAAAAATGTATTAGAATTCTTATGGTTGTTTTGTTTTCTTGTCTAAAGAGCGTTCTTAGCTGATCACCCTGTATTCATGCATTTTGTCCTTCTTTTTGTTAAGATTTCCAATTATTTTCCTTTAGAATCCATTTTTTCTTGCTCTAAATTCAATATAATTAGCTTTTGAGTTAAAACTTTGCTGATCCATGGGCACTGTTAATAGCCAGTGAATCATCGAGTTGTAGGGCGCCATTTTGTAGAAATGCTAATGATCAGACGTGAATGGAGTTGTTCTCTGGGTGTGCGTTGGCTTTCGGCAGATATTGGACTCAAGAAGGACTTCTTCACTGATGATCGTCAAATCCAAGACCATTAGTCTCTCGTTATTTTCGAACTTTATTAAAAATTGGACCTGTTTATGTGCTTTGTTCGACTTTTCCAAAGTCTCTGTCGAAGCATATTTTGTCACAATAGGCAGGATAGGTTGTAGATACCTCATCCATGAATGGAGAAGCGAACCTTTTTCATGAAGTTTCTTTTCCAGCCTGTCCATAAATATCTCACTCATAAGTGGGAATAAAAGACTTCCCATGGCGACACCTTTAATATCTTTGAAGTACTTCCCTCTGAAAGTAAAGTAGTATTATTACTCATGCAAATCGTCAGATTTGCTATCTATCTATTTTAATACTCCATATCACCAGAAATAAAATACCACTGAATATTAGCAACTTTTGAGATACCAATGCGTAATAATTATTATATTTTGTAAAATATAATAATTATTATTATTAATTTATTATTGCATCCTGCAATAATAAATTACATGCATTTTTTTTTTGGAAGTATGGAAATAATAATATCACGTATAAGTATGATATTATTATTTTCGTAATGTAAAACTCATCCTTCTGCCCTCTGGTGAGCTAGTCTTTTCTAATAGGCAGTCCTCAAAAAACGCAATTGCTTGCTTTACCGGACAGAGCTTTTGCATCAAATGATACAACTAGCTCATCTTCCTGTATTGTGGCCACTCTTCCAAGCCGTTCTAACATCTCCTCTCGATTTTGAACTGACCTACCAATAATCTTCCCTATGACCCTACATTCGTCTACAATCCATTTTGCGATTCTCCTTGTGGGAGCGTTTATAGCGGTGATAATTTTCCTTACCTTATTTCGGTCTTTTGTATTTTCGGAAGGGATGCATTTCTTGGCAACGCTGAGTTTGGGTTTGTTGAATTTAGCACTCTTTCAGGGTTCTTTCCACTTGTTTGATAGAGTCTGGTAAAGGATCTTTCCTTGCTTTTGATAGTCCTCGTTGTTGAGCTTTTTCATGATTAAACGGTCATATGCATCCTTGGCCACTATGACCATAGTGTTGTTTCGTTTATCTGTTTTGGTATTATAGACTGATTTGGTAGCCAGCCTTTTAAGCACCTTTGTTGCCTTACCAGTTTTCCTGCTCTTACTGCTTAGCCACATTGCCTCTAATCTACGCTTTTTACGGCTGCTTTAATGTGTACTACCAAGTCTGCTGTTGGAAATGTTGTTTCCGTGACAGTAAAATTCAGACCTTGGTTAAGCAGCTCCATTTTTCAATTTTAATGTCTATCTCATTGAGTCCTAGTCATTTTGGCAAGTTATTTACTAGTTGGTTGTGAGGTTTGTTTGAAGAGTAATACTTATATTTTTGCAAGGGAAATATAAGAAAAGATATTAGTGTTAGTGCAGAGAAGTATAGAGAAAGCAGAACATCATATAACTAGGGGAGAATTCCACAAAATATTAACTGAAACCAAAAAACATAAAAAAAAATAGTTACTCTGATGGCGCAAGAAAAGTGTTCAAAAAGGCTGGCCGTCACCTGCCGACCGGCAGACGCATTGCTTTCGCAAAGTAGCACGTAAATAAGCCCGTAGCACTTTGGAAGAATGTAATATTTTCTGATGAAAGTAGATTTTGCATCTTAATCATAAAAAGATGCAAAATACTATGGAGAAAGCAAGCAACAGAAGTTCAAAAAGAATGCCTGCAAACCATTGTAAAACATGATGGTGGAGGAATAATGGTATGGGAGTGAATTTCAAGTAATAATATTGGAAAATTGGGATTTACTGAATTAACGATGGATAAATATAGTAATCTGGCCATTTAAAAAAAAATTATCTTAAACAAAGTGCCAGAAATCTCGGCTTAGATACAAATTTTCGCTTGCAACATGATAATGATCCGAAGCATACAGCCGAAATTCTATAGCTCTGATTGCTCTAACATACCCCGAAACAGCTACACACACTCAACTCTCACAAAGACCAGACCGAAACCCTATCGAACACTCGTGGGAATCGCTATAGAGGAGATTTCGAGAACATCGAATAACTAGTAAGGAAATGCTGAAAACAGTCATAACGGAAAAATGGAATAACATACATAGGTGTGGACGAAACAGAAACGCTCGTCAATTCGATGACAAAAACGCTGCAGGAGTTCATAAAGAATCAAGGGTTCGCTGACAGCTATTTATTAACAATTTTAATCTTATAATGTACCACTACTTATGTTGTATTTAAAACAAAATCTTACCTCTTAATAAGAGAACGCAGACTGTATTATGTTTTTGTTTATTTTCTGCCAAATAAGCCATCATTTTAAAAACTATAATAACGATATAAATAAATTTTTGCTCGCCTAAAGATTTATTTACTAAATAGTAAATAGAAAAAAATCTATTTGCTTTTGCTTTTTAACATTACAAACTGATTGGAAGTGAGCGCAGACTTTTTCTAGCAAGTGTATACCGTGTGTTATTGTAGTATGAGAAAATCTAAAAATTGCAGGAAAATAAATAAATCTTATGAACATCAATATTTATTGAAGTATGAAAGTAATTAACGTCAGAATTTTGTCAAAGCTCAAAATTATTTCAAATAAGCTAATGAAAATTCCCATTTATCTGGTTAGCCGTGTGGAGTTGAAATATCACTTTGAATTCTTGTTTTTGCTTTCTAATATGACGTTTTAGGTCTTTCTTATATTTTGTAATAAAATGTTAAACTACACAAAATTTTCTCTCAATTGGTATGTAACACTTTTCAGATTTAAGCATTTATTCTTATCAACTTGAACAATTGAAATCTATTCTGCTTATCATCCGATTAGACGTGTGAGTCACTGTAATTCAAACTAATTTTTTGACTTTTATTTAACTGATTAGTTTTAGTAAAAATTACGCATTTGCCAACTCTTTTGTCTTCCTCATAAATAAAATATATGAAAATTTTTAAAATGTCGCCAAAAATGCCTGTGATCTTCAGGGATTGTAATATTCCACACAATCCAAATTAAAAATCAGTTAGTAAGTAAAAACAGATACAACATTCATACAAATAGCTTTACATTTCGAATACTGAGCATTGATAAAACCAAAATATATTTTCGCATATGCTTTTATGTTCGCGCAACGCAAAAACATCTTATAACCAAATCTCCACATGTACGTACCGCTGACACTATCAATTAGCACGAATTGGAATCATGTTTCGCAGAAACCGGAGATGACTGAATGAATTGCAAGGTACGTATTTCAGAACAGTGCAAAATTACCGTCCCGATCCGCACATGAAATACTCAAGATCAAATTAAACCGAGCCCAGGTAGAATAGATACAGTCGCGGCAATATTGTTATCAACTGAAGCACCGGGCATGACACACACACCATCCCAGGAAATAGTGCGGCTAGCATCCACGGCTCGGCTGGTCAATGACGCATCGATCGTGGTCTACCGGACCTGAAAAAACGGCTTGGCTTAGTGGATTAGCTAAAACCAGCTAAGCAAATTCTCGTACCGTATCGAAAGACACAGAGCCAGCCAACTGTGAAACTAATTTTCATGTCTTCAAGAAACACCGTATGTACATGTCTATACTTCTATTTATGTAAATACATACAAATATTCAATAAGAACCATCATCAACCACTTACCAATTGCAAGAAGCATGTTGACAACAGGAAGTGTCGCCTAGTACACGAGCCCATGTCATAGTTTTTCACATTGCATTCACACCTAGATTTGGATCGGACTGTATCCGTTCGCCTGATCGAATCTCAATAACGGCTGATCGACACAAAACCATACAATTTTCCACAGCATCACAAGATTATGTATGTGTGTATCCAAAACGAACTAACACAAGGCACTAGTCGTGAACTTTCAGCTTTCTTTTATTTTTGCATTCTCTCGATGCACCAAGAGCATATGCAACTGAACTCGCGATGCGTCACTTGAACATTCTTTCCTTGCAATCTATCTTCTAATCGACGAAGAAAACTCACAAGATACTACTTTCCCTCGCAAAAAAAACACTCCGCACTATCAATGCACTTTAGCAAATTTTCCGCGTATTTGCATCGCAATCTTATGTAATTACCGTGAAACTCACGAATGCAAGATATATGCACTCAGATGCCTAATACACATAGGACAGCCAAAACGACTTCCTTTCGATGCACCCGAAACTAGTTAGTCACTATTTTCCTACGGCTTTCCTGCGGAAAACTGCAGGCGAACGTGCAACGGACACATGAGCAAAAACCCGCGACCGACCTCGATATATGGGCGAAAGTTCGTTTTTCGGCTAGTCAGATGCACTGCACACGTTTTGGCTACTATACAACAACCTACCGTCGGTCGAGCTTGTCGACGGCGAACCACTCAGCTCGAAAACCTCTACAAGAATGGGAATGGAAATCGGCTAGCATATGTGAATCGGAGGGGGATAGCGAATTTTGTTTACTACGTAGGCGAAGCGGAAAATTCATAAGTTAGACAAAGGCAAATGTCGTGCAACGACCACTTGTTGAGCTTCGAAAAGTGTTCGAAAATGTGTGTTGGTTAGAAGAGTAGAGATCGAATGATGGGCGTTCGAAAATCATTGCCAGATAAACAGTTTGGTGTGAACTAACGAAAACAGACTTTCAATTTAAAAGACAGGCGTTGTGTGATGAGTTGACAACAAAATGTTATGAGTTTTTAGCTTAACAACTTGCAGAGATTTTATAAGAGTTTTTAGCGTAATAACTTGCAGAGTAAGTCTTGTGTGGGTTTCCTAAGGCGCATTTTAGTGTAATATAGATTCCCAGTTAAAAAAATTCTTATTTGGCGCGGATTTTTGTTGGTTTATCACGGTAGGTATGGAACGTATCAGTCACCGCTTTGTTTTTTTTTAATATTTTGTTTTAATTATGGATGAAAATTTTAAATCACGCAACAATAATTTACTGAAACGACAACAGTAACATCAACCACACAACATCAAAAGGCACCACAACTAATGATGCTGAGCCACCAGAAATCAAACATTTCCGATTACTCTACGCTAGCCGGACCGATGGACAGACAAAGAATTGAACGCTAAGTTTGAAACGGTAAAAAAAAGTATAGCTGGGGCTTCAAATTATTCCCTCGGCCCTATATGATCACAAGAAGATCGCCAAGATCTTCATCGAACTGAAGGTACAGTACCATACGTACTACTTTCCCGATGAGAGAATCTAAACGTCATAATCCAAGGGCTATACGGAAGTAAAAGACCTAGAATGTCAGGGTTTCCAAGCCATCGAAACGTTCTTTGTCAAAAAAAATAAGCTTTTTAAAATGATCCTCCTACGAAATGAACAGAAGATATATAACGTGCCATCTGCCATTTAATGTGCAAAGTCGAGGAACACAATCCACGAGGTGCACAATCCCCTTTGTCACAGATGCCAAGAGTTTAAGATTCTGGCAGCAGTTGTCATGCTCAGGATCGCTGCATTAATTGCGACGGATTCCGCCAGTTTTTGGACTGCAAAAACTAAAGAATTTGAGAAAAGCACGTGCTTAAGTGGCAAATGGAAATTCAACTTCTTTACCCCACACTTCTATCACCAATAAAGCCAAATCTCCATCCAACTCCCCAGCCAAACCTAGCCAACAAAACTCACCAATCCCAATCACTCTCGAACTTGTGGGCCTGTTCTTCGCCTTCATGAAGGTGAAAATACTTACAATAACGAAAGACAAGATGGCGTTCAGTATGTTCATTGACCAAAACTCACCAAATACACGCAAATCAGCCTCACTAACCATGTTTCAATTATCACATGGAATCCAAATTCCTTACTGCCCAAAAACACCGAACTGTATCAATTTTTGAATGATTTTAAAATTGATATCATGTTGCTAAAAGAAATATTCCTCAAACTCGGCGATGACTCTGGATCCCCATCTACTCTGGATCCCCAACTACATCCTATTCAAGAAAGATAGAATGATTCGGAGGGAAGGAGGCACTGCAATCCTCGTGAGAAGAAACATTACTCATCATCTTGTATCTACTTCCAGCCCGCGAAGAATGGAAGCCACTGCTGTAAAAGTGCAAAGAAAATTTCTCAAGTTCGTATTGGTTTAAGCGTACCGGCCACCAAGATAACAGGAGTTCATTGAAGATCTTCGTGCACTTCTCGATCACGAAGAAACAGTATTCCTTGTGATAAACCTCAATGCCTACAACTGCCATTGAAGAGCTGTGAGAAGTAAAAAAGCTGGGATTGAGTTAAAAAATTACATCACAGATAGACGATCAAGCCTGCATATCCCTAATGATATAGGGAGTCGCACTCAGCCAACATGTTCATGTTAATACCTTCGAATAGCTGTCATCTGACCACAAGCCGGTCTTACAACGTAGAAGAGAGACAAATCACCAACTGGAAGCTTTCAGGGTTGCACTGGTCGAAGTAGTCAGCCTAGAAACACCCGAAACGCTCAGCAACTTAGAGGACTCCTAAAGCAGGTAAAAGAGACCAACCCGATCACAATCCCAATAAAGAATAAAATCCTTCTGGGCTCCTTAAGTCAAGTAAGTTACTTATACAGACAAGGAATCAACTCCGACGAAGAGCTAGAGGCATCTACATACGTGGCCAGATATCCCAGCACTAGAATGAGCAGTGTTAGAGTTTGATGATGAACATCGAGCCTGAGGATAATAGCCTATGGCAACTCTCTCGATTCTTCAAGACTAAAAACAAACCGTTAATGCCACCAATTTGCGGCACACTGTGCATAGAATACAACAGTGCAGATAAATCGAATGCCTTTCCGGGCTCCATTTCATCCGATAACGGCCTAGAGTATGAAAAATACATCGAATTTTATATCTTTCCGGAAATTTATCTTTGCTAAGTGTGGAGTATACTCCATTAGCTGAATTATCCTTTCGAATTGCCGTCTTTTAGTCACTTTAAACCTAATTAAATGAGAAATTTAAATAGTATGGAGCTTATAACTCAAGCTAACTGATTGAGTTGATTTTAATTGTGTATGTCGACTTGTCATTTAAAAAGTAATCGTAATAAGCAATACTGAATGACTCTTGTGTTTTTCTGGTCGGATTAAGAATGATAATATCTAGCACTACCAAACTAAAAATATCTTTAAAATAACATATTCATTATTCACACTTCAAACTTAGTCAAAATCGTCATATTCTTGTTTTTCTGTTCGTACTTTGTTTTGACTCAGAATGTGCCTGACGTAGCTTTTATAGAATGATAAAACAAAAATATTACTTGAAGTGAGATAAAAGCCACTCGTGACTTCCAGAATATCAACTCAAAAAGCCACTTCATTCGTCACGTGACTTTCAAAATTGAGTCAACTTTATCTATTCCAGTGGTCAGGTCAATAGATTGAATTGATATGGTAGTAGGATTTCATGCAGAAACGCATTTATGGAGAATGACATCAAAGAAAGAATTGTAGCAGAGATCTTCTCTATCTATTTAAGTGACAAAAACGAGCGACAAACACTTTTGTTTAATCACTGATTATTTAGCAGTACTTAAAGAATAGTAAAGCAATTTTGAAGGACGAATATCGATATTTCACGGCGAAACTGGCATTTTTTTTACATTCTTGGCAGTCGAATACAATCTTCTTCAGTGCCTGTCAATCAAACGTGCTCCCTTCAGTATGTCAGGAACTTGTAAAGCTAAAACTCAGCTTAGAAAAGTCTTTTTGACTTCCTGCAAAATTCACCTCATTGATCGACGAACGACGTTAACACAACACTAATTTAGAGATCCATATTTATAAGACATAATCCATGGAACACTTTCCAACCTTCAATATCTCGATTTTAATTGAATTCTCAAACAACCCTCAAATTTCATCATTTTCCACAACTTCCTCAAAATTAAACAACTTTCCACTTTATATTTTTTTCACAAAAAACATCTCGATTTACTATTTTTATTTCTCAATCGAATAAAACTTAGTATTACATATACATAATTATTTCAATTCATAGAAAATAAAATAACAATTCAAATCTCTCTTAAAAAGATAGAACTATCGAGTTTCCTCTTCTTACTGCAATAGGAAACATTTAAATGTCTCAACATTTTACATACTATAAATTTCAATTGATCTCATCAGTTTTGCAGTTTTTTTTGTAGTTTTACTTAGATGTGTTTGATGCTATATAATAAAAGAAAAAATATAATGACATATACATTTGTATGTAACACAAAATTAAGAAATTAAATTAACAAAATAAGTCGAGGGCAAGTTCAAGATGTTGCATCTTATTAAAATATGGCTGATTTGATCAGAAAAATTACAGAATATTTTGTAGACAGCTGTCTATATTAGACTCTTAATTAGATTTCGCAATTGAGCCTGAAAGTGACGGTATTTATATATTCTTTGAATACATAGTGACTGAATTTGACATCAAAACGCCTGAATAGCTATTTTTAGAACCACTAAATGGTTTAAATGGACATCATTCTTATGTCAGGTTAATTGCGTTCGATTGCCTTTCTCGGTAGAAAAACAAATATTATAAAATGTTGCTACTTTTATGTCTACAGGTAAATTTAGAGATTGGGTATCAGTCGCTGCGGAGTTATAGTCGAAATATAAGTATCCCAATCCGATGAAAAGGTTGAACAGAGAATATCTCCAGCGTAAGTGATCAATCACAAGATAGAAGAATTTAATTATGCGGGGAATAGCTCAGATCAATAGTTAATTACAATCGGTAAGGAAACACAATATTCAGCACGATCTAAATTTCTGGATATCCTCAGAAATTAAAGGCAGTAGAATTCAATTCGGAAAAATATAGAAGAAGGTTATGAAACAACGTGGTTGTATACTTAACCACTACCAGGCTCCTTGTTACACAACATGAATAGGATTTTCAAATCAAAACAAATTTTATTTCCAGTTAATACAACATCTTATCTTCAAAGTAGTAAGAATCATATTACAAAAAAAATTTTATACTCAAATACGTCTTGAAATAATTGTTAACAAATTGAAAAGGAACTGAAATGACTTCGATAGAAAAATAACTAAACGAAAATGTATGTTAGCATATTATTAAGAAGATTGATCGATATAAACTACTAAAACTTTCAAGTTTTTATCTCTGCGAGAAAATGGAGATGATATTTTTTCTTTGTTTTGAATTGTACAAGCAATCAATATTATAATAGAATACAGTTAAATGTTTACGAAATAATCCTAAAAAAAAAACTTATTTATAAAAAACATCTTACAATTAACGTTATCATTTTTCATCTTTTTGTAAATATTTTTACAAATAAAAACATATTATTAGAAACTAAATTCTGTATACATATAGAATATATATATTTCTTTTCAATTTTTATTCTACTTGTCTAAAATTACAATTCTGTTTTCTTCTTCTTCTTCGATAATTATTACCTTCTTTTTTTATGTTACTGAATATTATTTACACATATTGACACATTTCTGAACTATCTCTTGCTATTGTTTTTAATTCTCATAGATCTTATAGCTTTTGTTTTAAAACATTGAAAAACTGAAATCTGTAGTAACAGGTCTAGAGTAATGAAGTTATTCGATTTATTTTTAAAAAATTCGGATGGCTCTTTTATTCTCATTTTCTGTAAAATTTTATGACTGATTTACGTGTGTATGTATGCAATTCATTTTCCACGAAATGATTTAGTCTCTTTGTGTTTTGTTAAATAGTATTGCAGTTTTATTCATTAATTAGTTCGTAGTATAAAAATGATTGAATTTTTTTTTTGTAAAAAAAATGAAAAGAAACCTTACGAGCTCTCTTGGATTGATGGTGCAAAAAGATGATGCATTATGTTATCTTACGCTGAGATGACTAACTTTTACATTTCGAATGGGAGATATACAAGAAAATAATTCACTAAAGACATAAGAGAGGTCGAAAGATTGAAGCAGGGCAAGATTAGAGTTTGATGTAGATGTTATCATAGATGTCAGATGACAGTAACTCTTTGCTAATGGCCGTACGATTGAAGAATTAAGTTTTGAACATCAAAGGAAACTTACGAGCAATGTTCTGAAGCTCGCTTTAAAATTAGCCAGGCTGCCCAAAAGCTGTCTCACCAAAAATATTTTACTTTTAAAACCTCGAAAATAAATTCATCGACCTCTCGTAGTCATCAGTTTCTCACAAAGAATTTTTCGCAGAAACGCGTTCACGTTGTATTCTAAAATCACCGAGTTTCTTTATCGTACTAATATACATACATTCTAGTATTTTGTTATTTTCTGTTTTTTTTTTCTTCAGTTTATGAATTAGTCGTGGATCGGACGCGCGCGCATTTTACAGATACAATCATAATATACATACACTTCCTTAATATTTAGATAATTTATATATAAAGAGATGATTTCTATTATTAATTTAATAATTAATTATAACATACAACATTTAATATAGAATTTGAACATTTTAAAAATGTTATTTGTATTAATTTCATTTCTTTTCTCGCTCATTTTCACGCCATTTTCTTTTTCACTAGTCCTGGTTTAGAGTTCTAAATTTTATATTTAGTCCGTGTTTCATACTTCTATCAAACATATGTGTCGACTAACTGTGTTTCATGTATTTTTTTATTGCTGCACGGCTATTTTTTCTGCTCGGCAGCTGACTTCACTCACTACACACTGTTAAAAAAAAAAATCATTTCTATTGGCTTAGCACATTGCGCATGTTTTTTTTTTGTTTTTTTTTTTTACATACTAAACTATTTATTTTCTTTGTCAGTTTTAATTCTATCGAGGATTTTCAAATTCCTTTTATTCTGTTTGGTTTTGTCTGAAAAATTCACAAATAAATCGAGCTCTTGTCGGTTTAATTAATTATGTATTTCTTCAGAAATCTATTCTTACTCTCTCTTTATCTCTGGTATTCTATATAATAAACAAAATCATTTGCTTACGGGTCAGTTAGTATTTATCTATATGTAATTCCCTTCCATCTACTTCTTTCTTCTTCTCTTGATAAGAACTCTGTTTTCCGATTGTTTCAATTACGCTTGTCTAAACTAGGTTGTTTTCATCTAAGAGCTTCTTCTGTTTCGTTTTTAAATCGTTACAAGTAATAATACAGTTATTTCTATTTTCTTTGTATCTCGTATTTAATTAAACAAATTTTAAAAGTTATATATGTTTACCATATAGTTTGATTAAATTAAAAAAATGGGTTTCTTTGTGAAAAATTGAGTGCTTATTAGAAGATTACGTGTTGTCGATTGTATAGTTGGAACACATTCGATGATGAAACAACGCTTGATGAATTGATGGATGTGTGTCAACTACACTACACTCTTTTGTTGTGTGCAATTATTATTATTATTTTATGAAACATGTCATTGCTGCTATCTTTTCGTCGTCAAACAAAATCGTGTCATTGGATGTTTGATGTTCTTCTTTTTGGTTCCAGATTATCCACGCATATTCAATTGAATTCGATTTGTAGACTTCGACGATAGTTTTTATGGCTGGCTAAGCGGCACTGAGTTTTTTTAGTTGCCGAGGACATGAACGTCTTCCTGTTCCTTTTCACGTTGACGTACAGCAACAGCAGTTTCAACAAGTAGGTAAAGACATTTGAATTTATCTTTGTCATCGCGAAGAATGCCACCTGGAAAAATACAAGAATTTTTATTGTAAGCTTTGAGAATTTAGCTGATTTGTATAATTTGAATGATACTTCAATTTCGGAGTATGATCACGAAACTTATATTATGGACTTGGTGGTCAAAATGCTCAAGACATCTGAGAAGATAATGCCCCGAGATTTGTGTTCAATGTTTTCCAATCAGAAAAGATTGCGACAATATAAAGTTCCGACAGTAGGAAACCAAAAACGGATAAAAGTAATTGCAAACAAATCCGTCAATGATATATTGAAGACACAATGTGTTGCATCCGCATGAAGCGATATTTTATTTGCCTGTTTAATTTAAAACACTAAACTGCTTGAGAGATCGTTGGCTTGTTCACATCTATGCATCTCATATGCAATTTTCAATAGTTTTCTCATTTCTCTCTTACGTACGTTCCGAAGATAAAGTAAAAAGATAAACTATCGGAACCATGTCTGGGCAGAACTTTGAGGTGTTTACAAACTTAAAGTAACCAAATGTATAATATAATAAATAAAAACCATTATTAACACCAGTGATGATATAAAGGAAATATATGACAAAGCCCCAGGATTTCTAAGAAAGCTACGCAACCCCCACGAAATTTATATTAATATAGTTGGTGGTCTCGATTGACGTTGAATATCTTTCAAATAAAATAGCTTTCAATAATCCTGTAAGACGAACTAGGTACACACATCTCTTCAACGAACATCGGCATCACACTGTTTATGAACTGGATTTGGAAGTGAACGGGAAATAGTAGTTAGAAAAATTGTTAAATATTTTGGGCTCCCTGTCAAATAGATGCCACAATATTTAACAATTTTTCTAACTAATATTTCGCCGTCTACTATCAATTCCAATTTCAAAAATGCTTTAATCAAATCTTTAAATTTCGAAAAACTACCTTTTTCCCTTTCCTTGAAATCTCGATCTCAAATGGACAATCATACAATAGTCTAAGAGGGGCATGAACTTGTGTAATCTGTAAATTTGTTTTTTTTTGTTATAGATGTTGCTTGGTTTGAAAATAAATAAGAATTATTGTCTTTAATGTTAATTAAAAACAATTAATCTCTCCCAAAATCGTTTTTTTTTTTTTGCATTTGAGATCAGATCAGGAGTGATTGGTTCACAAAAAAGCAATTCAGACCAGGTATCTAGGTGCATTCGCTTAAGTTGCTGATTTAGTGTTTTTTTTTACAAGTTAATGTTTTTAAAACATCATCATGACATGTAACCCTATTTCAGCAGATATTTGTCTAACTTTGTGTTGCAAATGATTTGCGAGGTACAGAAAAAGAAATTAATAAAATCGAAGGTAATATGGCAGTTGGAAAATTTAAAATTAAAAGCATGGAAAATATATGGATCGTCTCGTTCTACTTCCGACTTGAAATATATATTCTCCAGTCTGAGGTCGAAAATGTTTACCAAATTCATTACCTATCAGCAATATATTTATCCATTAACTGTTAGCAATATATTGGCTAAACACTTCCATACCGCATACAATACGGAACTTTCTACTAACACTAACGATTATGCTGATAGCTCAACAATGTTCCCAACATCTTCTTTGAGAATGAAAGATTTGTATATTTTGGGGTTTTCTATGAAGCTGAACAATAATGTGGCGTCAGGTTCTGACGGCATTCCTAATGCTATTTTCAAACTATGTATTTTTTATCTGTCCCTTATTCTTGTCTAGTTAAATACCTTTCACTGTCTGTCGGTATTTTGTTTAGTTTTTGGAAACATGCAATTGTGACACCTATCCATAAAAAAGCCGATAGAAATGTAAGCAACTATCGTCACATCGTTACACTATTGATATCATGTCTGAAGTTCCTCAAGGAAGCCATCTAGGATGACTAGTAATTCACATTGACAAATGCACTATTAGGTATGTTTTTTTGCTCCTTCAGAACAGAACAGAAGCATTGGAAACAACAACACTCCTGTACCAGTGAATTCACTGGGATAGAATTATGTTCTGCATAGGTAATTCATGTGCTGAAATATAGAATGTGCTGATAGAAGATGTCATGAGTAGTTGACTTTTTTGCCGTGAGGTGGCTTTGGAGTTTTCAAGGTTATGTTGAATGATTTGGTAGTTAGGAAATTAGAAAAAGCCCTCATAATATGTAGAAAGTTAAAAGAGGTAATTTTCTGATAGTTGTTTTTAAATTTTCTATCGATTGTGATAGTTTATACTCGTTATTTTCTCCCTTTATTTGCAACTGTTTTGCGCTACCACAGCAACCTATAGCAATCTTAACGAATGCACCAGCTGTTCTGTAGTGGATCGTTTATTTTTGCGCCAATGTTCTTATTCTATTCTGCACCGGAGCAAAAAAAAACGCACCTGATAATTGTCTTAGTTTACTGGCCATGGACACGCTTGAAAATAGACGAGAAAAACGTTTGCTGCTAAGCTCCTATCAGAGAGTATTTCCTCCGAATATCTTTATGTTTATTTGGCCTCAATACCAAATGTCACAAATTGAGTAATGTGAATCTTTTATCTGTGCCTTCCTATCGGACGAGTTCCGACTTGAATGAGCTCGTTTCGTTCATAAAAAGAAATTTCATTTGAGCTCACGATGAATTCGATTTGAATATATATTTTTCATCCTTTAAAAATAGCTTAGCAGCAAATATACCACTTTGATTTCTTTGTTTATATGTTTGCATCTTTTTTAATGTAAGTCTTACTAGTCTGCATTAGACGAACTTTCTCGAATAAATAAATAAATTTATATTTAAATTTCATCAAACTTTCAATCTGTGAATCGTCATTGGTTGGCACGACCGCTACAGATAGTGGTCGCACCAACCAATTCAAACTATTTCTCTCAATGTTCCACTCCATTATGAATAGTGAATCCAATCCCGGGATTCGAATCCCGGGATCCCGGGATCCCGAACAGTTTTTAGCCACTAAAATCCCGGATCTCAATTAGGATTGATGGTTTACAGTCCCGGGATTATAAATCATCAATCCCAGGATTATAAAACATCAATCCCGGGATTTTAGGGACTAAAAACTGTTCGGGATCCCGGGATCCCGGGATTCTAATCCCGGGATTGGATTCCCTAATTATGAAGCCCATGATCTTTAACTCAAACTGTTTTGCTATCCAGATAAGCCGCCTCAAGGGGACAATATTTTTTTTTTTTGCTTTCAATGTTACTAATCTAACCAAAGATCGATGGAAGTGCAAAAAAACGCGACTATTTATTCACTTTCGACAATATTTTTAACCGTCTTAGATTTTTCCGTTCAATGTTAACATGTTTTAGTATATGTACATGTTTGTTTTTGTATAATATCATGTCATATATTTTTGCAAATTCATCTCGAACATTTCTATTCTGTTCTCAAAACTATCGTTTTGATAACGATTCTTTTGTATTGATGCATTACCACAATTTTTTATTAACCCATTACCAACAAATGTTGATCATTGTATCGTCTTCGATCACTGGCCATCAGTGTGATTATCAGTGACAGAAGAACCGCCGGCCGAGGAGCGCTACCAGTCAGCCAAGAGCAGAACTCGGAAGTGGTTGTAGTCGTGTTTAAAGTTCTGGCTGAGTTGAATTTTTTTGAATGTATTGCAATAGGCAGATGACCGACCTAGAGCTCCATAAATCACTGAGTCATATCACTTGTAAAACATCGGTTTAACTCATATCCACTGGTTCTTACTTCGTAACATCATATCACCTGTGATTCACATCCGTATAGTGTTTATTGGAGAAGTCGAACTCAATTGACATATATCTGAGCTATGGCGAACGAATAACTTCCCTAACCTATGAAATGAATTCGTAACACCAAATTACAAATCCCCAAAGAAAACTCTCGACATTAGCGACGACGATATAAACTCAACTTATACATCTGAAGTCGTTAAAGCTGCTTTACACTTTCCAAATGACGGTTTTCAATGGACTCTTTACTCAAATAGAACAAAGATTTTTGATATTTGGTCACAGTTTCATGCCATGTGATAGAGATTTCGCTGCAATTGATCATTTCAAGTAGCCTCAGAAGCCCATAGTTTCTACTCACTGCAAGTGTGTGGTAGTCCAGTGTATAACTCCTTCCTGGTAAATCGACCAAAACGACGGTTGAAATCGACCAAAACTACTTCAAACATATTTCAAAAATTTTGAGAATTTGACTCCAAATTTAAAGAAAGTGAAACTGAAAATCACGTAGGCTGCTTGGTTCAAAATGGCTTATGACGACCCTCTTAATTTGTATACACAAAATTGACAAAACTAATTCCAACTTATCCATTGTTTCCCGCTAACTTGAACGTCAGTGACCTATCATTTTTATGCCAGAAAATGATTCCTGTCACGAAAGAATATTGTTGAATTCATGGAAAACCAAGATTATCGTCAATAACAAAAATCCCAAAACAACATAATACTGATTGTTAAAAAGTGGGCTGCTCATTTACTTTAATCTTCTTTTTTTTTTCAATAATTTAAATATTAAAATAAAAATGTGCTACTAATAAGTAGTAGAAATTAAAAATACTTATTCCCGCATCAATTTATTGATCAAATACAGAGGAAGTGAAAAATATCTGGTAGAAGATCGAAGTATGAAGCTGATTATTTGTAGTAGACATGGGTAACGCAGCGCTGCGCCGCGCAATTGCGTTGAAGCACTAGCCATGATACCACTGCGCTGATACCGATTGTCGGTATCAGTAGCGCACTTAGGTATTAGTAGCACAGTAACGCACTTCGGTATCAATGGTGTTTGGCGCTGCCGCTTTGCAATGCCAACACCATTTGGCTTGGCGCTATGCTACGGCGCGGCGCAAAGATATGAGTTGAGTATACTTACCTCAAGTCTGTTTGATGCAAAGCAATATAATTACGCGTACGCACGTTTCCACGAGCTTATTTGATTTGCTTTCAAAAAGCTAACACTGCGTTCAAAAAGCTAATGTGAAACTGAAATTCATTCAAATTTTTGTATGAGAGTTTTTCTCGAACGAAAAATCAATAGCATTCCAGCTCATGTTTTCTTTTCCGATCGGTTCGACTCAAGCCACTTGAGTTTTACAGGCTGCATGTGTACTTCAAGCAAGCATTATGAAAAGCGATGCGATCGTGGTATCATAGCGTCATGGTATCAGCGCAATGCTGCCAGCGCCGTATGTGAGTCCGAGAAACCCAGTGAGTATCACACATAGGCGAATGAGATCATGGTATCATAGCGCAATGGTATCAGCGCAGTGCGCTGATACCACTGCTGGCGCCGGTATCAGTGTACCAGCGCTTCAAAATTTGCTGCGTTACCCATGTCTAATTTGTAGTACTCCCTAATTCAGGGTGGTTTAAAATGTATCACCATATCGGATGATGCTAGAAAATTTTGCAAATAGCGGGAACTATCAGTTTTGTTTTGACGGTAGTGAAGTATACGGATGCAGATTACACGTGGACAATCCTACACTTCTGAAGATGGAGGAATATTCGTAACTTTTTTACGGAATAATTCATCAGTACCCCGGCCATTCTACGTCAACTAGTCAAACACTAAGGCGTTTAGCCTCGAAGAGACTCGACTCGGAAAGGACTCGTAGTGCTCGTTCCGACGAGAATATTGTAGGTGCCACAGATGAGTCGTTAACGTCGAATTTGTCGTTGCTGCATCAGATTTTGGTGAAAGACTTGAAGATTTTCCCTTACACAGTTCAGACAGCCCATAAGCGATTGCCAGAAGATCGCCAATAGCGTCTAAACTACGCTCACATCCTCCAAAACCTCAACGACGAAGTGGACGATTTTCGGTCAAAATTCATCATGAGTGATGAGGCCATTTTCATCTGAACATATACGCAAAAAAAATAAAATATGCAATTCTGGGGCGTTGAGAATCCACGTAAAATTCACGAAAAGCCATTAAATCCAGCATACATAAGTCAATGTATGGTGCGCCATTTACGCCGATCTTTTTGCAGGGACACCGTTACTGTGACTGATGAGCGATACAGAAACATTATCAACGAGTTTTCATTGTCGCAAATTAATGAATTGGGCCTGGGGGACATGTGGTTCCCACAGGACGAATGCAACCGCACACACAGCTTGCGTGACAATGGACATACTGATGGATATCCGGGTTGCCCAAGGCCTCAGAACAAGTCGCAAACTACAATGGAAACTCTGAGAATATCCGACAAAAATGCGAGAACTTTTCGCTCGAAATTAAAAAATGATGAACATTCTATAAAAAAAAGCCCAAATGGTCATCAATAATCACGGCGCCTACTTGACCGATATAATCTTCAAAAAGTAATCGGACTTAAAGGTCCAAATAAACAATATCGGATGAATATTTTTGAGCAACCCTGTATATTCCATGCCATGTTCCTCCAGCCAGCCATTCAATTGGCGGTGAAGATAACCGAAGATACATAACAAGTATCTTAGATTTAAAGTTACGGGAATAATTTTTGCCGCAGAGAAAAACGACTTTTATAAAACTCGAATGTTTTGTCTAGTAAAACTTAATATAGCATCTGGATATCATTTTGAAAATAATGCTTCTCGAAGATTGATATCAAATTAGTTCACTACATACCAGCTGCAAACTTTAAACAAATACTCCTGAACCATCACTTACCTTTAACAATATGTCCTTGAGTACCAATTGGTCCAGTGAGTACCTGAGGTGGCATTGGCGGTGAGTTATTATTATTACTATTATGAATTGATTGATTTGACGTAACAATGGTTGCTTCCGCACCAACAGTTGCCGCCGCAACATCTTGCGCACTATTTATAATAATCGGATTGTTGGCCGATGAATTCGAGTCTGAGTTTTGTGTGAGAACTGGTGATGGGTGAGCCGGCATCACTTGTACCCTTGAAATACCAATAGGAACTGAAGCTGTCGTTCCTGGAATTTATGAAAGATTAGTTTTACATATATAATTACTTATAAATACATAAAATTGATTTCCAGAAAAAAAAAGTTACTCACCGACGGGACTAGGTGTGTTTCCGCTCAACGGGTGTGGAAGCTGTGGCAAATGGGCTAGTTGTGGATGTGGTGCACTCCAATATGAGTTCGATGGACTTGTTGTTACTTCTTCGGTGCTGTAAATAATACCAACGTTAGAACCTGTAAGAGCAACTTGTCTTAATTAGTACATACCTGATTACACCCTGCCATGCGTTGGAAGTGTCATATTTCGAGGTGTCTTCCTCGCTGTGAGAGCACGATTCATATTCCTGCTGACTGTCCTCCTCAGACCTGTTAATATCAATTCAAAAAGGCAAAAACATGTTAAAGCCGATACTAGTTACCTGATCATATTGACACCGTTTGCAAATTGGAAACAGCTCATAGTGGGAAACTTGAAAGGATATCGGGTAGTTTGTTGAGTTTGGATAGGGATCAATGGTCGATGGAATTGCCTTTTGATTGGGCAGAAATGGTTAGTATGATAGATCGAATTTACATAACATTAACTGCTGAAGGAACTAGTTTGATCTTCAGGTGTTGGAAGTGAAAAGTGGGTGGTATTGGGTACAGTGTCGGTAGATAGAATGGTTAGCGTATTTTACTTTACCTGTATATTACGTTTTCGTCATACTCTACTTCAGATTCAACTTTGACAACATGTCCGGTCGACGTTTGTACGTAATGGTGACCTAAAGTTGTCAGAACGCTCGCAACACCATCATGAACTTCCTCGCCTACTTCTTCGGTGGCGCCAACAATCTACACCGAAAGGATTTATTAGTCACACTAAGTGAATTCAACAAATTTCATCTCACGCATACCACTTCCGAAGCTGGACTTCCTGTTATCGGGTTCGGGACATTCATACCGCTTAGATTTCCTTGTCCACTGGCGTTCAGTTTTTTCCCACGTCGCGATATTGTGTAATGCAGCGGATCATTACCTTCGCGACGAATCATTTCAGGCAGAATTCTTCGTCGAGCATTGATGAACCAATTGCATACCTGTGTTGAAATAAAATCTAAATAAGTAGTTCGCATTGATTGATAAGTATTTAGATGACATTACCTGTAAGACCGTCAGATTGGCTTCTTGTGATAGTGTAAGCTTTTCAGCATCGCTCGGATAAGCATTGTATCGATGCTCGTAGAGCCAACGTTTCAATATTTTCACTGAATGTTTTGGTAAATTGCCGCGACGTTTTCGCACTGCCGCATTAGAACTGTTCAGGCCTAACGTATTGTTAAGACCAAGCGAATCTTTTGTATTTTGTTCAGTTTCTTGATCGGATTGTGAGTCTTCCGTACTCGATGTAGATGGGAATCGATCGCGAGCTAATGAAATTTTAAAAAAATGAAGCGATGATTAAATTTGAATTAAAATTGGCATTTTTGGAGTAATATGATTAAGAATGATACAAGATTTTCCATTAAGAGCCGTATTTTAATTTTTTTTTAATAAACTATATTTTTATTTCAATGTAAAGTAAAAAATCTAGCTTTCAGCAAAGAACTCGTTCGGTTATTATTGCAAACGGTCATTTTTTGGAGAAAATGTTCCATTAAGATTTCGCACATCTCCGGGCTTATGATCCGAAATTTAGCTATGATGTTGTGCTGGAGCTATTCAATTGTTTTGGGCTGCTAACATTGCCCATAAAACGTTATCCTTTACGAAGCCCCGAAGAAAAAAGTCTAATGGACTCAAATCGTAAGATCTGGGCGGCCAAACAATGCATGCATTATGCGAAAATTAACTCGTTTTTCGCCGCTAAACCACCTCGTGAGCGTAAGGGGGGACCCTTGCAGCCAAGATTTGAATTTGTGTGGCATGAAGCGGTGTCCTGTTGAGAATAAGTAGAATGCACGTCGAGAGCGTCAATTTTAGGCCACAAATGTTGGTCTGTTGACCAACTTTTGTGAAACGTTCGCACCAGGCCCAATTTGACGCCATCAGCCCAAAATTCGCCTCAAGTTGTCCAATTTTTTATCAGTAGGACTTTGTAAGTCTTTAGGTAAAAAGATCTCTGTGCGAAATATGGAACAATTTGGTTTGTGATATGCCCAAATGACTGTGAACGTCTTGGAATGCATAAACCAATATTTTCTGCAACACTTGGAGCGATAGCGATGATTTTAGCTGATCTTGTTGGAGGAACACGATTTGGAGTGTGTACATCACTAACGTTTCCGAGACATATTTGGAACTTTACGGCCTGTTTCTGCAAAGTTTTCGCAATTTCAATGTGTTGTGCTAGTCTATATAGTTCAATGTTAGTTAACCGTATAGTTTTTCCTGCTCAATTGTCAAACAATGACTGCTACTTATTGAACACATGAAACGAAGCGTTAATTTTAAAATTAGAGCTCTTTATGAAAAACCCTGTAGCTAGCTGCAAACATTTATCAAAATCGAAGTAAGAAAATAAGCCGAAGATATACTAGAGATCTAAGACATAAACCTTGACTCAACAGCTTGGAGGAACAAGGAATAAAGCCGAGCTAAGTTAATCAAGTAAAATGATGAGGATGCCATATTTCCCGCTTCTCTCGACGTGTTCTTTGATGCAAGAGAATCTATTGTTAGCACGTACATGAGTCAGCGTTAAGCAAAAACATTTTCATTTCTAACATCAAAAATTATTCTTAAATATTCTTTACTCAATTTTGAGTTAATAGTTTGACCAATAAAATAGCAAAACTTTTGAAAAATTAAAAAAGTATTGGTTTATTTTAAAATTTATATTATTACTTTGAACCATTTTGCTTATATTTAATATTTTATAATGAAACCATTATTTATTAAAACTGACTCGTTTCGACGAGGCATAGAGTTGACCAAATTCTGACAGTTCGCGATTGATATTACCTTCGACGACCTTTGTACACTTTCCCACAATTTCTTCATCTTCGCTGGGCGGCACTTTTAAACTTCTATTTTGAGGTCATTCCATAGATTCTCAATCGGATTTAGGTCGTGTGACAGCGACGGCCAATTCAGAACATTAAATATATTATTTTGCAACCATTGAATAGCGGCTTCCGCTGATTGTTTCGGGTCGTTGTCTTACTGGAAGCACCATCTGATTGGCAAGTTTTCTTCGGCCCATAGAAGCATGACATTATGTAAAATGCCACTGTACTTATGTTTTGTCATGGTGCCATCGCTTCGAAAAATTGGACCAGTAGCCCACCATGGAAAACAACCCCAAATCTTTACATTACCACCTCCATGCTTGTGGATTTTTAGTACCGTGAATTATAAGCTTGCTCCGCGGGACAACTTATTTCCCGTCTATCCTGAAAAGGTTTATTTTCGTCTCATTGCTCCACAGGATATTTCTCCATTGTATTAAGTTCAACGTTTCACTTGGGAAAAGTGGTATAGTTTAGCGAACACAATACATTTTTTTCGATGCGATTTCTTCATAAGTGGAACCTTCCTAGCAGCTTTGGCTTGAAGACCATTCTTTTGGTTGAGTACATCGAACAGTTCTGGCACTTACACTTACTCCCGTCTCTTGAACTAACATCCTTGACGACAAAAACTGATCGGCCTTAGCTTTTAAAAACATTGCATCTTTGTCTCTCTTCGACATTTTCGTTGGCAATCCTCTTGTTTCAGCTTTGAGTGAAGAACGTTTTAGGATATTTACGAATCGTCTGATTGAATTACCCTGGTTTTATGGCTTTTTAAATATGCGTAAAATATTTTCCTCGGACCATTACTTTCTACGAAATAAGCAATTTTTTGAAAGCAAAAATTTTGATTATATTACACTGACTTTCAATAAAATTATCTCCTAAATTAGTTCATCAAAAACACTTCCTTGGAGAGAAAAATCACTATAGAATTTGCTGTTGCTATTAGGCGCGTTTTTTTTTTTTGCTCCCCTTATCCATAACAGAACAATGCTAAACAGTGCAGACATATTGGAAACTACAAATCCTGTTATGGAATGGGGGAGTTGTTGTTGTTCCCAATGCGTCAGCATTATTCTGTTATAGATAGGGGGAGCAAAAAAAAAAACACGCCTATTATTACGGCCTATTTTAAGTCTTGGACAAAACATGTGAAACACACAAGTGTTCTCGCACAATATGAGATAGTTAAAAGTTCCGCTAAAGTCAGATTGCATGAACTTTAAATTTCTTAGAAAAATATGCGATTTACGTAGATCAAATTAATCAGGTGCAGGGTCTTGCTATTTTTCGACCATAACTGTATATTCTGTCGTCGTGACTTGGTCCTAGAGAAATGCCTACATTAAACGCGGGTTTTTTTTTCAGAGTATTCTG
The DNA here is from genome assembly GCA_963978885.1 of Nemotelus pantherinus. Classification (NCBI taxonomy): domain Eukaryota; kingdom Metazoa; phylum Arthropoda; class Insecta; order Diptera; family Stratiomyidae; genus Nemotelus; species Nemotelus pantherinus. Next base: position 243,931,040 of record OZ022264.1, on the reverse strand, counting down.
CTGATGTACACTGTTAAGTTTTTTTTTTAATGAATTTTGCATATTTTTTTATTATATCTGGACTGCCTGCTGTACCAGAAACATTTTCAGTCTTCCAGTTCTGGGAGTCTCCATTTATATATTTCTTGCTTTTCATGTTTATTCGTCGTCTCTCCAATCGTTCGAAGAACATCTGGTCACTTGAATTGTCAAATAAAAATTTTCTATGTAAATACACATTTTTTCAATTTTAATCATCCCGCAAAAAACAATTCCAATTTGATTCGGCTTCGGAGTCTTATTCCGCAAAACGATCGAGTTTCCCGTATCAATATTATCTGCTTTGATAAGCTTTAGAGACGATATACGTTGTCTATGCTGATTTATAGCCAAGAAGGGAACGATGATCACAATTAAATAACCTTTAAAAAGTAAATTATATCGATGGATATAAGTCGGAGATGTTAAAATTTGTCACAACTAGCGTAAATAGAAGTTAATGATTTCCAACTGCAAGTGGTCACATCAGTCAAGTATGCACTATGTGCTGGTGTCTGATGAGAATCAGTGCATACTTTTGAAACCACTTTGTCAAATAAGAATTTTCATTTGAATTGTTTATTGTCAAATTTATGAAAATCGTGAAGTAAAATTTGTTGTATATTGGAAATATTTGACTATACACTGTTGGTGTTGGTATGCGAGTCGACATTTCATGTTATTTTAACGGCTTTGGTTATTAGTCTTCCAGTTAACTGAATGTTTTGTGTTTAAATTTTTGGCTCCATGTAGTATTCAGTAGTATTGGCGTCGTAGATAATCAATTTTGCCTATAAGGAGAGAAATCCAAGTCTTATAATATTTCCTATCATGGATGCCATCCCACATCTGATGTCGTTAATATGTGACAGCAAGGAAAGCCTATTGCCCGGTCCAGCCGCTACGTTTTGTACAACGTTTTATCTGCACAGTCTTAAACGTTGCAGATAAAACGTTGAGTGTGGATAGGAACACTGTTCAATTTTGAGAACTGCACGGAGACGGTACAGTTGCAGCGATAACTGAGGTGGTTAGGCATAGTTATCCGTGGATTCTGCCGACAAATCGTTACGTGTGGACGATTAGCTACGTTTTTTATTCATTTTTAGCAAATGGCAAACCTTCGGCAATGTTTATTTATTTATTTATTTATTTATTTAAAATAATCCATTAACAGGCAAAAAGCCCAATTATAAATAGATTAGCTTAGTACTAAAATGATATAAAAAAAAAATTGAGAAAATTAAGATATGAAAAACAAGAATCAATGACAAAAAAGATAAATAAGATTAAACATCAGCAAAAATAGTGTTGCGAATATTTCTTTTAAAGGTGGCAATAGAGTGTGGAAGAGGACCAAGTTGGAGGCCATTATGGGTACGTAATAGGCGCAAAACAGGAGAATGAAAGTAAGTTTCAGTACGGGCAAATGGTACATCGAAGACAACGGAGGACCTAATTTGCCTCTCACAATGCCGTTCATTAACCAGGGATGCAACAGATGAGTTTAGATGGCCACGGCAAATTTTGTAAAGAAAGCATTCATCAAGGTAAACTCTGCGCTTTGCGAGGGGAGGGAGATTAAGGAGCAATAAGCGTTCATAATAAGGCATATAAGGAAGATTATATTTAAAGAGTAGGGTGCGACTGAACCTTCGTTGAACAGATTCAATAGCATCGGAAAGATAAGCGAAACGAGGAGACCAAACTTGAGTGCAGTATTCAAGTTTGGAACGAACAAGGGTAGCAAATATCTTGACACAAGTAAAAATATTAAAAGAATTGTGACAGGAACGAATAGCAAGGCCAGCAATCCGCGAGGCACTATTAGTAATGTTACGAACATGGATATCAAATTTAAGTTTACGATCAAAGGTTACTCCCAGATCAGTAAAATAATCCACAGAGGCAAGGACGGATTCACAAAGTTGGTAAGGAAAGGTATTAGTCTGGGACTTCAGAGAATAAGACATGGCAAAACACTTTGAAACATTTAACGGTAGGCAGTTAGAGTTACACCAATCAGTAAGAGAGTTCAAATCATCCTGAAGAAGTAGATGATCATCTGAGCTACTGATTATTCGAAATAATTTTAAGTCATCTGCATAGAGCAAACAAGATGACGATAGAATCATAGGAAGATCATTGATGAAGAGGTTGAATAATAGAGGGCCTAATATAGAACCTTGAGGTACACCAGAAGAGGGCGAAAATGGTAAGGACGAAACACCAGAGAGGGAGACAAAACACGTGCGGCTAGTTAAGAACGAAGATAACCAAGAAAGTAAGGGTTCACAGATGCCATAGTGGTTTAACTTGAGTAGCAGAAGATCGAAATTGACAGAATCAAATGCCTTAGAAAAATCAGTATATACAGCATCAACTTGAGAGTTCCGATCTAACGCCGAGGACACAGCATGAGTAAATTCAATAAGGTTCGTAGCTGTGGACCGACCTTTAATAAAACCATGCTGCTGAGGTGCGAAAGTGTACTTAAGAGAGTCGTAAATTTTGGTAAACACAAAACGCTCAATGATTTTTGAGAAACAGGGAAGGATAGAAATAGGACGATAATTTGAGGCAACATTGCGTTCACCAGATTTGAAAATAGGGAAAATGTTCACGGGAGTTTCTGACTGAGATTATTGCCTTGTACGAAAGTTTTCCATGTATTTGGCGTATAAAATCCAAACAATATAGTGACAGGGACAAAAAAAACCAAGTGTATGAAATTTTGGTAGAGAAATTCAAGGAAATTGATGCTACCGCAAACAGAGAAAAAGTTGTGAAAAAATTAACTCTTTGAGGAGTGTTTACCGAAAAGAGTTCGCAAAAGTTAATAAATCTCATCGATCTGTTAGCCTTTCATGTGGTGATATTGCTGTTCTCATGCAAGTATTTTCTTCTGTGATAATGGTTTCACTAATTCCAATAAATGAATGTATGTGTCTATGTCCATTCTCAAGTAGTTCCGCCAATCATTAGGTTCATCACTTAATTCACGCAGTAATTTAATGTGAGAAAAGTGCTGTCTTTTTAGAAGCCATTTCCTCGACCACTGTGAACGCCGAGTTCTTTTAAGATGTTCCATTTGTTTCTTTTTCTTCACGAGACAAAATGCAAAAATTGACCAAAGTAGTACTTCCTTCATGTTGACGCCACTAAAACTGCGCTAAAATAAATACAGATTTGCATCATCTGGACGCTCTTTATTTTTGCAACGTTTTGACTGCGCAGATAAAACGTTGTGCAAAACCTAGCGTCTTAATTAGTGAAAATTTTTGTGATCTGCGAATTTAATCCAACGATAATTTCTCATAGAAATATTTGTTAAATTCCGATTAGTTTTTTTTTCCTTCCTGTCTACAATATCACAGTCACAGACAGCGTATTTCTGCTCCAAAGCTTGAATTCTAAGCGCCAGAGACAAATGCTTTTTTAGAATCTACGAAGATGGTCACTACATACATATTTCACTTTCTCCATCGCAGATAAAGTGGAGTGCATCTAGAGTTGCCGCTAAGCTATTTAAGAATTCGTGCATTTGTGAGTCTTTCAAATGTTTTGTCCGATTTGCACAATGTTCGTGACAGCTATTAAGCGATAATTCGATGAATCCGTTCCATAGGATTCATCAAATCCTTCCGTTCCAAAGGAGGTATCCTTTGAAAATTGATGTTATTCTAGTCATTTTTAGGCATACACGAATGTTACCAACTTTGAGGTGTTCCTAGATGCCTTCGGTTAGTATGTGAAATATGTGGCTTTTTAATAGATTGACGTTTTCAGCTAAGATGCTATCTAGACCGGCAGATACACCTGCTTTGAGATAGATTCCCAGTAAAATATTGGCGAGCTACGAAGAGATCGAACTAGTAAAAACAGGTAAATAAATATGTATATGAAAAGTCAATCCAACAAATTGGATGCCACCTTATATCGTTTTATGAAGCATTTCTCCAGCTGTCCCGAAAAACAGGTCAACTAATATCGGATTCTAAAGAACCCTATCAGCAAACATGTCAATTACTGACTCGATTCTACACAACCAATCGCAAAGCCTTCAATTCGGCCGGATCATTCAATGCATTCTCTCAAACACTCGCGTGTCGTGCCTTTCGCAACAAAAACAATAACACAACTTGCTCGCGTTATATCGTCGCGAAAATGTCAAAATCAACACACAGACCGCAATTTCTATTTATAGAGCAAGTGGATCGAGCGCGACAGGCAACAGCCGCTTTGCTTGCTATTATTTACACAGTGCGCGCAGGGGAAGAAAGCTATTAAAGTAATCAAAGACGGCACATTGACAGCAAACTGGGCATCGTAAAACCAGTGGGAACCGGTATGGGCAACGGACAAACTGGTGATGCTCGTTGGCCCCAAAATCGAGGCACTTAGACGAAAGTACAGTAGCAAGAAAGCAATGTTTCTCGAATTTATGAAGCCAATTGCACAGGGCGCTTGGGATACGTACGTATAACTCCATCGAGCTGTTCAGTGGGTAGCTATCTTAAGACTTCTGCGCCGTTAGTCGACCAGAGTCAAGGTTAGCCTACTGCTAACCAATGCACTTGTCTGGATTGCAATTTGAGCGGCAGCGTCAATAAGTTTCATCTTGTAATGTGTCGAAACTTGCTTTGCCCTAGGCAAAATATTTTGTTTATGACTTACATAATGGGATCCCGAAGGTGAAGAAAAACAAAAAGCCGGAGAAGTCACGTCGCGACTCTCACTCCCTATGCGAAATCTGGCATACTTGTCAAAGCCGAAACCAATTGGCGACGGCGGCTGGTGGTCTAATCTAAGTCGACTCGCGAATTATATATACGCATGTGATATTGCACGCTTGCAGGAGGTGCATTTATATAGATATTTATCCAAGTGAGCTAAACCTACATAGCGATGCCCCTTGGTAGGTATAAGGACAATTTTCAGCGGCACCACATTTGCAGTTAAATGCGACGCCATATTGTCGAACGGAGAAAACTCGCACCGAGTGTCCCCAGCCTTTCTAAAACGGGAAAATGCACTATGGATACTAATTCACAACGGTGTGTAATTTTGTCCGACAAACACCAAACGAATCTTATTCGCCACTCGTTTGTTTAATAGACTTTAACATCGGCGAGAAATAATTGACAAACGTTTGCCGGGCTATAGCTGTCAGATTACATAATGTGACACTTCATAGCCGTCATGAACACATTTCAGCCCTTTGCTCCGGTTGCAAGCAGTACACATTCAATTACTAAACATACGATCCTAATCAGAAAAAAACTGACAAATTACCTTCTTGCTTGATAATCCGTGCCTGGATTTGAGCTTCGTGCGCCATTTCTTGCATTTCGCGTCTCATCTGCCTTTCAATTGCTGCCGAATTGATTCGGTTGCTATCGTTTTGCAAAGCAGCCGTGGGTGGGAGCATTTTTTCCGAAGAAATCACGCCGCGAGGACTACAAAAATCCTCTTCTACCGATAATCTCAACAAGAAAAATCGCGAAGCAAATCCACAATAATACCAATCCGAAAGTTTTCTGCTTTCAAATGTCAAAATAAAACTCCGCACAGAGGGGAGATAAACCCGGGTAAAAAAATGGCCGCGTGCCTTTTTGTTCAACGGCGAACAAAAAACTTGATAGAGCTAGCGGCAGGAAACTTCTGCTCGATCGTCAACGATTTATGAAAAAACTCACGACCGAATGGCAAAGGAATTGAAGTCGACTTGAAACTGTCGTCCGTGTATGCGATTTCGAACAAGCGCAAATCAATTTTGAATGATCTGTCGTCAGGCGTCCGGACGGATGCCAATAGGAAAAACAAAAAAAAATCACCGCTACCGCGACTCGATTAATAACCAACTGACGGCCGATTTCGCGCAAAGTGCCGTCGATTGCAGCAAATCAACTTTCAGATGGATCTTTTCAATGCTCTTTCGAAGAACAAATGAACAACGGTGACGAAAAAGCACAGTTAAGGAAAACAGTAGGCTTCGCACACATTTTATGAAGAAAATATGCAAACTGAGAACGAGCGAAAGACGACTAGCACACTGACATCTGTCAATTGGTAGACCACGAATGACAGAAGTTGTTCCGGCGCGGCGGTAGGACCAGCCGACTGCATTGTACATAGGCGTTCGGCAAGGGGATTGATGACTAGAGTGGGGATATAAGCGGCACGAACAAACGATGCGAACAGAAACGAAAGACAGAAAATCGAAAACAACGCGCGGAAATTCGGTCATTTAAAATGGCGGCGGCAAGCGTGTGTTGGTGTGCTGTCTCCGATTTGCAGTTGACAGTCAAGCGATACGAATGGAGAAATGGGTGGCGATGTTGTCGCATTTCAAAATATACGTTTCTAGAATTTTCAGGATATTATTTATCTTAGGTCTGTTCCCGTACCTGAATCTATTATAATATATTAAAATAGATTCGCAGCAAGTCATTTTCGTATTTTGCTGCAAGCCAAATGCAAGCCAAATTTTGCAGCAAAAAGAAGCCAGCTGCCAAATTCTGTTACTGCTGCAGTTTGCTGAAGTACGGGAACATACCTCTTTTGGCGTTTTCCATTTTTACTATCTAGTTGCCCTAAATACTCGGCAGTGGACAATTTTAAAGATAGATGTCTAAGCGGCAACTTCTTCTAAGTCCATTTTAAGGTCAAAATATGTCAAAATATGAAATGCGTGATCGTCCAATCCCAAATTATTTTACTAGATTTTAAGGTTCTCGACTTTACAGCTATTACCGACAAAATCACTACGATGTATTTTTCTATTTCTTTTTCAGTAAAATTTTAAATGAAGTATTTTTTCCAACACAATTTATCTATAATTTAAAAGCATAAAACTGGCAACAGCCCAGCATGCAATCGTCCGTCCTCATTCGTGCCACTTCGTCTCAATCGCATCGCTACGAAAATGCGAAGAAAACAAAAGCTACAAAAGCCTGACATACGTCAAGTATCTAAATAAAAATCCAATGCGATCTTCCCCACCCAGCCCAATGTGCACAATGCGAAGCGGACATGACAACGAAGAATAGAAGTATATAACAAAATTTTCACGAAAAAATTTGACATTTCGGCTTTTGATGAAAATCGGCAAATCCCGACAAATTACAGGAGGGCTACTGGCAGATTATGCAGATATATTATTCTTTGAAAATTCGCACTCGAATGCCGAAAGCATGTTGTGTTTTTTGTTTGCCGACAACCGAAAATTCATTTGGCGACTGTACCAAAGCGTACAGACTCGATTGATATGTCGTGACAAATGACGTTCCTCCGACAGAAAAAACAAAATGGCTGACGGAAAACGTCGCTTTGAAGTTGAGACGGAGTCGCGAATTTGGCGCTCGACATGATCCAAAACGACACCATTTGCGATGCGAGTTTCGCCATGCGTCAGTCATTTCATGTCTATTTAAACATTTTGATTCAATTTTAATGAACAATAGCCCAGCGTTCCACACAAACGTCAGCGCTAATTTGAAAATTTCACTTAATCGCATGTATGAACAGGATTTGTAGTCGAATGACAGCTGAACTCGTTTTTAACTCGTTCAGGACAATTATTACGAAAATATAATTAAAAATTACTTACGCAGTTTGATTTTCATGTTGGCTAGAGTATTTCACTTTTCTTCAGAAACGAAACGATGTTTATGTTGCCCGCAACTATGTCAAAATTCAAAGCGTTTTCTACCTCGTTTTCAAAGCTGCCAAAATCGAATCATTACTCGCGTGGCACAACACTATTCCAGAGATTTTTATTGAAAATAGCTAAAACAGTCTTTTCGCCGTTTGGAATCGGCTGCTGTCCGTGGCGGTGGATTCGCGTTTTCTCTAAAACAAATGTCAAACGTCAAAAAGGCAATATTCGTAATGTTTTCAACGCACTGTTTCAACTACACCGATTATTTGACAGACGTAGTCAGCGCAAACACGGAGATGATTTTGCCGACAAAGCCGAAGAAATTTTCGAGCCAACGAACACTTGAAAACGTTTCTCACACTTTAAAAGTAGTTTTTGGGGGTTTGTTGCTTTCCAAATATCTGGAAGATAAATTCTCTTTACACTCGTCGAATCTCGAACAGAATTCACAACAGTACAGTTTTACACGCCTTTTTCTTTTTGGATATTTTCAGTACGCGCAATGAGATGCAGAATGACGGAAAGTCGAGGAGAGATTGAAAGCTGACAGATAAAAAGCGGTCCTGGCTCTCGGACGAATTCGGATTGGTGGAGAAACACATACACCATCATGGGTCAAAGATGTGTGGCTTGTATTAACATAGAAATGGTCAGGTTGGCAGGTAATGCATTGGATGTGTGTGTTGGACTCGTGCTGTTATGTGTCAAGCGTCGTGTAAGGGGAATCCAGAATCGAAGCACGAGAGAAGTTTCGAGTGACAGCCGCTTAACGTAAATGTACATTATGTAAACATAAACATATTTATATACAAAGTAGAGAATACTTGTCAAACGTATATCGCATTTGCTTTCACGCCAGCTTGTTTACATATGGGAAATGGGAAATAGGAAACATCGAATGAATTGGCGCGCAATTGCATTGTAGCCTTTTCCGATACAAATTAAGCTTTGAAATCATGATTGAAGCTTTCTAAGGCTGTAGTCACAGCTTATTAATTTGAAGATTTCTTTATGACCAAAACTAAACTATAATGACCCCATCATGAGCCATCTGAGGACGCGGTCTTTTGAAAAATGTGCACGAAATCGATATAGAGTGCGTTAAAAATCACATAAAGAATATGCCTCGTGGTATGCTGAAAAAGGATTGAGAAGGCCGTAGAAAACTCCTTAAACCAATGATTGAATCTAAATTACACTTTAAATGCGAGTCGTATACCATACATGCATCTGAGAATAAAATTTACGCTTTGGTATAATAACGAAGATTGATGTCGGAGCAGATGTGAAATATTCGAGTCGAAAGTTAAGTTATACTTGCAATGGGAAAGTCGCATAAGTCTATGATAGTAGCATGATCAAAGGGAATGACGAACGGCCCCGACTAGCCGGGTGCTTAAAGTGGTTATCATCTTCTATGCAATTTTATACTCCTACCTGAACTACCTACGGCTAATCATACACAGTGAGTGTGCATGGAATTCACAAAGAATAATTCACGGCAGTACTTTCCACACCATGTAAGAGATTTGAAATTATTTATTTATTGAGAAAATATGCAGAATTCTTTTACCAACTTTGTTCCCAATTTACTAATGTAAAAACAACACTATTTTGCGCTTTTCTAAAATCTGTATTGAAACTTTCTACTTGATGTTCGTGAAAGAGACTTAAAATCTATCATCGGTCGATCCAGCAACAAATTGAGTAGTTTTTGTGTTTCGATTTCTGACAAACTAAGATCAATGTCGGCACAAAATTGCATGATTTCAGAACAAGCTCGCAAATCTCTACGCCAATCTGAAATTGAATGAATTATTAGCTCTTATTTATGTATAAGATAATTTATTGCAACTATGGCAACTTAGCAGTCAGATAGCACACCAATTACTTACACTGGTAGTTGAACAGCATTTTAAGACAGGTTGAACATGAATCCTTTTCGTTGTACTTCAGAAACAATTGAATTAGACGATGAACTGCGTCGACATCGTGTTGACTAAGAAAGCTATAGGAGAGTGATGTTGCTCTACAAATACGAAATATATCACAACCTGAAAATTTACATCAAATCCACCTACTTTCTATAAACCATATTTCGCAACTCCTTGTGCCTTTCAAACAACCCTCCAGAGAATTGCTGGTCACTATACCATTGGCTCGTGAATGTGTTCTTCCAGACACAAGCTATCACAAATGCTTCATTGAAATCGCGATGAATCTCTTCCGCCATCCGTGTTACGGCAATAAGTACTGCTTCACTTTTCGATCCCACGGTTTCATCTGCCATTGTTCGGAAGACTTCCCGCAGGCATTTTCGATTTCGATCTTGCAGTTGATATCCTTCCGAAAGTTTATTCAAAGCGCGTTCTATGTCACCTGTTCGCCATAACGCCAGCGCTTTGAACGGAATAAAACAACAATTCGCCTTGAAAAAGGCTTCGTTTACGATCCGACAGACTTCCGAGAGGTCATCGATCGTCTTGATTTGTGGCAGAGTAGCTGCATATTCTAAACTCTGCAGCAACACGTTCTTCGATGGAATAATTTCATATAAAACACATTGGCGCATAACATAGTCAAAATCATGTTGATTTTCACTGTCCAATATCCCTTCTAGAATATTATCTAGTTGGTTTTGCGATAGAGTTCGGATATCAATACACAAATCAGGTTTACGTAAGTCATCCAAATCACGCGAAAGCCCTTTTGCCATATAGTTCATTTGTTTGTATACTCGTTGTTTCGTGAAGGATTTCGGCTGCATTACGGCGTCACGAGCTTGTTCCCATTTAATGGTCTTTCTTTCGACTAATTCGTTTGCAAAGCTGTCCATTTGATCGACACGGGTGGATTTTTGAAGTGTCGGCCATAGGTTTACGAGAAATTTATAATGCAGCGGGTTGTTATTCAGACTTAATGCAAAGCCAAGTTTATGCATTAGAGCCATTTTTCTTAAACTGAGACCTACACTTCTTAATTAAAGCTATTATTACTTTGGATTATCTACATATTGAACGGGGAACAACAACAAAACAATAGTGTTATTTACAGAAATGACACTTTGAGGTTAAAATCCTCATGAAAGGGATACGGAGTAAAAAATCACTTTGAAGTCCGCAGTGACATCTCGCGGTGTGGGAGGTAACAAAAATCGCTCAGCTGATTATTGCTGTTGATGAAAGCATTCGAAAAAATTTTTGGTTGATTTGGTATTGTTTTGGTGGTTATCGCATAAAATCGAAAAATATTGCCGAAATAGGATAGGTATTGCAAGAACGAGAAAACAAGAAGTTCATCCGTCAAGTATATATTTTGATTTGTCTAAATTTTCTTCTTAGAATCCGCAATTTGCATAAAATTATGGAGACATTAAGCCTACATAAAAATTCGGTGTAGTTCTAAACAAAATGAACTAGAAATATCCTCACAAGTCATCCATGTGAAAATTATATCCTTAGGCCTAGGTTTAGTTATATGTCAGCAAGTCTTGCCGAAAAACGGGCAAGAAATTGAAGTGAATCTTCCAAATTTTTTCTCTACTAAAAATAGTTTGAACAGTTTTGATTAGTATGCAAAAAGATTCATGTCGATATTTGCGATATTTTTTTTAGAGTGGGGACCAAGTAGTTAGTGCTCCCTGTATACCCCTGCTCAATACTGCTGTGGCCGAAGGATCTTGACTCGAAGTGTCCCGATTCCTCAAGCCGGACAGCAGCTTTTGCGGCAGTTCCTCTAAGAAAGAGGTCAAGCGGAGGGAGATGAAGCAGAACGTTCAGAGCAGACGAAGGAGTCGAGGCTAAGGCAGAGCCAGAGTAGTGCAGAGAGCCGCCAGCCGCTGAACTCTGTTTGCCATGCCAGCAACAATAGTTTTATTCGCTGCTGGCCACCAGACCAAGCATCCGTAAACAAGGATCGGCCTAGCTATCGCCATGTAGATCGTCATACTCGATGGGCTTGCTAAGGGTATGCGGAAACCTACCCGAGACTAAGATCGCAATGTCATCAGCATAGGTCACAACCGTGAGTTCCTTGCTTTTCAACCTCTCAAAAATGGAATTTTAATCAGGATCCACAAGAAAGGGGAACCTTCCTTATGATTTGCGCTCCCGCCCACTCCGCTGATATAAGCCTTTGCTTAAGCATGTTGCTTATCCAGCTATAAATAGCGGGATGGATGTTGGTTGCGTGGAGGCTCACCATAATAACTGTTGTATGCACATTATTGAAGGCGCCTTCAATATCTAGAAAGGCTCCTAAACCGAATTCTTCGTAATGGAGCTCCCTTTCTATTTCGAGGACTAGGTGGTTTCAATTCTACCGCACAGCTCTTTCCAGGAGCTCGATCTGGCTTTCCTTATTTCTGATTTATAGAGCCTAAGGACGTACTTGTATTCGTCCTAACATTTCCTGCAATCAATTGCTGCGGCTAACTTGAAGAGTTATCGTACTTGTCTTCTACGACCACCCAGGTCCCTGTTCCACCAAGGTGGTTTGCGCTTGGGACAGACTTTGGGACAAGACCTTACGAAGACTTTTTCTAGTTTACTCGTGTGTTCACCGCAGCCTCCAAGTCAGCTACAGAACCAATCCTGGGAGGAGAGCCTAAACCGTTGTTCATCTCCCGTTTGGAGTTCTCCCAGTTGGTACTTCTGGGATTGCGAAACGGCCGAGAAGTGCGAGCTTATTTGAATTTTAAACTAATGTAACAGTAGTCGGAAAATGATGGGCCTTCAAGGACCCTCCAATACTCTTTCAGTTGCTCCTTTGAGCCATTGTGCAGAATTATGTCTAGCGCGTTTTCACTGCGAGGTCCCTATAAGTAGAGGTATTTCCTCGGTTTGCTACGACTAAATTATAGTTAATAATGAAACTGAGTAAAGACTCATCTCCGTCCATGCTGCCCCAGATGGTGTGATGCGTGCTGAAGTTACTCGTAGATAGAAGATTGGCGTGAATGTTCTTCCTCACCAACATAGACGTTTTTATTCTTGCTACTGCGGTGGAGAAGAAAATATCCAAATGCCGCGACTGCAATACCGCAACCTGGCCCTCCCCGGAGAACCAAGGTTGCTGAACCAGCGCTACGTCAAACTTACCTTCGTCGAGTGTCAGCAGTAGTTCGGCCGAGTCCAATTTACTGCGGTGCAGATTAATCTGCAGTATTTTCGTCCTCCTTGGCCTGTTCCTCGTCCTTCTGGGGATCGGCCGTCGTACCCAGCCGATCAACGGTGCCCAGGGCCTTCTCAATTTCGCCGGACTCCAAGGTGTTAAGATTTTCATCCTTCAGGTGTCGTTTCTTCAGGCGTAGGTAGACACTGTCTAAGCCATTTTACTAAACCACTGGTAGAGCAGGTTGTCAGTCTTCTTGTTTATTTGGAAAATGCACACTTGCCCCCATCTTGTGCTGCCGGTTTCTTGACATCCAGGATCTTCCAATCCTGTGGTGGAACATCCAGATTTTCCCTTTGCGGACATTTCACGGCCTCCTCCGGTTCCACTACTCGCGGTATTGTAACATTCGTTCTAGGCGGTGTTGGAATGCTTCCTCCGTCCACAATTTCCAGTCCAGCTCTTTCCCATAGCTCACAGCTTGCCTCGCAAAAATTTTTTTTAGAGTATTTTGCTAGGAGCTCTAGAGTCTCAGAAATGATCAAAGTAGAACGTGCGACAACGAAGAAATAATTTAATGATAATTAGACAAAAAATTTAAAATGAAATTGCGCTACAGTGCAGGTTAGCGTTTCTAATGCACCGAGAACTCTTTCGCGCTTGTTTCCGTGAGTACGGTCGTTTTTCATCCTTAAGTATCGTCTTTAGCACGATACATTTAGGTCCATTTACATGTTAATGATGAACTAAAAATCGATACAAAGGTGCTTAGAACCTTCAGGGTAGCATGAATAGCCATCAAGTTTAAAATAGATCATGTTTATTTTATAATAAACTAGGCCAAGACTCTAGATTTAAAAACAAATATAGATTTTATTCATAAGTCGTGAGTTACATTAATCCTAACTTATTTTCTCTGGAAAAAATATGTGTTGTCGTCATCCTTGAATATGCTTACCTGTATTTACTATGGCTCGTAACTGGTGATTTTCAAATTCCAGATATGTAAATTTGGAGCAAATATTAAATTATAGATTAGTTATTTCCCGAAATCGTTTCAAATCAAAATGAAGCCATTACTAACCTCCTGCAATATAAAAGACATAGGCGCGTATACATATAACAGAAAACAAAGCAATTAGCTAATGATATATTATTTCGGCCAAGTGAAATTGAAAGAGCTGAGCTACACAAAATATGATAAATTCGAAAGGGGTTTTTGTATGTATCTACTTCAAAGTAAGTTTATGTTTTGTTATTACTTCTTATAGCCTTATTAAAGTGATAAATTGTATGTTATCATACCGAAAATGTCGAACAGTCTTGTTAATCAGTTGGACTTAAAAAATATCCTTGAAAGCAAAGTTCTGAACGTTCAGCTTGCACTGTTATTTGATTTGTTGAATGAAGGAGAAGTAGTCGTAAATTTTAGAAATATCCTATAAAAGACGAATCTTCTAAAATCAAGTCGTCACATACAATCTTTCCTTCGCAGTCAATATGAATTCGGATACTAAACTTCTTCGATTCAAAGATTTCACGAATATTGCGGTTGTATTTTGTCAAACACTCGGTTTCGAAACATTCTTCATTAAATTCAATTACGGCTACTTCCGGAAATTCATTCAACTTTTAATTTTTCATATCGGCTTCTGGAACTTGATTCTGACAATAATCGGTGAACTGATCTTTTTGAATAAAGCCATTGGATTGTCGGAGACATTCATGCAAGTAACTGCTTTGCTTCCATGCATTGGTGTTTGCATCGGGTCGATTGCCAAAATCGGAACCGTCTACAATCACAGGAGTACGCTGAAACGATTGATGATTGAATTGGAGGACATGTTTCCGCGCACTTTGACCGAGCAAAAGGCTTACGAGGTTGAAACGTATCGGAAGAATATTTTGAATATTCTAGTTCCTTTGTTCGCAACGCCAACAGTAGCTCTAACGGTATTCAGTTTTTACGATATGGTTGAGTCGGCCATTGTGTATTTGCAAATCGGTTCGTTCAATAAACTGTATCCGTATTTTGTGTGGTATCCGTTTGATAGTCAGGCAGATTGGAAGTATCCGGTTATATATCTGCACCAAGTCCTGGCAGGACATACTGCCGTGGGTGGAGGTCTGGCTACTGATATGCTTCTTTGTTGTATCATTAATACGCTTCGAATGCATTTCGATTATATATCGAGGGAATTGATAAAGATTGTGCCGTCAGGGAAGGCGAGTGATTCGAAACATTTGTACAGATTGATTAGGCATCATACGATTGTTCTTCGGTAATTTGATGAAATAATGTGTTTCCTCTAAAAACTAATTATGATTTTTAAAAAGTCCTTGTATTCAAAACGATTTTAAATAAGTAATTAATCCTTAATAAAGTCCCTGCTAAACACCTTAAGAGATTATTTTTGAAAATTTGATTATTGTTTCCGTTGTCGTTTTAGAATTTCCAAAGAGTTAAATAAAGTGTTTGGACTATCAATTCTGTACAACTTCATCTCGTCATCGCTGATTATCTGCTTTACCGGTTTCCAAGTATCTGCAGGAACAAGTACTAAAAATTTGATCAAATTCATTCTATTTTTGTCCTATCAGCTGGTGACTATTTTTCTACTATGCTATCATGGGAATATTTTAATTGAAGCTGTAAGTATAAATTATAAGTTAGAGGTATCAAATGTATTTTGATGCTTTGAAATCAATATTGTAAACAGAATTTTTCTATCACCCCTAAATATTCTGTAGTATGCATATTTATAATTTACAATACGTAAAATTTCTTATAAAGCGTATTGTCGTGATGCTTATATGGCGATGCATATGTTCTTTTAAGACTAAAACTGTTCATAGCATCCAAGCAGCACGTTTTGTGAGCATTTATTTATTTATTTATTTATTATATGTTGAACAGTGAAAAGTTTTGAGTGCTACGTGGATTTATGTTTTATTTTTGATTAACTGTGACTGCGACTAACTTTAAATAAAATGCCTAAACTGTGCTAGAATAGTGGGGACAATTTTTGTTATGTGTGCGGAATATTAACTTTTAAATCTCAAAAACTTAATTTTTCCGCCCCTGCGCTTAAAGCTTACGAACTTTATTTCGAAATTATAGTAGGAAATCAAGACAAAGCATCCCTCATATATGTTGTAAGACTTGAGTATCGTTGTTAACAGGTTCATTAAAAAATTCTTTGCTGTACCAATGGTTTGGAATGAGCCGGAAGAACATGTAACACATTGTTATTTTTGCCTCATGAATGTGAAAGGTATTGGACCAAAGTCTAAGCATACTGGTAAATATTCCGATTTACCATCAGCTTTATGGCCCGTTATACATAATGATGAGCTTCCTATCTTCAAGCCACCAGAATCCTAGACTTTGGATGATGAAGAAATCGAATCCACTAATTGTTCCAGACATCGTATCGGAAAAGAAAGCAAATCATTTATTTGACCTACCAGGCTGTTCAGCATCGCCGCATTTGATTTTGCAGAGCGAACTTAATGACTTAGTGAAATTTAAGTCTAACAAAATCTCAATCAAAACTTTTAGCATCCGGACTAAAAGGATGGCAAAAATACCTCACACATTGCTTTCTTCAAGAAAAAAAATTAATATACTGCTCAGATATCAACAATTTGCATAACGCATATTTGTCATATAACGGGAGTTTGCTTCGATCAGTGCCTTTATTTTCTCGCCTTCAGATTCAACTGGCCTTCCTGAGCGGTATACAATGGTCACATTATGATATACTCTCAACTGAGAAAGTAGGCAGACGAGGTACGCCTCTACCGGTGTATAGGCTGTGACCATACCAGGAGCAACTGCGAAGAATCAGACCGTACTGGTAGCTTCTAGAAATGTGGTCAGCAGCCCAGTCATCGTGCCACAAACTGTTCTGCAGAGCCCAATTATATATTGGAAAGCGTGCATAGATAGCGCGACGCCACGAAGAGGCAGCAGGGGAGAAAATGAACGTTCTCCAAAGAAATTTGCAGCATTGCAGGGCAGCTGACGACCTCTTCGTGCAGCTTGTCTTCGGAAATAAGGGCCAAATCATCCTGATCATTGAGGAAGAACTTATCTACTGTAATTTTCGGATGCTTCAGGATACGCGGCGCCAAAGTCGATTCCGGTAATGGTGCTGTGTAACGCGGACAACTGGTGCACAGTTTCAACATACGTTGATAAAATACTTCACACAAAGCAAGAGGAGGATTACCTCAACGACCCATAGACTGCGGCAGCTTCTGTCAAGTAGGTACCGGTAGGTGAACAAGCACAACTGGGTTGAACTAATGCGAGAGCGGACTCCAATCCAAATCTTCATAGCCTGTAGATGAACTTGTTTTGTGTTTTGGGGACAGAGAAAGATTTACAGAAAATGTTTTTTTTAGCCAATTTACAAAAAGTATAGCTGCTTCAATTTTAACATGATACTCGCCGTCTTTTTTTTTCTTATTCTTTCATTTCTCTTTTTTTAATTTGCCATATTCTCTTCTATGGCTTAAAATGGTTTCATTGAAACTACGAAACTTAAAACTTTAAATTATTTATTTATTTAAAACTTTATTAATACTACTTTGGCTATTTTTCGATATAATTTTATTAATTTATTTCGATTTGATGAAGTTTTTTATGTCATATTTTATTAATTTATTTAGGCTGGTTTTATATTTTCGTATTTTTAAATGAAATTTTTTTGGCGTTTAGTTTAGCCGATTTTTGGTTAGTTAATTTGAATTTATCCTTGATTTATTAATGGACTAGTTTTAGCTATTTATAAATTATAATGTTCATGTTTTCATAATTTATTCATTAAATTTATCTAGTTATTTTATTAACTAGAGTAGATTTTAAATTATTTTAATCCTTTTTTATTCTAATTTTTCTTTTGTGCTAAAAACGTAAGCTTCGCGAGCTACTAGCATCTGCTATAAAAGCTACGGTAAAATATGGATGTAGTTATTCGAGCAGTGTACGTCGCGATTATCACGCACTGCTGAAAACGAGCTAGACAAGTGGTAGTAAACGATGGTATGTATAGAGAAAGTCTAAAGTCTTGAGTGTATAATTCTGCGTTTAGAATGCACGGAACTTCCTCACACGGATGACTCACACACCTGTCTTACTTAAGGCTCCCATTCACGAGCAGCCCATACGGCCTGACTCCATTTGGCTTGAGTTCGTTTTGTTTAAGTCCAATTCAGCTCGCCACTCACGACAGAGTCTCGATCCAGTCAGTCCATTCCATTTTCTGTCATTAATTTAGAAAAACATACAGAAAAACTTGAAGAAAAAAATATTTTTAATTTATTAATGGATCCAAAGCATATGGAGGAGTTGTTTGCAATTGCACCTTGCACCTTGCACCTACATAAAGAAACGAAAACCAAAAAGGAAGTGGCAAAAAGGATGGCTTGCTGAATGGAAACAAATGAGTCACGTAAATTTGATAAAAGAACTCACACATGAACCTTCTGATTGGAAAAACTATTTAAGAATGAATAAAACAACGTATAATACATTGCTACAGTTGGTCACCCCATTAATCAAATGAAAGGATACGAATATGAGGCAAGCCATCACTCCTCACGAATAATTGTCCGCTACTTTGCAGTACTCAGCAAGCGGTTGCAGCTATGAAGAGCTCAAATTTTCTTCGGTAGTTTCACTCAAAAAAGCCTTCCGAAAAAAATCATGGCCACCACTACCCATTATGCTGACTTTTTCGATTAAATAAAATAATCGCAGAAACAGTCAATGAGCTTAGGTCTGTTCGCGTACTTCAGCAAACTGCAGCAGTAACAGAATTTGGCAGCTGGCTTCTTTTCGCTGCAAAATTTGGCTTGCAGCAAGAGTACAAAAACGAATTTCTGCGAATCTTAATATATTATAATAGATTCAGGTACACGAACAGACCTCTTGTCACAAATCAGCGTGTGAAGCAAGACTGAATCGTTGTTTGAACTGAGGCCTCAACACACACGAACAGTCCATTTTATGGGTTGTCAAAACTCGGCCTACTATTTCCCCACACACGGTTGAGCCAAAAAATGAACCGATGGTTTTAGTCCATGGACTTTGGATTGATTTGAAATCCAATTTGGTTGCTTTAGTCCATGAGGCCTTCCGAGTCCTCCCACACACGGTGAGATTTTGGCCTGGCCT
The DNA here is from genome assembly GCA_963978885.1 of Nemotelus pantherinus. NCBI lineage: Eukaryota > Metazoa > Arthropoda > Insecta > Diptera > Stratiomyidae > Nemotelus > Nemotelus pantherinus. The sequence continues at coordinate 243,912,063 of OZ022264.1, read as the reverse complement.
CAGGCATTGTGGACTGATGGACTGCTCGTGAATGGGGGCCTTTAGTGTGAAATTAGCCAGATATTTCAAACTTAATTGGCGAGGCTACCTCGCAGCGAACCGCCTACCGGTTTTTGTGCGCGCACCAAAGAGCCTCGCTGCAACTGGTTCACAAATTGAAAACGAGTATATATGTGCGGTGCGAAAAAATTTGAAAATTGCATTTCCATAATCGAGATAATTTTATTTTTCCAAAGCTCACATTTTATTACAAACATTAGAAAAGTGTGATGAATAGTTTCACGCTTGAATGTATATTTGTTTTTAGAAATTAATACTTTTCATCATAGTTGATGGGCTTTTTAATTTTCTAAGGGGAGGATGAGTACTTTTGAGCTGAAGATAGTTTTAATATTTATATTTATAGGTAGGATTTAGGTAGCTAGATAAAATAGAGATATTTCGATTAAAAATTAAAATTGATTAAAATTTACTAATTATATGTCTAAGTAAGAATCCTTCTTAGTTTTTCCATGCCATTGTCTTGGATAACATATTTTCATCTAGCCGTTTGCGCGAGTGACCGCACCAGGTTGGAGATATTACCTTAAAACTATGAAATCTTTAAAAGTACCCATGAGTTTAAAACAATTTTTTTTATTCTCTATTGAAAAACAACATCAGTTATGTTTGAATAGATTAAGTATGAATAACGTAGTACTCTAGGAACGTATTTTTTGTTTGCGCGGCTTCAATCCCAATTTGCTTTTTTAGATTTATAGTTCTCAACTGTAGGAGCTTTTAGTTTTTACGAATTTTAAATTATTTTTTTTTTTTTAGAGAAAAAGGGGCCTGAAGTGTAATACAGCCGCTCAAATTCCTGTGAATTACAACCAATATTTCGGCTTACATGTAAATTTATCACAATCGAAAGTAAACTGGAATAGGTAGTCGACTTTCTAAATGTTATGTAATCATCTAAACATATTCTCCATTAAATCCGATCTTTCGACTCTAACAGTTACGTGCCCGTGTTATCGTTCTGAGAGGTTATCTTAAAAGGCCTCAGTTTTCCAATGAGAAATTTCCTATATGTTGCCTTAGATCCATTAAAAGAGGTGTATATTAGATGAAAACTTAATATATATTGTTGTGTTTTAGCCTTAAAACATACAACGATATAAGCTTTGTTTGACGTGCATGCAGCAATATCAATAAGTTATTACCGAAACGTTGAAATGACGCTGTCGATGAAACTGATGCTTTTCAAAACAAAATTAGTTACAAATTAAGAAAAAAAATATAAAAAAAATCGTCGAACATTCTTAAACGGCTAGTCTGCTCTTGAGATATATAATATACCCAAATTTACAGGTTTCAATCTAAATTTTTGTTTGAAATTTAATATGCATTGTTTTTTCCTGAAAAGTCGATGGGCACAATTGCTTTCACTGAACTCTGTGTATAATTTATGAATAATTATGAATTATCTTCTATATATCGCCAACGATTCGTGTATATTGATATGAATATTTAATTGAATTTTAGAGCACTGGAGTAAGTAACGCTGCATATAATCAAAATTGGTTTGCGGCTGATAGACGCTACAAGAAATGTCTTTTATTTATGATGACACGTGCAAGGAAGCCATCAATTATGAATGCAACCGGGTTTGCGGTAGTTTCATTGGAAGCGTTCAATAAGGTAATTATGTCGTCAATAAGAAAACTAAAAAAATGTAATGACGTGATTATCTACGTTTCTCCTCTTTCAGATAATGAGCACTTCATATTCATTTTTTGCTCTGCTACGGTCAATGTATGTCCGAGAATAAAGTTTTAAGATGAAAAATCACAAACGCTTAAAGTAGACATAGATGATCCTTTGCACTTAGAAGAATCATTTTTTCATAATAAAACAGTGTAATAATAATTAATTTCCATTGCATTGTAGCATATCTTTATTAAAGAAGTATTTATTAGTTTCAGTTTCAAAAAGCAGGTGGTTATTAGAGAAGAAACATAAGCAACACTCACCGTGCAAGCGGATATGATTCAACTATTACTGAGTTATGAGCGATACACAATTTAAGGTCATGGTAAGCAGGACGTCTTACAATTGAGTATATGGTGACTTTAATACTGACGCAATATAACTAGCTGTGCCCTTTCAAGCTATAACCTACAATCAGTTCAGAAAACTGTTGTGCTTTTTTTTAATAATACTATTTCCAGAATCACTTATCAGAAAAAAAATCTCACATTTTACCATATACGTCAAATTTGCTATGTTGATCTAGTCGTAGGATTTGCTGTAAGTATGCTCTAAATGAAGTTTTTGGAGTATATTTCAATGAGTAATATTCGTTATCAGAATTATTATTTGAATTCAAGAAAATTATTAGGACAACAATTAAAATGTAATTTTCATAATTTTATCAATAAGAAACTCTTACATTTAGTTCATCTAATAAGTACGTTATACATTGGATATTCTTTTCAAAAGAAGCTGAAGAAATATTACTAGTATACATTTTTAAATTGAATTTAAAACAGCGAAAATTTTATAAGAGTATTGGAAAACCTGAAAAATGAAAAAAAAGGAAAATATTAATTCGTCGTAAATTTATTAAATTCAATTTTAATATCCCTACTTGTCCAAACGTACGAACGGAAAGAATTGTGAATCCGCCCACAGATAGATTTGATTGTTTCGCACAACCAAGCAATATAAACACAATAGCTTTTTTGTACTCCAGAGACTGTGAATACCAATTGTGATTATAGACGGCAGCCGTGAAATCATCACTCTGAAATAAATAAGCGATAATCGGCATTCTGCATCTAGAACTCATATATGTATAAATAAAAAACATCATTTTATAATTTATGGAATATTCAAATGCAGAGAAGTTTGTATTCAGAAAATCTATATGAAATTGAATAAAAAATTGAATAGATTTATTGTAAATGATTAAAACAAAACTTGGCTTTAATATTTTGAAGAATTTAGCTTACCGCATCAATTAGTTTACTTCCGAAGTAACTGATCTGATATACTTGCGCCGATAAAAATAAAAAAGTCAAAATATAATTAGCTGCATGAACTCGAGCTTCAGCTGATGTAATCTGCATCGCAATGAAACATATAGTACAAGCTCCAATAATCATATGTACCAAAAATATAATGCTGAAAATTCGACTCAAGTCAGCGCTTAATCTGAAAGTGATTTATTTGTTTCAATATTGACAAATCGAAGTCATTTTCCGTAACAAACATGAGTAAATATTTTATCTAAATGTATTTGATTTCGATTTTAATTAGATCTTAAAAAAAATGAATTTAAGTTGAATCGAATGAGCATCACGTTGAGGAATATGCGACAAAAGTAGACATTTGAACTTAAAATCAGAATATTTTATTTTAATTCTGTATACATTTGATTTTTTACATGCTTCCGCAGCATATTTTTCAAGATTTCCAACAGAGATTGTGCTTATAACATAAATAAATCTTACACACAGCCTATAGAAAGTATTCATATGTTGACAGCAGCAACACAGTAAACGCCCGTAGGTGTGTGTCTGGAGATTTTTTTAAATTCTTCCCCTTTGCATTTTCCCCTATAACAATGTGGAATTTACAAATCCGACTTCTGTTGAATTTCGCAAGCCAGGTAATCCAAATGTAAACAAACTAGATATATTCATAATATATCTATCATGGCAAATATTTTCTGTGCTCATCAAACTTTCGAACGCACGTTTTGGTTTTTAGCATATTTTTTGTTGTAATTCCCTATTGACTCAAAAGCTTGTCAATGCATTTCAAAAAGGTCTTTAAAATAACATGCAATTATAATTGTTGCCCTTTTCCCTCTGTGAACCATAGTCAACATATGAATACTTTCTATAGGCTGTGTGTAAGATTGTTAATATATATAATAACACATTAACACGCTGTACAACCACTTTTATGGATTTCACATTGAAGAAATTTCACATATGTATATAGTTATAAGCATTGAATCTATTTTACGTCATACATTGATAGTAAAAACTGTTAAATTGTTACTATTAGGAAGTAAGTTAAATTCTATTATATAAGTTTTCATTAATTTTTGTTCATATTAGGTCTGTTCCCGTACTTTCAGTAACTTAATTTTACTGAATTTTCCTGAATCATGTGGTGGGGAATTTCATGAAAAGTACGGGAACGCTCTCATTGTATTTACTGAAAATTTACAACCGAAAGTGTCAGTTTTCGGTTTTTGGGAGAACAATAGTGATTATAAAGTCATCCGTAGCGGTAATAAATTATTGCCACAAAAATATTGGACTTTCATAGCAACATTACGCCAAAAATATGTTGCTTGCCGCGCACATTTGAAAATATTTACTCCGTTTGACACTTTTCAGTATTTTTCAGTAGCTCCGACCATGGCCTTCATATAAAAGGCCTATCGCAAAAGCAATTAACCTACAAGATGGCGGACCTAAGCTACTTTTCCCAACCAGTCCACACAGTGATGTTTTTTTATGGTTATAAAGAAATTCACGAGATCCACCTACAGGAGATATGAGGAAACTCATATGTCATGTTGATCAATGTTGTTTTGGGATCTTTCACAAGCAATTTAGATATAAAAAGTCTTTAGCATTAGACCTCAATTCATAGGGACACTTATCCGAAATATAAGAATTTGCAGATTATCAAAATTTGATGATTTTTAAAGTGGAATAAATCCTGCCAACCACAAACGGCAATTGTTTACAATTCACATTGCCGAGAGTAGGTGGCAGGCAGAGATTTTCCTACACCCCCCTAACACCCCCCTAATACCCCTCCTGGAAAGTGCATACACCCCCCTAAAACGGACAATTTTCCTACACAAAGGGTCCTTTGTGTCTTTTGTTCCAAAGAGACACCCCTCCTAAAATTCTGAACACACCCCCCAAGAAAAATGCCTGAGAAAACCACTGGTGGCAGGTATTCCAAATTGCAAAGTTCTCGCGTATACAGCACAATAAACACATCACTTTCACGACACTTATCCGAAATATCTTTTACGCGACAAAAACTTCGAAACCAGTCTCCGGATAATAGGAAAATAGACTTTATTCCCGGATTCAACCGAGCAGCAACATTCACATTGCTAATATTTACTAATTGTCAGAGAAATGTCAAACAATTGTCATTGTGCATTTCCCAATAAATCTTAATAACGAGAGGACTACACCATTTTAAAAAGTAGCTTAATACCTGTCAGATTGCAAGTCGCGATAGGCCTTTTATATGAAGGCCATGCTCCGACCATGAGTGCGTTTATGCCGTAGCCAAATTAGTAAGCTCTGCTTATTTAGCAGCGGTATAAACCACTTTTAAATTAGCAGAGCCTGCTATTTTGGCTACGCTACTTTAGCGCTGCTAAAATTTAGCGCGGTTATAAGTGTGAAGGTAGCAGTGGTATAAACACTATAACAGTCATAAATAGGATTTCTAGTTTCGAGTGACATTCGCAATCTGGAAGCCTTGGTGCAAGGGTGTTTTTGTTCTTAGTATTGAGCTCCTTTCAGATATTACGTCATTTTTGCTTTGGTTAATAAGCTGTACGGTGTAAACGCTACTACTATAGCAGCGCCAGTTTGGCAGCGCTATTTTAGCTACGGCATAACCAAGGCCCATGGCCTTCATATAAAAGGCCTATCGCAAAAGCAATTAAGCTACAAGATGGCGGACCTAAGCTACTTTTCCCAACCAGTCCACACAGTGATGTTTTTTTATGGTTATAAAGAAATTCACGAGATCCACCTACAGGAGATATGAGGAAACTCATATGTCATGTTAATCACTGTTGTTTTGGGATCTTTCACAAGCAATTTAGATATAAAAAGTCTTTAGCATCAGACCTCAATTCACCGGGACACTTATCCGAAGTATCGTTTGTGTAGAAGAATTTGCAGATTACCAATATTTGATGATTTTTAAAGTGCAATAAATCCTACCAACCACAAACGGCAATTGTTTACAATTCACATTGCCGAGAGTAGGTGGCAGGTATTCCAAATTGCAAAGTTCTCGCGTATACAGCACAATAAACACATCACTTTCACGACACTTATCCGAAATATCTTTTACGCGACAAAAACCTCGAAACGAGTCTCCGGATAATAGGAAAATAGACTCTATTCCCTGATTCAACCGAGTAGAGCCATTCACATTACTAATTGTCAGAGAAATGTCAAACAATTGTCATTGTGCAATTCCCAATAAATCTTAATAACGTGAGGACTACACCATTTTAAAAAGTAGCTTAATACCTGTCAGATTGCAAGTCGCGATAGGCCTTTTATATGAAGGCCATGGTTCCACCCATATCTAAATTGCCTCGAAATTTTCAAACAAATTCAATGTACAAAATAAGGTCTGTTCCCGAACTACAATTAATTGCGATTAATTGCAATGAAGCCGTTTTTTGTACTCCGTTTTAGTACGCTTCATTGCAATTAATTGCAATTAATCGTAGTACGGGAACAGACCTATATATGCCCCTATGAATCATCTTCTTAGTTACACCATTGACCTCCGACCATCCTCCCACCATCTTAAAAAAGTAAAATTCGGCTGCTGTCAAAGTGTCGCGTTCAAAGACGCCAACTCCCGGACTCAATCGGTATATCGGCATTAATTTTGTACTTAGCGTGCTAGTTACACTTGAAATTTCCCGGATTTAATTTAGAACCTTACAGTACGTGTTTTAGTGGAAAGTTTCTTGTGAAATAATATTTCAGGGGAAAGTGCTAGTGGTTTGAGCGTTGTCTCACTGCTCAGTTGTGTTTGCCTATTAAGTAATTTTAATCTACGTCGCTTCTATTTCTAATACTCTGGTTCTTTTGAATACTTTTCGCAGTCACGTATCTTAATTCGTTTTGAAAAAAGCCGCATTTTATTAATTGCTTCACATCGACTTCGATTGCGCGTTGGTAAATTGTTAACATATGCCGTAATCACAATACAGCGTTTTTCGCTGCGGCCAACGCAGCGTTCCACAGGGGGAGGCGTGAAAGCCGCAGTTGAATTTGGTGAATCACAATGCAGCGACAATGTCGCTGTCAATGCAACCAAGGCACCAACCAAAATCATTTTTTTTTTCTTTTGTATTGCTAAATCCTGTTGTACGAGGATTAGGTTGGCTTATCACAATACTCATCAGCCATCGCTTGTCTATTCCACCAGACCATTCAACCAAATTCAAACAGATTTAATTCAACGTAGTGGTGATGCCAACCTATGGTAGGTATCACCGCTAGCGGTGCGGCAAAATTAGAAATTTGGCAAATTTCGCCGCTGCCGCAAATTCCGCCGCAGCCATTGTGCGCGTTACCATACAAAACAGTGCATTCTAATTTTTTGACAGCACTTCCCGCAGCCCACTGCGTTGGCCGCAGCGAAAAACGCTGTATTGTGATTACGGCAATATGCTTTACGTGCCTACCTAAATTTGACAACAACAGGAATTTTTGCTTCCATATAGTGATTGAGGGACAGGCAAAGGCGAAGCAGTGATAAAAAGAATTCTAATTGCGGCGGTATTTTTGGATCTGTGAATTTGGTGTTGCGTTAAAACCGCCAATCCAATGGTATGAGAGCCTATTGTAGTAGAACTCTCTACCATGCAGTTCATTTCCCATTTTAAGATGGGTTTTTTCGATACCGCTTTCCTTCTTGTAAGTAATCATATATATTTGTAAAAGTAAGTAATCATATATAATTGATCTTAACCATGAACCACTTTTATGGCATTAGAGTTTTGTTAATGGGTCGCAATTCGAATAGATGCATTCGGCAATCATTTTGATTCGTACTTTGTTTACATTGATTTGATAACATGAGTTTTGTCAACAGTCGAATGAGGGGATACCATTCTGCAAGAAGAACTGGTGCGATAAACATACGATCATGTACATAGGTGAATACTGTTCATCCACTTCTTCTATAACCTTGCGAATCAGTAATAGAATGGTGGTAGTAGTAATAGAAAGTTGGCAGTAGAAGATGATTCATAGGGGGTCTGTTCGCGTACTGCAGCAGCAACAGATTTTTGCAGTTGGCTTCTTTTTGTGGCAAACGACTTGCTGTGAATCTATTTCAAAATATTATAATTGATTCAGGTACGCAAGCAGACCTAGGGGCAAATAATTTGATACATTGGTAGGGTTTACAGCGGTTGGAACCAATTTGACCTGACCTATAACGCGGACTAGCGAATTTAGTCGTAAGGTGTTTACATCGACCTGACCTAAAATTTGGTGAGGTCGAATTTAGTTCTCGTTTGTTCATGACAGCTGTCATTTAATTTTAGTTCATGCACTGTAATAATCTTTTCATTTCTCTCAAACATGTGAACTTCAATGATTTGGGATCAAACGAGAGGGTGCGAGCTTATATTCAACATACATATATTATTAATAGCCACGCAAAAATCAATGCTTAGGTCGAGTGTGTTTGTAGCGATATACATAGTCCACGACCTATTTTAGGTGAGGTCGCTTGAAATCGTGGACTTACCTATCGCCAGTTTAGGTCGGGTACTGAGTATTTACCTCAAGTGGACTAAATAATTTATTTGGAATTTGGTGTATAGTCCGTGGACTAAGCGGCTGCTGTAAACATCTTTATCACTACTACGAAAATGTCACGTCTGCTACAATTTTCCGCTCGATCTACTCCGTTTTCGAAGTGCTTGTGGAAACCCTGCTGTCAAGTAGACCACAGCTGATTAGTTTTCTTCTATATTTTTTGAGTGAGACAATTGAAACGCGGTGGTGAAACGTGGAAGAACTTGGTTGGGAGTCACATTTAACTCTTCTTCTTGTTTTGCAAAGTTTTACTCGAAATCGGATGCTTTACTTTTCTGGTTTGTGGCAAATTTTCACCCATCGCAAAAGTAAATTTTTACCTGAGAAATTAAAGAGCATCCACCTGATGAATGTGCCGGAGCTATGCTGTTAACTATTCGGGAACAAGAGCATGTATAGTTGTAAAAATAGATCACGGGGAATGACTATTCTTTCACTTGCTGCGTAGTAACAGATAACATGGAATGTTAATGTCGTAAATGATCGGAAAACGTGTAGCTTAGTGATTAAAAGTGAATTTTCTCAACTAATGTGTCGCAGAGATTATTAAAGTGAAAAGTGCGACAGCAAATCAGCAATTTAGTAATTTTTCAAACTGATGATGCTACTTTGACAACTTTTTCGTATTTAAGTACGTATAAAATTTCACCTTCAGGACATTTATCGAACCAATACTGGTTACGCGTAAATGATTTTAATTTAGTGGATTTGAGAATGATCTAGCAGCCTCAGCTCCATCAAAAGATCGAAAACACGTGATTTCAGCTCAGTACAATCGAACTATTTCACAATGTTGCGAAATTATTTTTCGGGTGATTCATCATCAATTTAGCTCATAGCATCAGATACCAGCGCCACTAGAACCAGGACTTTGGACTTTTTCTCAGTATTGTTCGAGCGTAGCATATAATTCGCGTGATTTTTTGTTGGACACTAGAGTGCCACTTTGATACCATATTACGAATGAGATTGACATTTATTTGGCCGATGATTTGAAGTAAACGGGGATTTAAAAAAGAATTTATCGTGTTTGTTTTTCGCTATGGCAAATGACGATTTGATTTTGCAGTAACATACATTCACTCAAGCTCAGAAGTTCTATAAGCGTTAAGGTGCGTATATTTTGCTTGAGAATCCTTTCGATTTAAGCTTAAGTTGACCTAAGTAATAATGGTTATAAACTAGTAAGGCTTCATTAACATATTCCACAATAGGGAGCAATGAATACATTAACACTTTCGAAGTCGCTTGTAGCCTGGATATAGAAGAATGTTTCAACGGTAAGATTTCGAACGGACGCCAATTTTTCCTTTAGAAGTTATTTCAATTTCTTGATTGATAAATTGAAAAATGTTTAGCTTTTAGAAGAAAAATTTGTATATTATTTAAAATTTTAACGTGGTTTCATTCTGTCCGACAGGTAATGCAACTTCCATAAGTAATTCATACATTCATTCATCGCTGAGTTAACAGTGCTGCATTGATTTGTAATTATCATATACCATTTACATTATAAGCATGTGGTGGAAGCTCAGTCGTATTCACAGACAAGAAGTATATAAGGGAATCCTGCCACGAGTGATAATCTATTTTCATTGGAGGGTTTCAAAACTGCTCCTGTTTCTGTACATTTTCGGTTAACGAAAATAAATAAAAGTAAATTGTTTTCCTTACGCACTAAAAAATACGCTATAGAAAGAGATGCATTAAAAAAAGAAAAATGAGGTACAACTTATTATAAAACTATTAAAAAAGCTTGAAGACCATTAGGATTGTGTCAGTTATTGTATGCATGCATCTCACGGGATAATCAGATGCAATTTGAATTCATAGAATATATTGGTCTTAAGTAAGGACAACGAAGCTTTTCGTCGATGCGTTAAATTTTTCAATTAAGGTATAAGCGGTGAATTTAAATATATATACTGTAAATTAAGGGGCAAGCTACTATATAAATTCAGCCAAGTAGTAGCCTACGGGACAACATTAAAATTTTGTCATGTTACTTGAAAAAGTTGACCAGAAAGGAAAAGAATTAGGCTTGAAAATCAACGAAACAAAAATAGTGAGGCAAATGAAAAAAAGGACACCCAATAAACAAAATAGAGGAAATAGGTTGACGAATGTAATTAAGAAAATATGGACAAATTTATATACTAATGTCCGAAATTGACAACAAAATGCAATGGACGAAATAAAACGAAGAATACAGATTACTACTAAAATTTTCTTCTCTATTTTGGCCACACTTCACTAAAAAATGATCAGACATCCCTAAGTTATTCTAAGTTTTAAAATATTAATAAAAAAAACCAAGCACCTGCACAAAGGTTGTTCAAATTTCATGGAAAAAAGGATTCCTTAATATTTAGTGAGTTTGTTTAAAGATTATTGATAATAGGCTGCTACAAAACGATAAATCATTGGTATTTTAAAAATAAAGACAATTGATATTTCGGTGAATAATAATTATTATTTGAACAATTCGTAATGGATTTAATTTCCCTTAGTTTCTACCAAGTCTAGCATTCTATTTGATAGAGTTAAAAAAAAATTTTTTAATATAATTTCGCGGAAGAGAGTTTCCATGCCACTTGACTTGTATCCTTCAGTTCGTTCAGCGTCTGATATTTCTTGCCGTCACGGTAATCAGTACGTTACAGTTGATTCCCGACGTTTTCAATCACTTTAAGATCTGGCGGTCTCAATGTCCATTGCAAAACATTTATGTTATGCTCAGTGTACTGAGTTCGCAATATGTATGACATTTATATCCAATTTCGGCCCAAACCATAATTTCACCTCCACTTATCTAACGCCTGATTTTTATCAAAGGATTCTTTCTCAAAATGTGGATATAATACAGCCAGCCTTAAAGTTGACCCAGGCAAAAACTTTTTTCGTTGGTAAAAATTACTTTTTGCCATGGCTTTTTGTATTTAATGTATCCCAAGCAAACCAGAATCTCTCACCTTTATGTCTTGTAGAGAGCGGAGGTCGTTTTTCAATTTCCTTAAGTTTTACGTATTCAGTCCATTTTATAGTTATTTTTACAATCAACATTTTTGTTTTAACTCCAGGTTCCACAGCGATTTGCCTTGCAGTGTTTGTTGCATTGGATGCCATTCTTAAAGTTGCGTGTTCTTTCCGTTGAGTTAGAGCACGTTTCCCTTGTCCCATAATTTGCAGGATCTTTGAGAAAATTCATTTCTACAGATCGACTCATTTTATTAATTTTAGCATTTTGGGGCACACTATTTTTGCCTTTTTTTTAAAGTTAAATACCATTATCAATTCTTCTTTCGCAAGTTATTTCTCGAAATTACTATATTTCACGATGCAATACAAAATTACCGAAAGAAATTCTAAAATTGTGAGGTTTTGAAATCTATCTTATATTTTTTGCAGCAACCAATTATTGAGGATCTTTATATTACTCATTAAGTATTGAGTAATTGAAAAATTAATTTTTATATTGAAATTTCAATGATCTTTACCGTTTTCCCGTTTTTTATAGTTAGAAAACTTTGAAAAATGGTGGCTTTTTTTGTCATTTTGCAGCGGAGTGGATGTTGAACCCGCTGAATACACAGGAAAACAAAGCTCACAGTCTACAAATCAATAATAAGATCTGTGCTGTGCTATGGGTGTGAAACATGGATCCTCACGCAAGCATCCGCAAACGTGTTGACTGCCTTCGAAAGATAAGTCTTTGGGCGAATAATTGGAGCAAAATGGGAGAGTAAAGAATTTCGAATAACGTATAACCACGAGCTGTACTAAATATACGACGAGCCAGATGTTGCCACAATCATCAGGCTGTGGAAGCTGCAATTGGCTGGTCGCGTGCAGCGAATGGATGAGCATCGACCATTTAAAAGGAAATCTTAGGAAAAGACGAGGGTCGAAGGCTAGAAGCTAAAAAACGCTGGTCCGATCCTGTTGACGAAAAAGGCGCATTGTTGCTCGGATTTTGTAAAAGGAGGACGCAGTCGTTGGACCCGGAAAATTGGAGGCTTTATCTTCAAGAACCCAAGGTCCATGAAGGGCTAGTCATACGACGACGAGATTGATTCAATTAGGTTTATATGTATAATTAGCATGTCCTCTATTCAGCTTACAAAAGTATTTTTTTACTTGATGTAGCGATTTTGCAAACAAGGAAATAAACGAAAAATTTCTTGAGCAATACCATGGCGATTTTAGTCGTGAAAGATCAACATACAAAATATTTACGATCAAGCAAAATTTGAAAATGTGCTGGGAATCCAACACAGTTGTTTATCAGATAATCTTCGACTTGGAACATGCATGCGATAGTATCAACGGAAATGGATTATGTCACATTAGACTGCAGTTTAGAATCCCAGCAGTGTTGTTACGACTAGTGAAAAGACCATAACCGATTCAACATTACAATTCCTAATTCAGAATGATGTAAATATTTCTACGTATACAGGGCCAAAACACTCAACTCTACTATTGAAATCGACACAGCTAGTAGCCTATTCTGATGACATCAGTTCTATGTAACGCTCCTTCAACGATACAAGGGAAGTATTTGTAACACTCGACAAAAGCACCAAAGATGTTGGTCTTCAAACTAACTAACGTTTGTATTCAAAACAAAAATTATGAAAAATGATTACTATAATCTTCAAAACGAAGACCACTTCGTGTACTTAGGGACGAATATTTCGGCGGATGGAAACATACTTAATGCAATCAAACGACAAATTCAAACAGAAAATTAGACATTTTTCTCCGTACTCCCCACTCTGAAAATCGAAGCGCACATAGGAAAGCGAAACTCTGTATCTATAAAAAATCATTAGAACTGCATTATGCTGCGGAATCTAGACAACTGACTCAGGCGTCTGAAAAAGTCCTAAATACATTTGAAAGAAGGGTATTGCGTAGAAGCCTCCATCCAGCACGGGAAAAAGATGAATGGCGAAATCAATACAACAACGAGCTGTATAATCTACAGGACGAGCTGGAAGTCTCCACCGTAATGAAAATGCAAAATTTGCAATGTGGTGATCAGTTGCAAGATGTGTAGCTTCTGTTTAGAAAACACCTTCACAGCTAGATTTATGTTATATTTTAAGTTCAGTCTCAGAAATATCCGGGGACTCTCGAAGACTAGTGTGTCAAGTCTGAGCTGCTGCAATGCGAAATGTTTTCTTCTACAGTATGCATATATTTTTCTCTAAAAACTGATGGTAAATAATAGAAATAAATGAAGTACATTACCTTGATACAATAGAATGATATCGAGCAATATGACGAATATTTTGCAAGCTGCCTTCATTTTCTTTAATTCTCAATATTTCTCTTGCCATAATATCAAAATGCATGCAAATTTGCATCAATGTAGCCCCAAGCAATAAATCCGTACATAAAATAATCGCTCCGATCCAGTAAACACCCCAGAACTGATGAAAGTACACAAGGGAATATAGAATTGGTGTTTTGTAGCTAAACGGATACCAGCCACGAATCATTGTCAAATACGGAAACTTTCCCGTCGTGAAAAATTCAAATAAAGATGCCGAAATGGGTACAAGCGAAAAACCCATATGCGCTGTGAAGAAAAAACTGGTCCAGTATTTCGATGTTTTAATCACAATCCGATAGTACTTCTTAACGTTGCACTCATTTTGCTCGTACATACTTTTGGGAAACATTATTTTCAGTTCCAATACAATGGCTGATATTAAATTGTTGTAATGGAAAATAACTAAAACTTTCGTGCAACAAAGTATTCCGAATTCGATGTGCGAAATCGATTCAGTCGTATCAACAACTGCTAATTCTGGAAAATACTGTACAAGATATGTAACTTCCACGATGAATTGTATGAAAGCATTTACGGCAAGAAATATGAAGAAAATGTTTAAAATTATCGACGGTTTCTTGAATGTATATCCGTGATACGGTATTATCGCACATGTTTTGAATAAAAACAAAGCGTTTGCCATGAAATCATCTATAGTAATTAAATCGTTTGTATTTTGCATCGCGATCAACTTTCTTTTGGTGCACCTTCTTCTAACCGACAAACCCAAGAACTAAAACATTTCCCTATGAGGATTCTGATTTTAAAGTCTATTTCTAACTTATTATTTAGTTTGGAAACGCTACGCAGGCTGCGGTAATTTGATGGCACCCACTAATCAGATATGAATATTATATGATTGAGTTGGTAATTGAACTCGTAACCACTATATTTGTTTATTGAGGATATGAAATCACGGTGTCGTGTGAAAGTGTGGAAAGAAATACATATTCGACATGAGGAAAATTGACGGGAATTTGCATAATCAATTGAGTTCAGTAGACATTGTATGCCTTTTAAAGATTTCATAAAATAGCTGATGGAAAATAGAGCTATTCTTGAATTAACGTCTACGTTCAGAAGGCAAAACGGTGTCATGCAGGCCGGGACAGCGATTTAGATAATTATTATAAATGAAGAAAATAGCACTAAGGCACATCTGCAATTTCAACAGTCTGCTTTATTACAAAGTTTTTACACATATAACCCAATTCATGGATTTAATATCTTCATATCTAGATTACATTCGATCGAATGTAACTGCCATTCGAAAGTATATTCTATTGAAATTTTGATTAGGTGACAACTAATTTAAAGCACTTTCTACGCTGTCGCCGACACGTTACAAACAGAATGAATAATTTACTATGCGATCTTATAACGAGACTGATTTTCAATTTCTCTTCATAATGAAAAGTTACAACCGCTGATTTAATTTACTAGCAAGACAGATTCAAATCAAACAACGATGACGTGAGAATCGATGTTATTCCTCATTCATATCCAGCGTCCACTAGCAATACAAAAAATGCGACTAGATTATTTATTGTGCAGTGCCGCTGTTTCCATTTTCGGTTCTGGTTTCTTAGCTAAGCCGGAAAGAAGACGTTTGATTTCGGCAATAGCTAAACCTGGGTTCAATCCTTTCGGACAAGTCCTGGTGCAGTTCATGATCGTATGGCAACGGTATACGCTGAAAGGATCACGTAGTTTGTCGAGACGTTCCTCGGTCAATTCATCGCGCGAATCGATAATCCAACGGTAAGCTTGCATAAGAACGGCTGGTCCTAAGTACTTGTCGCCATTCCACCAGTATGATGGGCATGAAGTCGAACAGCATGCACACAAAATACATTCGTAAAGGCCGTCCAGTTTAGAACGATCCTCGACGGATTGTAGGTATTGAGCTTTTCCCTTCTTCTCGACTGTTTCATTTCTGAAATGAAAGAAATCACATGAATTCAAATTTGGAAGAGAATAATTATAGCTGCGGGAAGAGAATAATTATTACTTTGGATCGCTTTAGTATTTACATATTTAGGACCAGCTAGCTTGGAAAAGGCTATGAAAGTAATGGTATTCTCTGATATTCCCCTTAATAGTAATTATTCTATAGAATTACTGCAAAAGGAAGAAAAAAAACTAAAGCTTACTTGCGCTGCAACCACGGTTGAATCATTTTATATTGATTGTAGAAGTTCGACATGTCCGGAATCAAATCTCTAACAACATACATGTGTGGTAAGGGATAAATTTTTGTCGGCTTCGAGCAATTCGTATCAATGTGACTGTAAATATTATCATTAAAATATTTTTCAATTGGAGACAACTAATTTATATTTTCACCTAATACAAGCAAGAGTATTGGTACCACCAATATTCATGGCACACGATCCACAAATACCTTCACGGCATGATCGACGGAAAGTCAATGTGGGATCCATTTCATTTTTGATCTTAATCAAAGCGTCCAAGACCATTGGGCCGCATTCTTTCAGATTCACTTCGTAAGTTTGCATGTATGGCTTTACAGTAGGCGTTTCTGGATTCCATCGGTAGATTTGGAAAGTTTTGACTTTTGCTGCTTCTTGAGATAAAGTTGCCGATGCATGGATGAAACGAAACTATAGGAGGAAGAAATATTGAAAATTAGAACAGTGTCAAATTAACGGATTAAAATAAATTTTTTTTTACTGTAAATGATAAAGCGGTAAAATAATTTGCAATTTTATTAACACGTAGTCCGCGTATATAATCACTCTACTTAAAGGGAACACCTGCTTTATTTATATCCATGAATTCATACATTGGCACCCGCTTACGATCAGAACCCAATTATATTTGAAGAAAAGTTAAAATTATTGAAGAGCTATTTCTTAAATTATATCCATCCATTGATTTTCGACTGCACATACTTTATTGCGTTCTTATGTTTATATAGTTGCCCCTCGTTTACAATTTAATTCTAGGAATCTCACATATAGGATATTAATGTATTTCGCATGAACCAATTGTGTGAGAACAATAGTGAGTATAGTTCAGCAGAGTAGAGTGTGTAGTGTTAGTATAGTTCAGACTAGTGTGATTTGCTATACATATTTGCAAATTGAAATGCTGTATGTTTCGAAAGCTCTTGATACGAAAGGGGACTCAAAAGTAACGGGAATTGGGCTGCGGTGGAAAGGGAGAGGGGGAACCCATTGTTGCAGCAGGTTGGCAACGCCTCCTGAGTTATTGTGCGAATTTGTGTCGCTGTAAGTGCATTCATTTGCCCGTGAGAATTTTCAACGCGCGGCTGTGAAATTTTGTTTCTAGTTGGGGAAATCGGCCGCGGAAACTATTGAAATACTTAAGACTGCTTATGGGGATGCTGCCCTAAGTAAAACCAGAGTCTACAAGTGGTTTTCACGTTTTAAAAATGGAGAAATGTCAATTGAAGAGCAACCCCGTTTAAGACGCCCCTCAACGTCAAGAACTGACGAAAACGTCGAGAAAATCAATGACCTCGTTTGTGAAGACCGTCGCCGAACCATTGATCAACTCGGTGAGATGTTTGGAATGTCATGGAGCTCAATTCAGAGGATTTTATTCAAAGATTTGCACATGAGAAATTTGTCCTTCGCCTTCTCACAGACGAGTAAAGGGAGCGTCGACTTCAAGTTTTGGAGTTTCAAAATCAGGTCGAAGAGGATCCTAAACTTTTTTCTCAAGGTGATGAATTTTATATATTACTGGTGATGAATCTATCTATGAATCTAATAAATATTACTGGTGATGAATCGTGTTGCTGTGGATACGACCCCGAAACAAAGCAACAATCAAGTCAATGGAAGAGTCCCACCTCTCCTCGTCCCAAAAAAGCTCGCCAAGTGAAGTCAAACATCAATGCAAAGTTCATTTGTTCGCGCGGAGTTCGTTCGTTCCGGGTCAAACTGTCAACCAGAAGTTCTACTTGGAGGTTTTGAAAATATTAGGCGTGTTTTTTTGCTCCTCTTCTCTATCCATTACAGAGCAGAACAGACTCATTGGAAAGAACAACACTCCTGTCGCAGTGAATTCACTGGGACAGAATTCTGTTCTGCATAGGTAGGTCATGTGCTGATAGAAAAAAGAAAAGCTCATGAGTAGTTGTCTGTTTTTTTTGCTTATTTCAAGGTTATGTTAAATTAGAAAAAATTCTCATAATGTGTAGAAAATTAATAGAGGTAATTTTCTGTTAGTTCTTTTTATATTTTCTATCGATTGTGGTAGTTTATACTCGTTATTTTCTCCTTTTATTTTCAACTGTTTTGCGCTACCACAGCGAATACAGCAACCTATAGCAATCTTAGCGTATGCACCATCTGTTCTGTACTGGATCGTTTTTTGGGCCATAATAGATAATAAAGAACAATTTGTAACAAAAATAATTTATTTTCTGAGATATTGGCCCTCAAATGTGCTCAACACATTTTATCGACTCTATCTGTGAGGTGTTACGGTTTAACGGCATACCGTTTGGGGTCGGGTTTTCATGAAAATGTGAATGAAATGATGAAAATATGCACGAACATGCATTTTAGGCCGAAATATGCTCAGAAGGTCGAAATATGTAAAATATGCATACGTGCATAACTATTCGAGCCCTAGTGATAATGTATGAAAACGTAATATTTCAAACAGGCAAAATGAATAAAGCAGTTCCACTCCTAGCCCTTGTCGAATCTAGTTCAGCGCTTAGTGAGTGGTCATTCTTAGATTGGAAATATGGGCCACGTAAGATAGCAACTGGTGTTTTATCCAATTGTCTAACTCAAGCTACTTGAAGTAGTTAACTTGATTAAATGAGCTGCACACACGAAAAGCTATATCAAACAAAGGTTAGACCAAGGATTTCATGGGTCCGTGGTGACTGTAATAAAGAGAATGTTATAGAAATTGAACTACATTACGTCTGTAATCAAAGGTGTCACTATGTGCGGAGATTACTTCGTCACCAACAAGTTTGAAATCTTTTCTTTGTTATTACTATAACGAGAAGAATGCAATGACACCAGCATCTGGTAATGCATGATAGTTTTATGCAAGTCTAGTTCAATATCAACCCTGTAAAGTAGAGATAAGCCAGACTCTTGAAAGTAAATTTTTATTTGAAGTAGGAAGTTCAGGTACTACCATCAGCAATTTTCTTGGAGCTCAACCCCTTTCGAGAAGCCAAAACGGGTACACGAAAGGGAAATTTGTGGAGGCGGCCCTCCATAGGGTAGTTCAAAAAAGGCACTCTATTTTTTTTTAGACATTGAAGGCGCCTTTATTAATGTGCTTAAATCACAACTAATACCTACAATGCTTTATGCAGCTGAAAAAGCAGCATACATAAGCAAAGGTTCATATCAGGGAAATGGGCGGATGAGCAAATGATAAGGAAGTTTCTCAGAGGTACATTCCAAAGATCTACCTCGTCTCTTGTGGAACCTGTTAAAAATACAATTTTAAAGATGTTGGAGTGCAAGGGCAACTCACGGATCTGGCCTAAGCCGAAGAATTTGTCTCGAGTAGGTTGCCGCATACCCTTGGCCAGCTCGTCGAGTATGCTCTGAAATTGGTTAATGACTGGGCAAACACCGTGGACCTTGGTATCAACTCTTCCCAAGAAAATACAAGATTCCTGAGATATATCCAATAAGCTTGGGAAGATATCAAACGGATCGGCAGGAATGGAACCTAAAACTGGGCACATCAGCCCTTATCATTTACACGGACGGTTCCAAAACAGCTGCAGGAGTTGGTTCTGTAACCTACTTTGCAACCCGCTATGTAGGAGCAGACTTCAGGCTTCCTAATCACTGTAGCATTTTCCAGGCGGAGGTATGTGCGATACAAAAAGCCACAGAATTAATATCCGTCAAGGATACTGCAGATGCCAAGATCAAAATTTCCACAGACAGTTAAGCTGCGATAAAAGCACTGATGTATCACAGAACAGGCTAGGCAACAACAGAAGAGTCAAAATCCATGAGTGTCCGGTCATTAGGACAATGATCGGAATGAGCAAGCGGATACATTAACCAAGCATGGAGCCAGTCCTCCCCTAGTTGGATCGGCAGACAACCAAAACCCTTTTCAACCGGTCTAGTGCTCAATCGTATCCAATATAAGCCAGGTTGTGGTTGCAGATGGCGAGCAACTCAGACCTGCTAGGTAATCAAAATCATATGATGGTCATACATCTGGCCGCTGACTTGTAGCACCTCATGCCTTGAAACTGCGACTCATAATCAGTAACACCTATAGGAAGTGTCAGAATCTATGAGTCTCAGAACAATTCAACATCTGCTGTGTCACTTTTCAACATTGGTGAAAGCCAGACAGCGTACTTTCGGTGAAATGGCTGTTGAACATTACAGAGCAGAGGTTGAAGGTCATTCTTCAGTTCGGAAAAGGTCTGGGATCTTCGATGGTTACTTGGACTAAATTTTTAAGCTTCAGGTCTGGTTATCTGGTACCGCTCTGGACTAATAGACTTATGGGTGACCTTGTAACGGCCAGTAGTAAACTAACCTACGAACAATTCTTAGAAAAAGATAAAAAGATGTAAAAAATCTGATTCAGAGACAATAGACATTAAGGTTGGAAAAATTAGCCCGAAGATGAAATATACTACAAGCTGCTTGAATGAAAAGGCGGACAACGAATAGTAATCAAGTACGAGATATTGCACCAAGAGAACGACAGTTATAGGTTACTTAAAATTATTCGTATTTATGAATATGATTCAATAATTTGGGAAAAATCGACGAAAATTTTCCTTCATCTTAAATTGCAGAACACCTGGCTGTTAATAAACAGCAAAATACATTTGTTCCGAAAATATGTTTCGCAGGGTGACTTGTGTTTTGCTTTTCGATGAACGGCTTAATTCTACTACGCTAAAACAAGTTCTAAACAATTTTGATCCAAAAACCATTTTCGAAATCTATGAAAAGTCTCACACATGTATAAATTGTCGCAAAATGGAAAAAATTGGCAGACCTAAGAATTTTCGTAAAAGTATTTCTTTATCAGCAACTACAGCACGTCGACTCTTTATCTCGATTTTGACAAGACGAAAAGTGAAGATAACATTTTTTATATTTACATTGGGCAAGATTTATATTTCTCTTGCATTCTTCTGACTTAATAAGCAAAAACGATGTAAAATTAGCATGAAAAGCAATTTCACCACATCACTTAATATTTTCTCACAACACTATAAGTGGAGAAAGAAACGGTATAATTATCTTGTCGTAGTTTTTATATAATCATACAAAACAATTTTCGATAAAGACATGTTTGTGTACACGTCTTGAACCAAGCCAATCCTTTTATTTGCATTTTTTGTGGACTTGAATATCGTAAAAGAGGCTCATACCTCATATACAGATCAATCTTTCCTAGTTTTAGCTATCGAGGAAGTGTATGCAATGCGCCATGCTCTGACGTATGCACCTGATGGAATGTTTTGGCACCCAAGTTTACGTAACTCATTTTTTTGCTATACCCGCTCTGAGACGAAATTTGAATACATTAAGGATAAGTGTTGGAGGTCAAAATTATATTAATACTCGCGCAGAAATTTTCTTATGATTATAAACAAATTATAGGCAGTAAAATTTATTATTTACCTGCCCGAAAGTACCACGACAGGACAGCAAAAGACGAGCCTCATGTGCTAGAGCCATTTCTATAGCTTATTCACAACTTCCAAGATACAGACTGTTGAGATTTCCTCTGCAAATTGAAACGACACTGCGTCTGCAATTTATTTCTTCTCCTACAAATACCAATATCGTGAATAATTATCAAGATTTTCAAATGCAAACACTTCGGGCACAAACCGAAATAGCGAAAATTCACAGACGTCACCGTAGCGATTGCGAGACAGATGTTGACAGGAAATGTCAAATGCGTTAGCAGGCTGGGATACTTGACAACGAAATTGAGGAACTTTGGTCAGTAGCGTCGGGTGATAAAAAATATAAAATGAATAATTCATTTTTAAAATCAAAACTGCAAACTCGATATATCGTTAAAATTCAACCGTGAATAGATACATAGAATAATGGAAATGATTGAATACATAATTGAATTCGAAATTGAATCGAGCATAGTAGACTCGTACAAAACTAAAAAAATTATCATAAAAGCTTAAAATATTATATCTAAAGGCTTTGTGACTATGTATTAATAATCTCATTAATTCTCCCAGTATTAATGCAAAAGAGGAAAAGAAAGTGTTTTACAAGTGAAATGTATTATTTTTCTTTCTCCATTTGCATTAAAGTTAAAAAATATGTGAATTTAAGTGTGCATGGAAAACCGTATAAAACAGGCTTGGTTGATCGATTGAAATGGAAGCATATGCTAAGATTTTACAACTTAATTGTACTAACACAATATAAAATATTTTATGAAATCCAGCAAAAACGCATTTACATTCATAATTCAAATTGCTTATTCCATATCCAATTTTACAGTTTGACTATCACTGAGTCATCAACTGATAAAAGCTCGGATCGTACGGATGGACTTTTTTTGTAATTGTCAGTTGCGGTAAATATGTCACGCTTGTTATCATAAGTTAAGTGTACGCTAAAAAACGGGTTTCCTTCTTATTTTCGTCAATTAATTAATAATTTTCTGAGTTAACTCGTTAAGTACCTTTCACCCTGATCAAAAGGCCTTAAAACGTAACCAACCTACATTCAAAAGCAGAGCGAAACTGCGATTACCAAAGATAATGTCGTGGTTATGTCTTGTTTCATGTTTGTAGTCAATCAAATTTGAACAATTTCGAAATTGCAATTCCTAGAAAGAAAATAAATTTAAACACGTAAGGTCAGGCCGACATATGCAGTTTCAAAAGGTGAAAAGGGCCAGCAGCGCTGCTAAAGCAATACAAATTCGATCTCTTTTCCAAAAGGCGAAAGAATCTGTGGAATAACAGGATTGTTTGTATCGACATCAAAACCAGAAATATAATAATTGAAAAAAAAACAGGTTATTAAACGACCCTCAAAGAGTTGGAAAATGTCCGAACTCGAAAAAAGAGTAATAAACACAACTCTAATTACCTAAAATCAGGTAAAAAAGGAGGCCATGCCGTCGATGATAATGAAGTTCACAAAAAAATCATTTTATTGCCAGAAATAATGAGTCCGAAATTTTCATAAAAGTCCTCAGCCAGGCCAAAGAACATAAAATTTGTGAAAAACCCATAGTCTCCATATGAATACTGCAATAAAAAATCGAAATGCTGATGATCACAGCACTATAAGTGAAAATTTTCATACATGTGTTGGGAAAAGTCTGCTGACCGTACGAATTGCGGCTTGATTGAAGTTGTGGCACGCAGAGTTTGGCTGTACAGTTTTGTGGAAACAGTTTCGGTGACAATACATCGATTGAGTTAGCATTTGAATGCCAGTTGTGTTGGATGTCACAGCGCTGTGATAATATCAGGAGGAAGTGTCGTTGAGTTGAATCTAAATTTTACTTATCTTCTGTGGTTGCACACAAGTGGTAGTTTCGGATTTTAGTTTTATCAAGTATTACGGTTTTATCAAGTATTACGAGTTGGATTTCGCTGCTTTTAAAGATTTTTGTAACAGTCAAAAGTGAACGGTGAGTACATTTTCATGTCCGTTACCTGTAAGTAATATATTAGAATAGATGTTTCAGAAACATGTTGAAATTCAATTGATTCAAGCTTTGATTTATATGAACAGTAACTCCCTGTATGTATTTGATATTTACATTGCTTGGGGAAAAAATAAAATTTCGAATTTAAATAGTTTGATTTCATAATGTGGTGAATTTTTAATAATCGCATTTTTCTAAACATTTGAGAGAGTTTATTCGTTATAGCTATTTCGCATAAAATTACGCAATCATTTCAAATTGATGTTTGCGCATTATTGTTCACAATAATTTTTTTAATTTCGAATAATTTCATCTAAAACCTTCATAACGATAGATCACACTAGAAACAAAATTTAAATTTTTTTCTGAGCATTTCTCTGGACAAATGTGTACAAAACATTAAACATTAAAGGGCTGGAAAAAATTCAACATTAAAGGGCTGATATCAATCCATGCTTTCAAGCATTTTTCTTTGCACAAGACTAGTGATTAGAAGGCGGAAATGAAATGGAAGTACAAATCAACGCACCCGCCACCTTTCACTTCACTATTGCTTTTTAAAAACAAGTTTATTTAAATAAAAGTGCCTTGGACGTATGACCAATGTTAATATCCCTTAAGTTCGCTACAGACCTTCATGTTTCGTCACGATGCACGTAGCACAATGTTGAACCTACCCGGAATATCGAAGGAGCGGATGAGAACCTCGTTGATAAGAACTTTCGATGTGGCGAGTACCTTCCACATCGTGAGGAAACATGAAGATCTGTAGCGGATTTTATACCGACAAACCAATTGTATGGGAAAGTGTTTGGAGGATTTGTTATGATTATGATTATTGTGATGCACACAGAACGTGCATGTCGAGTGCTGGTGAGGGTGGAGTGCCGGAGGTGAAAAAATGTTAGTTCTATATAGAGCACTAAGAGCAAAATGTGTTTAAGTGGTCACGATGACTCATCATTGCAAATTAGTCTTTTGTTTATTTAATGAGTCAACAACTGAGTCAACAAATGAGTTAAATCAGTTTATCTGAAATATTTCGCATATTGATTTTGAGTTGTTGTTATTCAATTTTAACCTAGGTAGCCAAATTTTAATTCAATTTTATATTAATGCAGTAAACAAATTGTGGTGGTGTTTCTTAAAGCTTTTTGAAAATAATTTTTCTGTTGGATATATATTTTTTGAAATGGTGGATTAGAATCGGCATCAAATTAATGAAGAAGTTCCTAAAAGTGGACTTCAGTTCTTTTGCTTTTTCATCGTAAGTACTGCTTTTGGAGTCCTAATAATACCAATGGGCTCTTTGTTCTTTGTCTGCATTCGTACGTCGTGCTCATATGTATAGGATAAAGTTCCAGTACTAACCTCCACTCCCGTAGTCAGATTATTTCATATTTAAATGCTTAATAACAAGAACTACCGTAACAAGTCAGATAGCCATTTATTTCACATTATGCAGAAATGTATAAATGATCATCCTATCCGCGTTTGACGACATACGCTGAAATTTTGCTGATACAAAGTATAGAGCTCGAAAGCTGTAGTTTGATACGCGTAGATCTGCCTAGTTTTCTATTTTATTGTTTGTGGGCAGTGCATTCAATTGTTTGTTTTTCTGTCGCGTTTCTTCGATTTTCTAGTATTGATTGGCAAGTAGTTATGCTATACATATATTTTCTTTTTATGATAAGCAAGGAGAAATTCTTTCAAACCATAAATTCGATTAATAATAGACGGCACTAGTCTATTGTCGATTTAGTCGGCATTGGTCAGCTTCCCTAGCTGAGTTCTAAGATTTTAAGGATTTTCACCGATTGTGTTGAAATTTGCGTAGTAGAGAGCATTGGTGGCTCGTGACTCTGAGGCTCAGGGAAGCTGAAATATTTTAGCATATCAGCGCAGCAGTTCGATTTCCAATAGATTGATTTAGTGATTTTCCCCTACTCACTCAAAAATTCATTGTGCAACATATTTCAAAGTAGGAAAAGAATTTAATTTTTTGGAATACAAAGTGGAATTAGTTGTCCTGCTCACCATACATCTAGAAAGTATTCTATTCGCTTCAAATGGCCTAGGTGAAAATTATTGTCGCAGTAGATCTGCTATGGTAAAATTGCAACAATTTCCAAGACAAAATGAATTCAATACTCTTGTACTATTTACTTTAAAAGCTGTAACTATAATTCGAATTAAAGCTTCCGCTCTATATGCACAAATAAGCAAGCAGATATTTCAAAATGATTTCAATCTACCTCAAACATTAAACTCTAGAGATAAGTAACATCCTAAACTTAGGCGTCCAAAGCAAAGCAGCGAAGCCGAAAAGAAAACGCTGGAAACACTTTTGCGTTAATGCATATAGATTTCTTGGTCATTTAGCGCGTGAATAAGCAAAGGTTTTTTTTTTTAAATTTCTTTACCCAAGATAGTGCGATGAGCTGAGCAGCGTCTTTTGCGCCCCTCCATTTTGGAACCTTCATTGCAAAGTTTTTATGACCGTTAATCGTATTACGCTTATTATTAGAAGTATGCACACATCATCAGAACGTGCTTTGAAACAAGATCACTTCAGTGTTCTGTGTAGCATATTTTGTCGTTATCGGAAAAGTCAGCCGAAACTGCGTCCTTCATTTCTTCATCGTTTGAAAACTTCTTCGCACGAAGTTCCTTTTTCAATTTCGGGAAAAGATAATAAGCGCTGGGAACCAGGTCAGAGCTGTTGGGTGGGTTTTCTTAAATATCAAAGCCCACGGCGCGTTGTCGTGCAGAAGGGTGACACTTTTGGTTGATTTTACTTTTCTTTTTTCTTTGATGGCTTCTTTTAGTCGCTCTAGAATTGAATAGTAGTATTCTCCGATTATGGAGGCGCCTTTGTTTGTAAAATCGATGCACAGGATCCCTTCTGAGCCTCCAAAAACGGACACCATGATTTTTTCAGCAGACTCTGACACCTTGAACTTCTTGGGTGGTGGTGTACCTTATTTGGGCCATAATGATGAATCCAAGTCTAGTCTCCAATAACGATTCGACTCAATACACCTACAAAGGTCCAAAATCAGCCGATTGCATTCCACGCGCTATTGTTTTGAGGCAGCGTAAGCATTTTCGGCACCCACCTTGCCCTGACCTTAATGATACCAAGATGATCGTGAGTAATATTTAAAATGGTTTTATCTGGTACTGCAAACAAATCTGCGAGCTGTTTCTTCTTTAGTCTAGCATCTTCCAATATCATTTGCTCGACTTTTTGAACGATTGGTCCCTTCGATTGGTCGTCCTGGTAGTGGATTGTCTTCAAGTAAGTTCCTTCCTTGTTTAAAAACACTGTGCCACTTGTAAATTAAGATTTTACATGGATAAGATTTTCCCCGTAAACGGATGTCATTTCTTCCATTATGTTTTGAGCCGACTTTTCTTGTTTGGCGGGGAGCTTCATAGCAGCGTAGGACTCGATTATCTCCATATTTTGCACTTTCTTCCAGATTGAGTTACTTGGTGGACGATAGTACAAAAACGAATAGCTTGATTGAAATAAAACTTGTTGTCGAACTTTATTATAATTCATTACGTTTCACTAAACCGCCCTTATAAATGACCTACTTATTCATTTCGCAAACTTATTGATCCACTCTCGTTTAAGTGAGAACACTAGTCTGCCAAAAGTCGTAATCTTGAAAGTGTGTACCCGCGTATGATCAGGTGCATCGTCATCCAGTAGAAGAACATGTTTCCACTTCTTGTCCAATTATTTGTTGTGCAATATTTGCCAAAAGTTTCAAAAGTTTATCATAGTTTTCACCATTAAATCCTGTAAATTGAGCTATAAAGTTAATCATTAAAATTGCAACGCAACCTCTCTAAAATTACAACCTAATAATTTTGGATTGTTATTTCCTTCGAAGTAAAGTTGTCAGCGTTATCATAAACGGCCTTAGTTTCGTCTTCATTTACAATTCGTTCCAGTCACGATCCAATTACTTCATATTCGTCTTAACGACAGAGGTCTGGAAATTGTATCGCGTTTTTATTGATGTTTCAAGGGCGTAAGCTTTCATTTTCCCATTTGAGATGCTATTTCTTTCAATCTTAATTAAATTTTTCCATTTTTGATATAGAAGGGCTACTTGCTCCAAAAACCATTTTTCGAAGACTTATGTGGAAACATTCTTTTTTATTCGTTAATATTGACGTAACTCTCCACCATATTAAAATTGACAAAAATATTTGGTTGAAGTTAAGAAAGTAATTACATGGCAATGGCGATGATTTTGCTGAGAAAAATTCAAATAATTGTAGATTTTGTTTTTGTTGCAACCACTGGATTTCTTCAGGGTTCTGTTTTATCACCGATTTTATTGGTAACCTCCTTCAATTAATTAATATTAAAATTAAATACATACTATTACATTTGGGCGGGTAATTGTGTGATTAAATTATCCCAGAGAGACCAGTAATATATACGGAATTGATAACGCATAAATTACTTGGTAAATAGTACTATTTATCATTTTAATTGTAGAACCAAATTACTGTAACATTTTTATCTTCTCGTATGGCAAATATCAAATACATGAAATGTAACACCGAGTAAACATCTAATTAATTACTTCATACTTACAAGTAACTATTTAATTCATTGAAGAGCTTACTGGTTAATTCGTTCAATAAATTCATTCATTCATACAATGAATTAATTCACATAATAAATTCATTCATATAATAATAGCAATTTACGTAATAATAGTATTTGATTCGATAAATTGAAATTATTCAAAACAAAACTTAATACGAATTCAATTCAATTCAAATGAAATCAAACAAATTAGACTTAAAATAGCAAGCAATAGAAATACATCCAAAACAATTAATAGTTTTAAAAACAATCACATTTGAACATTTACTAAAGAGCGCTGAACTAAAATTATCAAAATTGAACCGCACCACAATTCACACAATCGCATTACAATGGCGAATTTTATTTTTAATATTCGACGTGAATATTATGCTCCTCATAATAGTAACCTGGAAATTAAAACTTCTATTGAAATAGTTTAAATTTCAGGATTTTTATTTCAGCAAGGAATTTTTTCTTCATTTTCGTCTCTGTCCCTTTTCTGCAAGTCATTGTTGAAGATCTTCTAACACTCGGTTGGGGAACTCATTTCAACTAATTTCTTCATTGACGTTTTAGGACTACACCTAATAAAAATAACTTTATTGTTTTTTATTGTTTTTTTTATATTTTTGACTCCCGTAACAGCTTTCACAACATTACTAACATTTTTCTTTAATCCCCGTTGATATTTATAGAACGTTGATACTGCTAGAACGACACGGTTTTTCTTCGTACAGGAGGTGTATTAGTGACCTCCAAATCTGTAATGTATTAGTGATCTCCAAATCGAGCGATCGAGATGCTCATTAAACAGGAAGCTCTCTCATTGGCAGTAATTCTGACCAAAAAAATTGCTTCAGGCCAACGGAAGAAATGGTCGATGATAAAACCGTAGGAAAGGTCGATACAGGTTTGCTCTCGTGCCTGGTTATCTTACATTTTTGACACTGCCCACTGGAGATTACCGAGATTTATCTTTGTAATTATATCTCCTTCTTGGTAGATAGCGTACAACTCATGGTACTCATCGAATGAGAACCATGTGGACGCTCATGGTGGTAGTGTCTCCGGAATCGTCCTTCACATATGGGGCCACCGATTCTCCACAAGACAATCCGGTGTTCGTTCTTGGCTTGTTACATTGGTCAACCGACATAATTCTGTCTGTTGGTTTGGGATGAAATTCGGGGCATGCAGCGTAGGTCCTCTCAACCAGAGTCAGTCTACCATGATGCACGACGCTCTTCACAATCCGAAATACCCCCGGTCTTTCATGACAGTTTTTCTTTGGCTGTGCTATTATAGGCGGTACAATGGAATATTGAATTATAGACATTTTTCTATTGCTTGTCTAGGAGGTGACAAGATAGACACAATTAATTTTTTTATTAATGTGGTTTGTTCTGTGACAGTTGTCATACATCGAAAATTTTGCGATTTTTATGCGCGGTTATTCTTTTTTAGTTCAGTTGTAGAGCTATATCTACTCTTAAATTATTTATTTCGTCTATAATAAATGGTAGTTTCAGATCGAATGCATCTTTCCCTCAGAACAGAGGAAATGAATCATTTAGTAAAGCAATTTGACTACAAAGATATAAATCTATAAATAGAACAAAACTAGAGCATAACTACCTGAGATTTTCCCAGTGAAGAAAAATTCTTAATCTCACCATTAAAAGTTTTCTTGAATACACTTTAACCACTTTCAAAAGCTGCATTTTTATGCAAAAAGTTATTGTTCCTTTGCTGTAAAACATCGGTTTTTTTTTTTTTTAATTTTTCGTTTAATTTTTATCGTGAAGTTTCCAATCGAATAAGCAATAAACTTGTGAATTAATCCGATTTCTCTTATTCACTGTGCCAAATGTAGTATGCGTGTTCATAAAACGTTATGCTTTTAAATTGCAGTATTTGATAAATATATAAATATTTGACTATTTTTTCGATCTTCTCTTGAGCAACATTCAGATTGTCAACATAGTTCTTAGGGCAAGAAATTTCAGAAAAATAATAAAGAAACAAAAATTGGTAGTATGTTTCTTGATCCACAACGTTTTTCAAAGCGACAACACGAAATATCGAAATATCGGATAATTCTCAAAAATTTGAAATCTAACTTCTGAAAGAAAGTGGTCTTCAAAATAAAATCTTAAATTTGCATGCTTAGCTTTTATTTTTATTTTTTTAAGCATACATTTTTCAAATAATTATTATTTTTCATTTATGTTTATTTTTCAAGCACCTTTTTTTCAATTTTTGTTACAGACACACTCTTTCTGGAACACTTCCTAGTATATACATATAGTTACGTACTTACGTATTTATTGTGTAGAATTAATCGTTGGATGGCAGAAGGGGGCGAAGACTATCCAAATATGCCTACCGGGTTAGTAATTTGAAACGTCGATGCACTGAAAAAGCATTAAATCTTTAATTGTGTGTGATTTCACATGTAATTTCATGATTGTGATTGAAATTTTTGTAAGCATATCCGTTCTTCGTAGATACGATAGATCTTGCGTAAAATTGCAGTGATAGCGATTGAAACTAGACTCTCGTGAACTTTTGTGCTGTGATTGTTTGTTGAAATCTGATTAACAAGCAAATCGTTGTAAATGTTACTATGCAGTTCGTTTTCAAACTGATAATGTACAAATGATTCATAGACTAAAGTTTCTTTCTTTAAATTATACGGAGCTCGTGGCTGGCATAGGCTGTAAATTTGGTAATTAAAGACGGATATTGTTTATTTGATTTTAGAAAATTTGTTTGTGACTGTGAAGACTGGCTGTCTAACAATTTACAAAACTATCACTTAAAATACGTTTGAACTTATACAGTTTGTAGACCTTATTTTAGTTCACAAAGAAAATTAATATCCTTATTTTATGTTTCGTTTACAATCTTTTGTTAAAATTTATTGCGTCCCTTGAAAAGTATCATTTCATTTTCGTTGCAATTGTGGGCAATTGAGAGAGGTATTATGTTTCAACTGTGCGTGTTTGTGTTGCAAGTGCATTGAATGTGTAATATCCTTTTAAGTGTTTGATGTTGAAGTGGTTAGTCTGTGGACACAACTCTAGGTACATTGTGTTTATTTCTACACATTGTGGACGTGGCCATGGATAAACGTCTTAAGTAGCTGCTGTAGAGAAAATTGTGTTTGTGTTAATAACTTGTGTTTCCAGTCCCGAGAATGACTAATTTTTGATTCTAAGTAAATGGAATCTATAATTTACTCGCACACTTGCATGAAAGGTAACTCATAAATTTCAGTTAGATATATTATCGACATATTATCGAGGATGTGATTCTTATCGACAAATGTCTTACATCATGTGAAGTAAAACAGTATAACTGAAAATATATGATTTCTAGTATAAAGCTTTTCATTTTCCGGAATTGTTTACAAAAAAGAGTCTTTTACTGGGAATGTCTCTAGGAATAATTCTATAGGGGATTTTAGATATGAGTCCATGCGTCTATGCGTTTTTAGAATACAAGAGTCAAGTCAACTCAAATCCAGTTTTTTGACGGCGAGGCAAAAGCGAAAGTGGTAAGATACACTGATTAATATACCACTGACTTTATTGTTTTCCTTTCGCTCTTTGTCATTGGTAGATGATTAGTGGATGGATGGATTGATTGTTTTATGCTAATGAGTCGATATTTAAATGATCAACCACGAATCATCTAAAGATGACAATGAGTGAAAGAAAGCATTATATAATCTATTGCATATGAATCAGTATGCTCCACCTCTTTCGCTAGACCCGCCTACTTCAACAAAATTGAGTTGACTCGTGTAAACAAAACACGCTAAATCGCATGGACTCATGTCTAAAATCCCCTTATGAGTGAAAATATGGTTCATCATCGTACCCTACTACAGCCCGAATCGAGCCTTAGCCTCCTTAATGATCCACCTCCATTCGTCTCGGTTAAGTGGCTGCGTCCTCTAGTTCGCTGCTCTCAAAAGCGACCTGCTGTCAGCATTTATCGAATCCTCCCCGCGCTTGCGTGGCTTACCGACTGGCCTGGCTCCGTTCGCTCCTCCTTGAGAAACCGCTTGGGGATTCGATTCGTCGCTCATTCGTTCGACGTGACCAGCCCATTGCAGTTTTTGTAATCGTATGACGGTAGAGACTTCCGGCTCGTCATATATGGTATACAGCTCGTTGTTGTATCGGATTCGCCATCTTCTTCCCGTATTGGACCGTTTACCAGTGTACGCATCGAGACTTCAAAGTTGGAAGCACTGAAAAGAATATCTTATTGGCTAATTGAATCTGTCGCTTGATTTCGCCATGCTCATTCCCATTCTTCGAGAGGTTCGTCCCCAGGTAAACGAAGTTGTCTACGTTTTCAAGGTAATAGTCCCCTATCGTTATGTTTCGTCTTACTGGCGTCCTTTTCCTTGATTCGTCATAATTTTTGTTATTTGCTCATTAATTTGAAGACCAATTTCGTCTAGAGTTACAAATACTTCCTTGGCGTCGTTGAACGAACGTGACATAATATTGATGCCATCAGCGTAAGCTACTAGCTGTGAAAATATGGTTAGAGATTGTATATCCCGATTGAACTGGCTATTAATGCGCACATTTTAGCTTATATTTTTCTATCGATGTCTCATCATAATCGTCCATCAGGTCTTATTTCAATATAGCTTTGTGTCTGGTCCAAATCATTGCTTTTTGAACCGCTAAACCGCTAGAAAACACGTTCACAGCTAAATACATGGCATATGTTTCATAGCTATTGACATTTTTTAGCCCATTCACCGCGACATGCGACTTTAGTCACAATAATGCCATTCCCAGCTACTGTGACATTTGCTTGTAGCTCCACAATGAAGAAAAGACCGATCCCTTTCGCTGTTATATTCAATTCTATTCCCTTGTGCTATAAATTAGCGCTGGCAGGCATACGGTATTTCAATTGAGTGTCTGTAAGACGCAGTGAAAGGGTAAAAATAAGTCAACCATCGAAAAAACAAATATAGATTTGGATAAATACCTGAGATGGATGGCTATAAACGCTATAAACCACCAAATAAATAAATATCCTATTAATGCATGTTTTCGAATTCACGGTGTCCAACTGGAGAAGGTCGAGTCGATAAAATACCTGGGATTGATTTTGGATACAAAAATGTCATAGACACATCATATCAACTACATCTGAAGTTAAATCGCGCCATTTATTACAACACTGTGAAAATATGATTTCCTTGAAAACCACACTAAAATTTTGCTCTTAAATGTTTTCATTTTGCCTACTTTTAAAAATGGGGCAGTTTTGTGGAAGCAAACAACAAAACATAACATCGAGCGAATTGGGTTACTTGTCACTAATATGCCGTTTGTACACCAAGAACTGATGAATTGGGAATGGATCCGATATAGCTGCTCGTTTGTTTTTTTTTAGCTAAACTGTTTTTTCGAAACTGCCATTTATGAGCCCACTACTACTACCTACTAGACTACACTAAAAATGTTGGACCTAATATTGCTTTATAACTTAGAGCTGTGTTTTGCTGTATTTACAGCTTCAGTATGAACAAAACAAAGTACATATAAGGATTTGGTAGCGCTCTATATTTTCCATTTTATTTCGCCCGTTGATGTCAGTCGTTGGGCAGTCATACTTTTTTCGCTGAGATGCCGTAGTGCAGCATCATTACATTAATTATTACACAAAACGTTTCGATGAATTTTCAAACGTTTGGTCAAAGTTCAGTGGTGCACCCAGCATCTTTGCACTGAGCACTTGTTTGGCTGTGAATAGTTGATCAGTAGTCTATCGTCCAGACTTAAAGGCCACTTTGTACGCGCCAATGAACATAGCGTAAACTGCAGTTTTCTAAAATATTTGTCAAAATTTTATAGGACTTACAAAGTATCGATATGCCTCTATAATTATAATACACTTTATACTTTTATAATTAATATATACTTTATGGATAGGCTATATGATAAATTTGCTGCACTTTTACGGTATTCGCTCCTGATCGCAGATGTGTTGGATCACTTTGTGGATGGCTTTGAGCGGTAGCTTCAACCGTCTTTAATCATTCGATGGGTGTACCAAAAGTAATGATAATGAATATCTACGAGGAGCGACTGATAAGTTCCTCAGCCAAAGGTACTTAGGAATGACTCATCATCTCTTTACTGATAACACTAATTGTGTGACTTATTGTTACTATAAATAACACAGGCCGATAGATACTGAAGAAGAGGGCAGATTACCCTCGAAATATCTATATCTATAGATCTAGCTTCAAAAGGAAAAAATCGGTTTTAATTTAAAAAACATCTTGTAATTTATTAACGTTATCCATGATAAAGCTATGTTTAATTTTTCCCATTCGGCTTGTTTCATTGGTTTGAGCGCAGCCTTACGTTATGAGGAATTTCGTTTTTTTTTGAATCTGGCAATTATGGTATATTGTTTGTTTCCTCAATCTACATCCCTTGTAGTTACCCCGTACTGGTATGTGAACGTGTCTTTGCGAAACTTGTCCTAAATCAATGGCCACTTCTCTTCTGCTTCCGTACTTTTATTTGGTGATTGTAATATGATGTCGTTGGATTGGGATAACAGTTTTTCGAATATATTGTGTTCACGCAATATTTAATTGGTTATAATTCTAACCGTTAATAAGCTCAATGTATAATTGTAGATGATTTATGTGTGCAGCTTTTTTGTAACTTTTATGTGTACATCTTATTTGGTTTGAAATAAATAAATAAATGAAAATAAATAAGAACTTGATGACTAAATCAAGCAATGTATTTTTATAAAATATTATAAACATTCATAAAATCGTATAAACATTCAAACTAGTTATTTTGAGTATTCTTCCTTTTTTCAATCGCTACTTTTTCCTTTTTGTCCCTTTGTTCACTTTATCAATTCAACATTGTACCCAATGCTAACAACAGGATCCTCGATCTTGTTATCGCTAATTTTCTACCTCTCTATCTTCAAATGTGCGCCCTGATTTTCATCATCCTCTTCTCTTTATAGAATTAACCTTAAATCGCTCGTCTAAAGTTAAATTACCTTCTACTCTCCATTTAAATTTTAAAAAGGTGAATTATTTCGCTTTGTCCAATGAAATAAATGGTACCAACTGGTATCGTTTCTTCAGAGGGATAATTATGGATGATGCACTGTATAAATTTTATTCTTTCTTGTCCAACTGTTATACTCTTTCCTTTTGCCGTGAAAGAAACTCCGAACCTCCGTGGCTCACCGTCGATGTCGCGATCTTAGAGCCAAAGAAGCAGCGCGTAGCAAATACAAAATGTCTGGCTCGCTTAATGACATTTTCAAGTTAGAGAGCTGGGGGTTGCTGCTGAAAAGGCAGCTGTGACGGCACTCGGAAATCTATTTTTCGCTCACAACGCACTATTGATTATGAATTTCGTTACATGCATTCACTTATTTATGTTTACATAAACAATCCGAGTTGTCGCTCAGAAATTGCTGATCGTATGCAAAATACTCGAATGTTGCTTACCGCATTAACAGCGACTTGCAGTATTCGAATGTTTTATCAGCAATTCTCCCACGATAAGATCGAGCCCACAGCAGTTCTGTGGTCGGTTTATGTGGTCATATCAAATTTTACATGTGCGCTTCTGCTGAGCTATGATTTTGGTATAGCATTTAGTATTTGTGCATGCATTGATTTAGTCAGTCAGTATTTAAATTTCGAACAATAAACTATTAAAAAAACCAAGTGTTTATTTGAAGGACCACAATCTGCCTAAAGTGGCGATCGTAGGCCAGTCGTTGACGGGATCAATAAATAACGATTTTTATGTCCTAAGTAATAAGCAACGCAGAAAAAATCCATGGTAGGCGACGTGTCGCATGCCATGATAGTTAATTCTTCGCTCGCCGTCGAGAGTGGGAAAATCGAAGACTTGTTAATAATCATATTGTGCATACACGCCACAGTCTTCGTATACGACATATACAGAGACGGCGTGCTGTTCGTGAAACGACGCGCCCTATAAGCAAATCGAGTGTTTAACGTTTATAAGTGACAATTTTCAAAGTGTTTTTGTTTTGGAAAATACCAATTATGTAGGAATTCATCTTTCGATCGAAAATTCGAGCGAACATTGACCCACGATAAGACTAAACAGCCAATGAAACTATGCGTATTTACATTGAGCATGTCTTAATTTCTATTACATCCCACAATCCTAAGCACTTCTGGTCCTATGTCAACTTTCATAAAACGTCCTCTGGCATTCCTTCTGTAATGTATCTTAATGCTACGTCTGCCTTCTCATCACAAAACTCCTGTGAGTTTTTTGCACAATTTTTTTCTTCTTTCATATTCCGTCACAATGATTCTTCGCTCCCAATCGAATGTTCCCACACCTACTTGTAACGTTTCTTCTTTTTTTTTTGTTTTTACTAATTATTTAAAAATCAAATTACTAATGAGGTCTCTTGATGCAAACACTAGCTTCGGTGCTGATGGCATTCCGAATCTTTTCGCTAAATCCTTTTCATTTTCCTTTTGTGTTCCTTTGTCAATCATTACCATTTCAACCAGAACCTTTCCATCATTTTGGAATCCGCCAACTATCTCCCATCCATAAAGCTGGTGATATTTGTTGTATCTCTAAATACCGTTCCGTACATCTTTTTCCCAGTTTTAGTAAGCTCCTCGAAAGAGTCATTTACAATAAATAAGTGTAGCCAATGAACAGCATGGATTCATTGAAGGTAAATCAACGCTAACAAATTTATTGCGTTTACAAACACCGTTTCTTCCAAAATTGATTAGCAAAAGCAAGTGGATGTCCTATATGCAGACTTTGTTAAAGCTTTCGATTCTGTGAATCATGATATGTTTCTGTCAAAGAAAGCTGGTTTTGGTTTCTTGGGTGTCCTTTTTCTTGGTCCTCTTCCTACGTTTGTGACCGTTCTTATGTTGTTACTGTTAACTCTTGCTCTTCCACACCCTTTTTTCCTACCTCAGAAGCTACGCAAGAATCCATTCCTGATCCTCTATTGTTTCTGTATTGTTCCCTGTTCATCTCTCTGTCAGAGAATCGGGCCGTCCTAATAGAAACCTTTTCTACTTTAATGTTCCATTTGCCCGTACATATACCTATTTCTTTTCCCCACTTTTGTGTTTCCCTCACTAGCACAATAGCCTTCGTTTTGGGCCTCTTTCCCGAAAGTTATCAGTATTCAAAAGTGCTTTAAAAAATAAAGTTCTCTCTATACTCTGCATGTATCCTAATTAACTCTAATGTTTGTTTCTTTTTCGGTCAATTTAACTATTTTACTATCTGATCTTATCAATCTTAGCATTTATGTTGTTTTTTATGTATATATATTTTTTCTAATCTATAATTGGATTTGTTTCTGTTGATTTGGACGATAAATAAATAAATTTCTCTACCGTCTGATCCGAAAATGTTTTAAAAAAACGCTTTTGGACCCAACACGGCTTTTATGAGTTATGCTATTGACTTCAAAAACGTTCTTAGGAAATACTTTGCATTCGGTAAATCTCAAAGTAAATACTCAGAAACCTGTTGCGAACATTCATTTCTGCATGATTTAATCTAATAATATTTTCATAGCGTGTTTATCTAAAGCAATTGTTTTGTCTCATTTCAGATCTCCAAATAAAAACAAAATGCCGAACTGGACCCCTTCACTCGATTTCGATGAGCAACAACTGGATTTGCAACCCCAATGCGATATCACATTCGGATATTATGGACGTAATATTACCACTTTGCCTAACAATGAAGATATCGAAAGTTACATTCAACCCGAAAGTGCGACGCTTCTACGAGAGTGTGAATTTGATTTAGTGCAAAAGATCAGATCAAAAACGTTTGCCGATTCGTTAATAGGTCGACGATTAACTGCTGAAGAAATTGATCACCCAACAGCACGAGAACAGGAGATAATATCGATGATACGTCAGGCTGGTATGGGTCCCAGTTTAGATGCTGGTCTTGACAGTACACGAACAATTGCTGTTGTTGGTCCTGAGAAGTCGACGAGAACGAAACGTGACTTTCCAGTGATTTTCGACGAAAGTTATTTTAAGTTGCGACCCAGAGACCCCAAATCGTCAGCATCCGAATCTGATACTTCATCTTCCTCGTTGGTCGAAGATAAAACAAAAACAAAAGTCAAAGATAAAATAAAAGAGGAAGAGGAAAAATATCTGAGGAAAACGAAGCATAAAGAAGGACATGTAGATGAAAATAAGAAATCCTATACAAATGAAATTGTAACGACAAACGATTTAAAATCCAAAAAACTAGTTTCTCCTCTTCGGAAAGAACACAAAAAAACAAGTGACAACATTTTCAAACCTTCGTCACCTCGAGAAGAAAGTATACAGGGCCGTCTTAGTCCGACTATAAATGCGACCAGCAGTACTTCGTCTAATCGTAAATCACCTCTTCCTGTGCCTCGTGATAATGCTAACACTCCGATACTTAAGATTTCCGAAACCATCACTGTCCCTCACAACACAAATAAACATCCAAAACGTAGAATAGGTGCTAATTTTTCGGGCCCCGAAGGCAGTTTAATTAAGTGCAACGATGACGTCAATGCTCCTGAAATTAAGGCCAGGTTTAAAGAAGCCTTAAAACTAGCCGAATTATACACACCCAAAGACCTTTACATGAAGAAGCAAAAAGAAAAACAAGCTGCCGCACAAACTGCAAGAGAAGCTGGGCGAAAAGCCGCTGAAAATTCACTCCAAACTAAAGGTACCAAAGGCGATAAGGAAGAATAATAGTTTTTTGCTTAAGAGTTTTAATTATTTTCTGTTCTACAAGGTCAGATCATTTTTATAAATTTTTTGAAACTTTAACTTCGGTTACTCTACTAATAATTGTGCAAGATAAATTAACGAGAACCTATTTAGATGAAGAGTAGATGGTTCGATATTTTCGCAAGATAGACTCTTTTGAGTTTGTTATTTTTTATGATTTGTTCTTGAACGCATTTGTAGAGAAATTATTTAACACTAGGCAATTTTGACAAGCCTACAAAATGCTGACAGTTGGGAAATAAAATTATACACTACACAATCACATATTTAAGCGAAATAACTCTGAATGAAGCTCAACAGCCTGATATTCTGGTCTTTGAAACAGTTTTCTCAACTTTAGCTATAAGGTGGAGCAAATGGGTTTTTAATCGGTCGGTTTATATATGAGTAATTCCCGCGTCAATTTCGTAGTTTTCATAGGTAAAATGTATTCTCTGCGCAAATATAACGCACCGAACTATTGAGACACGCACATCTTCGAAGTTTAATTTTTTTCGGTTTTGACACAAAAGGCGTGTTTTTTTGCTCCCCCTATCCATGACAGAACAGAACAGACGCATTGAAAACAACAACAACTCCTGTCCCAGTGAACTCACTGGTACAGGAGTTGTTGTTTCCAATGCGTCTGTACTGGATAGCATTGCTCTGTTATGAATAGGGGGAGCAAAAACACTCCTAAAGCTTAGTGCTGTGTTCGATTTCACGTGAAATTTTCATACAAAATTTCACGTGCAATGTGTTTCGGCGAAAATTTAGCTTGAAAATAAGCAAGAGTTGTACTCAGTTCTTAGCGTGAAAAATTGCTTAGAAGCTGCTTTCGCTTTGAAAATGCAGATGACATTGACACATGTCTCCAATCATTTCACGCCAATTTAGTATGAGCAGTTCATTTTTTGGAGCTAAAAAGTTACATTTGATGTTTTAATTTGAAAATTGAATTGTATAAATGTCTTTCCAATAAGAAAATCGATCGAAAATTGAAATTCTTGACATTTTATCCGTCAGGAATGAGCAGTGTATCTGTTTTTCTCCATTTCCGAAATTTTCGCTCGAAAGAATGACCAGATAATGAAGAAATGTCAAAATTTAGCTTCAGGATTGACTCAGTACCAGCCTTAAAATGATAAAAAAAATAAAACACAAAAAATTGCGCTCAGAGCTATTATTGCCCGTGTTCCATTATTAATATTTAGTTCTTGCGAGTACTTCTGGCTTGTCAATAGGTGGATTTTGGTTTTTTTAAGGCTATGTTGAATGTTCTGGTAGTTAGAAAATTAGAACAAGCTCTCACAATGTGTAGAAAATTAAAAGAGGTAATTTTCTGTTAGTTACTTTTATATTTTCTATCGATTGTTGTAGTTTTTACACGTTATTTTCTCGCACTGTTTTCAACAGTTTTACATTTGAAAACTGCATACAATTCGAAAGGTTAGAATCTGCTCGTATGAACGAAGATGGCGTTCCATTTGTGATCTACTGCCAAGTACTTGGAAGTACTAATTAGTAAAAATGGAACACGACAACTACTTACACCTACCGCTTAGTTTGCTGATCAAACACCAAATTCGACCCATTTTTTTTAGTCTAGCTGTTGTAAACGCTCAGTACCCGACCCAATTAGGCGTTAGGTTAGTCCATGTTTTCAAGTGACATCTGAAATAGATCGTGGACTATATCGATGTAAACGCACCCCATCTAGGGGTGCACGGTAGTCTAGCGCCGCGAAGCTTTCAGAAAAGTTGGTCATATGGGTTTTCCATAGTAATGAACACATTCCACGCTGACACAGCGCAACGCAGCAAAGCGCAGTTCAAGTTGAAATGGTTTGAACTTACACGTAGCAAAGCACTTGACATTTGCGAGGGTGGAAAGTCGAATTTGGATTCGAATTTGAATTGAAATAGTTTAGATTTCATTTAGTCCGCGCAATGGGTAAGGTCAGATTTAGCTCACTTTGTGTAAACTAGGCGGATGTGTAACTGACGCGGGGAATTACTCATATCTGAAACACTCACAATATTTCTCACACTTGAGTTCAATCTTATTCATTTCTATTGCTAGGGTAGTTTAGTGGATAGACCTCTGGCTCCTTGTATGTGGGATCCCTGGTTCGAATCTAAGCATGGGTGGAGACCGTTCGGCGAGCTTTGAGTTGACGTAGGTCCAAGTAGATACCTGAGTCAAATCAAAGGTAATGGTGCGTGAAACTAATCATTTTACGTAACGATAATCAAAATGGAGTCTCTACCACGCCCAATCGCCAAAATCCAAAATGGGTTGTAGCAATGCCAGTTTACTCTTTTGTATTCGTATTTTCGATAAACTTTGTTTATCATAGTATTTAAAAAAATCTTATTTTAACTCGGTTCAGACCTAAAAGTCTCTTATGATATCGTATTCTCTCATATTATGATTCTCTATTCGCATGAGAATCCACGAACTTACGGTGGCGAGTCGTCTATTCCGACAGCTCATTTGTGGCCGATTTTCTCTGCGCATTGATGGTCAGCTCCGAATTTGTTTTTTTTTTCATTTCGATTGATCAGCATAAGTAAAACCTATCCCCCTGGTACCCTACGTTAGACCCTGTGTTACAAACCAAAATGCTGCCCCTAATATAGTATTCTTATAGGAATTTACTTAGATATTGGCCATATCATTTGGACATTTGAATGATGTTTTCTTTGTTTCTTCCGACTCACTATATTCAGGTGAATCAAAATACATAAATTACCATAGAGTTCATTTGAACAAGAAACAAGGAAATTTCGTCCTATTTTTTATAAACTTTGTAAATTCCGATATGGGAATTTGAATCATAATAGGCCGCCTGGTCATCTCGTTAGCAGACCTGATAATATGATCACTTAAATACATTCAGGTTTAACGCTACCATTAACCATTATTTTTTTAAAAAAAAATTCCATAATTAGTTACATAATATAATAAAAATATTTAAGTTGCTATTTAAGTCTTGCATGCGATGCGAGTGATTTGAAACATTGCTATTTTGAATGTTTCTATTAATCACCCACATGCTTTGAAGCAAATAAGTTTATGATACTTCAAGAAACTGATAGTCGGTCTATTCTGCAAATTCATTGATGGTAGTCAACTATGAACGATTCTAATTCAAATAAGTATTAGAAGTTGTCGCGAAAAAAATAAGATGGCAGTGGGTGTAAAAGCAAATCAAGTCAATAAATCAAACTCTGAATACGATAAGGAAGAATGATAATTTATTTACCATTCTTTTGTTTGTGGAGATACATTTCAAGTATCAAAGAAAAAAATAATAGTGGAAGTGTAGCGTAGATCGTAAATGACGCACCACCACTCAGAACAGATCACTTAGTTATAGAGTATCTAGAGCTAAGGTACAGAGTATCTCGAGCTTAACAGCTCTAGTTTTATTTGGTGATGTAAAAATCGAACATACAGCACCTTCATAAATCTAAATAGATTTATTGCGCAAAATAATTGTTGGGAATTTTCATAGTTTTACACAGCGTGATCGCCGTTAAAGAAGATACTTTTCTCTTAATGTGTTTGCGATGTTTTTTAAAGTCCTGTAACTTTAAAGTACTGTCCTGTAACAAACTATTCAAGATAAGTTTTTGATGTGGGCTAACGAACTACGTTTTCATATTGACGGATGATGAAAATGTTGCGGGCAAGCTCAGGTAAGTATTTCGTAAACGCTCATGTATAGTGCAGCGCAGCTTGGTCGCAACCATTTCAGAATCCGTTAATTTGATACGTGGTCATGATGGAATGATAATTTCGTTTCTGTCAAGTGGGGTCTTGTTTCTTACCCTCACTGGCCGAATTAGTTTTATAACTCAATATACGTTTGCGCTGAGCGTTCGTATTTCTCTCCTAAGACAAATAAAAAAGTTTTCTTATTTGAGGACCTCAAATAAGGAATCTTGTGTAATCAGCTATATTCTGAGAGCATATATTATAACTAGAGTGTAAATACAGATCATGCTACGCAATCTCCTCCGATTAGTAATAGGGCTGCTGAAGTGTCAGGTTCTCATAAAGTTAGGCTGTATAAATTTACAGGGAACATGATAGAAAATGTATGAGAACATGATAGAAGTTGTATTTGAAAAAACTTGATAGTAACAAACTCGACCGTAACAAATACGACACCGGCATATCAATTTTGCAGAACCTAAGGTCAAATGTTTTGCTTGTGATAATGTGCAATGAACGGATGAAACTGACTTAAGAAGTACATAGTAAGGTGCGATCGGTGGGTTGCTAGACCCTATGGCGATTATGCACTTAAGGCCCCAGGAACGGACTGTAGTTCCGTCATCTTGGTAAACTCAATGTTTAATATGGCATTGTCAGGTCAAGGTGTGACCCATACTTGAAGGATGGATATACTTAATTGACGAAAAAAGTACATTCATAAAATTGGGCGTTTTGTAAGCGTTTTCGAACATTAAATTCGAATATTTAAACTCTAAAATTTTGGCTTATGAAAGCTGGGTTTTAATGAATCTATGACAAGGGGATCTTACTTACAATCCTTTGTGTCGTCTTCAAAATAACTTACAAATAGTATTCAATCGTCAAAATAGATTGTCGAATACTTCTAAACAGTGTTTTATTGATCAAAAGCTGTTTGTTTATTTTCATAACAAGTCCAAAATCAATATTTATAATTTTTCGCTGGTATATGAAAGCTTCGGCAGAAGATAATATATTTAAGTAAGAATCAGTAAGCTTCAAAAATCCACTGATTATTTGTCTGCTTAACTCCTTTAATTTTCTCTCGAGGTTTAATGTTATTTCTTGTCGACCTTTCCCCATCAAGATGATTGTCTTGGTTGTTAAATGTATGTAATCGTTAGTCAAAAATAATGTTAAATTCAGCTAGGTTGCAATTAATTTTATAAAAAAAATTTTCTAAGACAAACTTGTTCGTTCATCTTCAACATTATAAGCATAATAATTGGAGTTGCAAGAAATTAAATTCATATATTAATTTTTGAATTCAGACCATTTTAATTCTAAGATGTTTCACTTTCAGAGTGATAATTTTTTTTTGGAAACAATACAAATCAGAATTACATATAAGTTAGATGGCTAAGCTGTAACTTAAAATTTTAAAACTCAAAAAATGAAATATATATTTTTGTTCAAAATATGAAATGGTGTATTATTTTATATTCGCCGTTTAGCGTTGAGATTGAATGATATGCTTGCCTGTTTGAAGGACAATTTTTGAAAGTTGTTACGTCTTAACATAGTGTTTCATTCCATACTTAAATGTAATATGAGTACAGCACTTGGAATAAATTTCAGCCCAATATCTCAATTATTTTGTTTTATTTAAATGCAAAATTGATGTCCTTACTGA
This sequence comes from Nemotelus pantherinus, assembly GCA_963978885.1. Taxonomy (NCBI): domain Eukaryota; kingdom Metazoa; phylum Arthropoda; class Insecta; order Diptera; family Stratiomyidae; genus Nemotelus; species Nemotelus pantherinus. The sequence goes on along the minus strand of OZ022264.1, from coordinate 243,867,597 downwards.
AAAATCCTGTATCATCAGACTAAAGTTGGCTGTAACTAAAGTCGGTGGTTTGATTCAAAATATCTTTACGTAGTTAAAACTGTTGTTGCGTGAGTTAGAACACTAAAAAGATCAATTATTAATTTTGAAGTTAAACATACTTTAATTTCGGCATGCAACTGAAAAAAAGGGTTGGCTACTCTCGCAATTATTTACGCGAAAACGCTTTTTGCGGTCATCCTGGGTTAAGCGCAAAGTATAAAACTCTTTTCAGTTTTTTTTTTTCAATTTTATTTTATTTATTAACCAAGCAAGGTACAAGTAACATAAACAGTAAAAAAAGTAAAATTGGAAATTACAATGACTACCTAGAAATAAAACGAAAAATAAAATAAAATAATTAACAAAATAAATAAATAATAAATAAATAAAACATTGACATACAGCTTAGGATAAAGGGTTGCGGATGGCTTGGAAAAGGGAGGATGTGAAGGATAATTTTGAGACTGTTGGGGAATACAGCATCTATTTATCGGCTCATTAGCCGAAATCATCTTTCTTCTAGATGCAAGTGTTAATAAGTTTAAATGACCCAGTCGAAACTCATAAGGAGGAAGGGTATTAAAATCGTAAGGGCTGTATAGTTCTCTCAATGCGAAAAGTAAGAATTGCTTTTGTATGGACTCGAGTCTGCTACTGTGGGTTTCAAAAGCCGGATTCCAGCAAATGGAAGCATATTCGAGAATGGGGTGTACAAGTGAGATGTATAAGGATCTTGTGACTCACAGGTTACGAAATTCCACGTCTTTTGATGAAGCCTAGCTGTTTGTTTTCACGGGAAAGTATTTTATCATAATGCAAGGTGAAGCGGAGTCGCTCATCCAAGACAACACCAAGGTCGACAATGTTATCAACTCGAGCTAACAAATTATTCCCGAGGAAGCATGTGTTATGTGAGATGGTGTATTTTCGGGAGAAACTTATAACTTGGCACTTAACAATGTTGAGAGAGAGAGCTTGTTTTCATTGCACCAATGATCAAGTGAATCAAGTTTGGATTGGAGAAAAAGTGCATCGGATTTAGATTTAATGATATTATAGACTTTGAGATCGTCGGCATAAAGCAGATGAGGTATATTTGCTACGACGTCAGATAGGTCAGAGATAAATATGTTAAAGAGAAGTGGGCCAAGATGGCTACGTTGTGGTACACCAGAGGTAGCAGAAATATTTTCGATAAAAGTCCTTGAAATTTTACCAGCTGAGTTCGATCTCCAAGGTAAGAAGGCAGCCAGCTAAGCAAAGATCCACCAAGTCCGAATTTCAGTAGCTTTAGAATTAAGGTAGGGTAGTCAACTGTGTCAAAAGCTTTACTAAAGTCTGTAAAGACTGCGTCAATTTGGTGTCCTTTCTCCATTTTACACAGGACGTCTGAGATTAGGACTGTCAAAATACAATTATGCAATACCGTGACCGTAATCTCAGTGGTAAAATATAGTTCAATAATAGTTTGTTTTGGGTCACACAAATAGCTCTTATGAGAGAGGTGGACTTGGCTGCGAAAGTGGGGGTGGAGTGCTGGTGCAGGATAATTGGTCCAAGCCAGATATAATCTTAGGCAAAGTGGTAAAGTACGCCAGGACGCTTAATGCGTGCTGAGTATATCAAATTGGGTGATGGTGTCAAACTGCGATTATAGGGTATTCATGGGTAAAATCACATGTTGAGGTGATTTTATATTTGTTGCTCTCATTTAGAGACAACCCGTCAAGCTTAGATTGATCATATGCAGACGTTCGGTTCCGTTTTTGATATCAAAAGAGAATCGCATATTCTGCTTGCTTTGAATTCCGAATTCCTGTATTTAGAGTAATTGAAATACCCAATTACAGTGAAAATGTTGTAATTATTGCTGATGTTAATTTTTTGATGACCTGAGTACATTGGAAAATGGATGCGTACGAGACGAGATGTCCAGTGGGTTTACATTGTTGGTCCATGTTTTTTGTCAAGCAAATGAATTGTTAGTTGTTTATATAAGATAAATTCATAATTTTGAGTTCGATCATAAGCAAGTGCAATACTAAGATGCAACGCAACAATTAAGTTGGCTACATATTCGAGAGAGAAATAGAGAGACGACGTAGAGGAATCCTAGCAGAAGAACCGACTGGAAGGTTAGTGGGCTGAAAGCAACTTCTATAGAAGGTGCGATCTAACATAAGCGAGGAATACAACTAAACTGTAAAAATCGTATTTGACAGCCACTACTGAAAAGATAGTTGATTGCACTATTAGAATAAAGCGAAAATTCAGTACAGTGGCAGTCTAAGGTATAGAGTGCGATAGAACTTTGAGTTGGAAGTGAATTTTGTAAAGTGAATAAAGAAAACTAAAAAGTGTGAAACAAATAAAAAAATATGAAGCATAAAATTGAGAGTGTGGTGTAAATTGCGATATCTATGAAACAATTAATTTTCATCCCATTTCAAGTGCATTTCATCTCAGAGTGGCGATATTTAACATATATTATTTTAAGCTAGAAATGAGCTAGAAATATTGTATTTTTTGGTTTTTTGTTGTTAAATTTTTCACCTAGTAACAGAGCTGACAATTGATGAACCGGTTAGTTTATTGGGCGATTGTATTTTAGTTAATTTTAGTCAGTTGATGTCGAATTATATTTTCCCGAGAAAACAGACTTACCGAACTCCACTTTCATGACAATTGACTAGACGCTTCATTCATATCGGCTTAAAGTTTTGAAAATTATGTCCACTTGACTCCAAAATTCTGTTATTTGTATGTTTGCTTATGTTAATCTGAAAACATAGGTTAAAGATAGAAAGAAAAATGCATGGAGAACATACATCATCCCATTTCTTTTACGATCTTTCATTTCAAATATCCCCAGTCTGTTAAAAAACATATTGCTCTTAAAATACTTTTTATATATTTCATATCGGAAAAGTATACATGCTCTTGATAATCAAATATCTCATATCATTATCTTATCTAAAGAAATCTAAACTTCCTTCAATGCATTCGCAGAAAAAGGCTTAGTGATTGTACAAAATCTAATAAATAATAAAATCTAATGAATTCGAGGGCGATAGAATGTGGGTTTTAATGGGAGTTAGTTTTGTATGTCTTTTTTCCAATAGCTTTTAGTTTCGAATACAGTTCGTTTTCTAATATGTGATTGATTGTTGAGTTAAAATCGTCAAAAGGCACACCTCAGAGTCACTAATATATAAAACATGTCCTCATCTTCGCTTACAGTTTTCCTTGTTACAATCGACGAAATTACTTAACTCAGTTGCATTGGGTGGTCCCTCACTGTATAAATATGTGACGGGCCATAATCGAGCAGCCGTAAATTCAGTTAAACTTTGAAGCCCACCCGGTCGTGGTGGCCGTTGGTAATGTTCTGGTTTTCGTTTATCGTCAGATCCAAATGCCAGTCCTTGATGCGTTTCAGTGATGTTGCCAGGGAAGTAGCGATCGCTGCATTTTCGCCATTGATCGTGTTCGTCACCGACAAAGCACCTGAATATAAATAAAGTATTTAGAAACTACTAATAATGTACATTGATGCATTTTTACCATGGATATTCGAAGCCCTTAGAATACCCGCAAGGATGCTCAGCTTTACAGCAATAATCCCAGGATGCCACTTCTCCTGCTTCTGTTTCGCATGAATAAAATCCAGTGACCAAGTTTTTCTCACAAGCGCTTCCCACTCGACATGGCTTGCCCGATACAGTATAATGGCGCCACGTTACTTCTCCTTTTCATATTTATATGTATTATGAATTATAATTTTCACTTCAGATACTTTTGATCATATGTATTTTTTTTTCTATTTTTCATAAATGCAAATTATTTCAATCGTTTACAAATAGCACTACAATATTTACTACAGAAAAGTTATTTACAGAAACACTAAGCCTAGTTTATATTTTGCGATGATAATATCAATATGTTTCCCTGGTTAATACTGTACATGATGGTTTTAAAGATGCCATAACCATAAATCTAAAGTATAAGTACAATTATTGCAGGCATGATTTTTTTCGGTATAATTTTGAACTATTCTGATGTATCACTAGTTTATAGAGTCCGATGAAGTGGATTTATGTTTTGAGTAGATACTACACGCTAAAATGATAGCTACTACGTGCATAGAGTGTGAAGATTCATTTTACCGGGTTCTCGGAATATGTCCATACGTCGATCATTGTTGGCACGATTGCCACCAATTGTTGTAACTTTATCGCGACATGTCCAATCGAAAGGATTCCATGCGAATAGCCAGTACTCACGATTGTTTGTGTGACGGTAGTGAATGTTTAATTTTAATTCGGTTTGATCGAGATCGGACATTTCGCAATTGTAGGTGCTGGCGTGAGATCTAAAAAAGGATATCATATTAGGAAGACAAGGTATATGATTTGTGAAGTTTCTTACCCAAAACTGAATGAGTAGCATTTGAAAGGTGTAGTTTCTCTGAATCGAATACATTCCTTTTTGCAATCGATTTCGGTGGGCACTGAAATAGCTTTTTTAATAGCAGCTGGCAGTAGTTTAGCGGCAGAACCATAACCCAAGTAGCACACTGTTGAAAAAGTTGTGAAATGATTAACACTTTCATACATTAAAATTTATAGATGGATTATTGTATTGTATAAAATTGTATTTTGTATATAAAATTGAGAATCTGTTCAAAAGAAAAATCAACAGAAACAATTAAATCACTTCGGTGATTCATGATGTATAATGCGAGTTTGAACCAAAAAAAAAATCCTAGGAGAAAAATTGATTTCTTCTTTAAACATTTTCCTTTTTCTAGATCTTGTTGATAGTTCGGAGGTCAATGAATGAATGTGCGTTGGAGAAGAAGCGCCTGGCACTTAGAAGCATTCATACGCCCAGCCTGGATCTATCCATGAAGTCCAGGATCACTGATATATGATAAGAGGCTATCATCTGCATGTAGGCAACATTCCAGCCGAAGAATTAGAATCTGATGTGCGTAAACACTGAACATTAGCAGAGAAAATGATCCACAGAATCCACGAACATCATCCCGCCAAATATCTATACGGTACATATGTCCTCAAGCTTGGGTAACCTAGTGGATAGAGCACTGGCTGCTTATGTGTGGGGTCCCTGTTTCGAATCCAAGTTCGGGCAAGGGACCGCGCATCGAGTTTTGAGTTCACCTAGCTCTAAATAGGCACCTGAGCTAATCAGGGGTAAAGTGAGCCGTGGAACTAATCACTCCGCACTCGTATTCACTATTGATTGTAAATATGTGATGAAACTCTCTACCAGCTTCAACCCCTAGACCCGTACGAGGGTTGTCGTGAGACTACTTTTTTTTTTACAAATGTCCTCTTGGGAGGTTGTGTCTAGTTAGTATACCTGTCACTATATGTGGCTTTACAAACCTTCCTACTCTTGCTGATGAGGAACCCTTTAGATCCATGGTTACGTTCTGAGATGAAGATCGTCGTATGCCTGGTTACATCAGAAGACAATCATATCTGTTTATAAGTATCGACTACGCGCTTTTGAAAGATAGAATATGCAGATGACACATAAGACCCTGTAGCAGAAGCGTTTTTACCATCAACACAGTGTCTCAGAGGCATGTTATTGAGCCTAGCCACAGTAGTTAGTAGTCTACGTATCGTCAGCAGCACAACTTGGCTGTGACAGCTAATTGCGTTACGCTTTCTCCTTCACTTTTCATCAATTGCCCAGCAAACTGATCTCAAGATAGTATTATTGCTGCTTGGAAAATATAAACTTGCTTTCCGAGAGAGAAAAACCTACCTGTCATTGATGAATGCAAATAGATCAGCTCGTACAGTGAGATGACTTCATATTTTCTAAGGTTGCTATTTCAACATTATGAAACCGAGTTACATCAAGCAAAGAATCGTAGAAGATATGAAATTTTAGGTAATTTTCAAATAAAGCATGTAGAGACCGCTTTTTGAACCAGATGAACTCACCGTTCTGAAGTTTCAGAGAGTCCAGCTTAGTTGATTGGGTCTTTTCCAGGACCCTGTCTGGTCCTTTTTCCCCGAGGTCTCTCTTTTGTTCATTCCACTCCGTCACAGAGCGACTTGAATGATTCCTACTTGAAAGTCCTCACCAGATTTTTATAAGTTCTTTATGAGATTCTGTAGGAGAACCAGTTATCCCCTGGTGCTGCTCTTACAGGCTCCATTGGGTAGTTTTAAGGTATTTTTCCTGAGCTCCTGCAGTTCCGTGTTTCACCAAGGCCATGAATTCAATTTAGCTCAGCCCAACCAGTGTTTCTTCGGTTTCTTCTCTTCACAACGAGTGTTGAATCCGTAGCTAAAGAAACCACCAAGAAACGGTGATCAGAGAGTGAGATCTCGTCCAGTGCACGCCATCCAATTTTTGATCGAAATATTTAAGGTATACATAACTGGACTTCCGCGGGAGATAAATGTGGAAGGTATTGCAGTGTTTAGAGTTATCACCCTCGCAGAAGTTATAAAATCAAAAATTTTCCCTCCTTTGATTTATTGCTGCCCCAAGTGGTGTGCTGGAAATTAGCATTGTAGCCCAATAGAAGGTCCATTCTCTGCAATTTAGTATCTTTCAGCTTCTGTGTCGCGGCGGAGGTAAAGAGTCCAAAAGAAGGTAGGTTGAAGCGATAATCACGCGTTTCAGGAAAGCATATCCTAGTACTTTACCATGGCCGCTGACAAGCCCCGGTTTGAAAACTGTCAAACCCTGTTGATCTTGGCGTCTTTGACTTTTCATCATAAAAGATTTTCGCTCCTTTGACTGAGCTGAGTATGTAGATATTGGCGCCTCAAACCCACGGCTCTTTTACAAGGACAATGTTGGGCCATGCTTGCAGTTTTCCAATGTTTCGCCCAAAATAAAGAACAAAGCTGTGGCATACCGCAAGTTGATCTGAAAAAACCTTAGACTTCAACGCCTAGAAATGTTCAGAAATAACGAGGACGTAATCTCAGTGAAAGTAAGTTTATAGAAGAGAAGTTTCACTAGATACTAGAGTTTTACTGTTGAGACATAACCATGGAAATTCACAAGAGTAGATGCTTCACTACGTATTCATTTGGCTGAATTTGACAACATCATTGGGTACCTCTCCCTGAGCACCGAGATAATTTGCTGGTCGAGTGATGTCACTAGGTTGAACCTTTCCTCACTAATTTTGGGGTTTTTCCTAGGATTTATAAGCATGATGATCCAGTGCTTCATGCCGATTCAGTTTCTGGAACATGAACTGATATCACCAGTACTCTTGCAAGGGCTAGGAACCAGGAATTGACATAGATTAGTCTGGCAGTATCGGAATCTAAAATGGTGAATTTGGGCAGATTACCAGTCGCGACGCGATCCAGGTGAGCCACTACTTTTTGATGTTTGGTTGAACGAGGGGACTTGAAAGTGACCTTAAACAATCCTCGCAGGCCTGAAGTTGTAAACCAACTCCGCTATCTCCCTCCACAGGTCGTTCCGAAGAATAGTACACTGACCACCTGCCAGTTAGCTATCTTTGTTGAACACACCTGTCGCAAAGATAAGGGACAAAGACGCAGAACTGCGTCCGCTTTCTTCCCTACTTTCTCAGGGGATATATTTGTGTCTGAAGGAGCAGCCTCAGGAAGATCCCTCTCGCTAATTGTGATGATTTTCGGTACCTGCGCTCAGGAACGTCTATTTCAGCTTTTGCATTTACCCTATCTTTCAGCACAATCATTCGTTCGAGACACTTCTGACCTAAACTGACAGTCTCCACATCCCCAACCAACTTTACTCTTGCTTCTTCAGGTAAGCTCTGAGAAACCACTGCGTGGCATTCAACAATGCATGGAAATTCCTGCAGCTTTTGTTGCATTACTATATATGTTCACCTCTCTCGTTAGCTTTCCCTTTTTTTCGCAGCTTCTGCCGTTGTCTACGAGTGAGAGCATCTACAGGTTTGCAGAGTCTGGAGTGTAGCAGTGTTTTCCTCCTCCTTATTTTTGCTGGTTTGGGAAAAAATATATTTTCCTAGGCACGGTCGTAGTCGAATTCCCAGCTGACGTTGTGCTTGCAATTCCTTTAACCACAGGAGACGCAATCAGAAAGAAAATCACTGGGGTGGCAACCTGTGATCTTCCACTGTAACTATGATCCTCCGTTGCAATCAAACACGATGTTAGGACCAATAGAATCCGAGACGTTGCTGTACTGAACTCGGGAAAGTTTCCAGACTGTCTTCTGGGGACTCATTTTCATGTTGTTTCCATTTTGCAACGCATAAGTCCCTCCACCACTTCAAGGTGTAGTCCGAAAAGAAGGGTAGTCTGGTCTCTTTTTCATTTAAAGAAGGTAGATGGGCCGAATATGATGTTTACTCTGAACGCAAAGTAGAAATTCCCCTCTGATTTTGATTGTTTCTTTTTGTCATTGTTAGATCACGAATAACAGGCATTCTGGCGTCCTTCGGAAAAGGACAATAAACGCACGAATATGGTATCTTCGTTGGAAAGGCAATATGACGAAATCATCTACTGCTTGGTCTAGATCTTTCCGGATGACGGTTGGTTCTGGCAATAGTCAAATTTCAAAGAGAAAATGTTATAAATTTTAATTCTTAAACCAATTGGATTCAAAGAGAGAGAAGACAGAAAGTGCTATACCAATTGGCTGACGAATGCATAAGATGAATCTTTCTCATAGATATAAACTTTTAGGTGCTGCTCAACAGCACGATTAGCATAATTTTTTTTATCACCAAATTGTAGGTTTTAATCAAGAGTGTTCTCTTCTGGATACATCAAGCTTCTCGCGTAACTACAATCTTTATGTCTTGAATTATCAAGCTGTGAGCGACAGTGTAATGAATTTGATGAAATAGAATAAATTAATAAATCAATGTCGCTAGTTTTTGGCTAATTTATGCAATTTGTTATGACTGCGAACGACTTTATTTGTGATGATGTCAGCAATGGTAATAAGTATAATAAGTATATATAATATAGACTTATTTTTTTGAAGTACTATTTTTTTTTAGAAGTAAGGAAATATATTTCAAGGTCACACAGCGGGGGTGGGACTCATTTATTGGTTGAAATTAGCATATTCATTTTGATTTTCTGGTTGAAAACTTTCGATATTGTAACAACTGCATTTTAAACTATATTTTGGATGATTTCAAGTGAATGAACGAAATTTTTTCTATAAGTTTAAAGTTTCTACAGTATAAATTAAGCTGAGCATATCATTAACATAAAATATACTTACATTTCTTATGTTTCTCATCGACGATTGGCTGTATTTCACATCCATGTCCATAGCTAGCTCGTTCGAATACATCGAATGTTGGATCTAAAACCAAGTGCCGTTCCTTGTCCATATCTTTCACCGGCCAATCACTAAGCTGACAATTATCAATAATTCCACCTGGTGTCCTTTGACCATATCGGAAAGCAAAAGCACGACATGTAAACTTCGCTGATTTGATACATTCCAATTCACATTCACCAATCGAACGAACATTCAATGAGTCACGAACGATCGATTTGAAGAAACGTGTTGAATCGATTGCACGGAAGAAACATTCTGTTTTAAAAGCAATGACAGATTTAATAAAAATTTACTTAAATCATATAAAATTCTGCAATTCAAAATTAATAGAAAAAGTTTAGAATATTTATTTCTAAATATAGTTTTGATTTAGTGACTTCAAAGAAATTTATTAATAATTAATATATTTAGTTTTATATATATTTGTTTCTTTGAAAAACATTTTTTTTAGCTTTTGGAAGTTATTAGAATCTTTAATGAATAGTAAAGCATCATGCAATGAACTGATTTTACCGCAGCAAAAGCGCCTTAGAGGTTACAAAGAAGCGCTAGTTTGTTATTAGTTATTAATTCATAAATCTTGCTAGTACAATTCACATTCCACATACAAAAGATCTGTTTCAATCATTTTACAACACATTTATTTAATTAATTGGATGATTTCTTAAGCAAATCGCCTCTACTTCTTTGAACTCCTCTATTTCGCTTTTGGTTCCCGGACTCATCAAGTTCACTGCAAAGTTTTCCTTTTCAGCCACCAAGTCGTGTTTTAATAATGATTGCATGTTTGCCCTTACGCGCATTATTATTTCTCGGATCGGAAATAGCAGTTTCGCCTCCAGAGGATGGGTAACTGCAGATTTTCAAATCATCAGCCATCGAATAGATATCGTAATCTCGGTCAGGCTCAAGGTCAATGTAATAGTCCAACAAATTTAAGGGTCGATCGCATAGCTGACAATTGTCACGTGGATCTGATGAGTATCTGTAGATGGGAAATATTGTTAGGTAGGGTCTTAGTAAAATTTTAATAAAATGTCTTCATAAATCTCTGATACTGAAATCTAAATGCAATTTTTACTCCACAAAGCGTTTTTGTTTTGTTAATTATTCGCATAAGCTTTCTGACTCAAATTGAACTATTTTAGTGGAGAGAATTTCAATTGGGTGGGAATTTTTGGAAATGTATCAAAATGAAATTTATTGGCAGAAATACACATAATTTACTAAATAAACTTGAAATCTTGAGTAACAAAATCCTGATTCATCCTCCCGTGGATTTCAAACGTGGTTTTTTTTTATCATTCTTTATCCATCATCTTCTTGAGTATCATAAATATTAAGGAACGGGCAGCGCCCAATGTGGGAAGGAATTACATATGAGTAGGATGAATTTTACCTTATGATTGTAGCTTGAATATAGAATTTAATAATAGCGGCAAATGCCAAGAGATGTTTAAAAGAATTGTTTTCTATTTTGATTCAAGCTGCACAATTTTTGTTGTTGTTATATATGTGCGCGGGATTCTGAAGATGGCCCTAAGAAACTAACATAAGTTTAGACATTCATTTTTGGAACTGGAATAACTGGAATAAAATGGGCGTATTTCTCTTTACACATCTATAATGAGAGTATAAATTGGAGTGAAATTGTTAAACACCTAAGCTTTATCCTTAATATAAGATCAATCTTTCCCATAATAGCTTCTACTATTATCTAAAAATTTTAAACTTCTCAAAACATGGTTTTATTCTTCACTCTACCCATGTGTCGAAAGTGAAAATGAATTGCAGACACAGGCTTATAAAGCCTAAGTTCCTTACCTGTAATCTAGTATTATTGTGTTATTGTATTATGTTATTATTTTATTGTATATTTTATTATACTACACTGAAAAATGATTGATTGAATGAAAAAATTGATATATCTAAAATATAAAATAAATACTAAGCATATATTAAATGCAAAAAGTACCTGTAGCTGAAAGTCTGACAACTAAATGAATTCTCTGAATAGCACATTCGTTCGCAATCAGTGACACTCGGTGCCCGTACTGACACTCGAACTATTCCTTTATTAAACCGAAAACCTTCACCAGACTTTGCCGAGCATTCTAGAAAAAAGAAAGACATTAAAAAATTTGTGAATAGCTACAGACAATACAGCTTACCATCTATGCCTGGTCGACGTGTCCATTGCGAACCGTAATTAGGTCGATCTCGTTGCGGATGTTTATCATGGTGACCATACTTTTCTCCATAATTCCAAACGAAATTATCATTGTAACCAGCTTTGTTATGGTCATGTCCATATAAATCTAGATAATTGAATCTACCACCGCCAATATCTGAACGTCTGTTATCGTTCTTCAAACCCCAGTAGTCGACATTTTTGCTGTAGGACGATGAACCTCGACCACCATAGCTACCACCATATGATCCCCACGTAGCGTCTTCCCCGATGAGATATGGAACAAACCTAGAAGTACTCTCGTAACGGCCTCGGTCCCGATGTGAATGTTCGTAAGACGAGCTCGAAGGTGGGAAATAACGATCAGGTTCGCGGTAAGGAGAATATCCTGGTCCGGGTCTAAACGAAGGGCGAGCAGGTTCGTGTACTCCATATCCCGTACCTGTACTTGTGGGTACTTGCACTTCCCACCGACTAGGCCGTGGATAGTCATCAGGGCGATTCACGTCGTAGCGATCAATCAAGCTTCCGCCATAGCCCGTTTCATGGATGTCTGCACCATATCCAGAATGCGATGTGAAGGACCCGCCGTATGAAGTGTGGTAGTCAGATGGAGGGGGTGGAGGAAGTGGTGGTCGCGATTCATAAATTGGTCTTGGCGGACGATAGTGGTCAATGGCAGTATCGTGGCCTGGTCGGTAATAATCTGGTCGAGGACCATACCCACTTGGCCCAGTGCCGGACGATGAGGGTGGAAAGTGATCTCCTGGATATGGTTTAGGAGCAGGCCGATAGTAATCAGCAGGCGCAAAAGGCTTCGATCCACAGTCGTTGCAATGTGATGGACGACAGCTGGACGGAGCATTGCGGTCTCGCTCATAGTAATCGTAGTCGGGATGACGCAGAAGATTTGAATCACGATTCCTCGAGCTCGAGTAAAGATCCATTTCTGCGAGTGGGACTTCTATCAGCTCACAGTCTCCCTGTCCATGACCTGATGGATCCAATCGGTAATTGAATCCTTCACATGTGAAACGTTTCTCATGACCACACTCTTGCATACACTCTTCAACTCGTTCACAGGCTAATGTTCGGCGAACCCAGTGTGGAGCAACGCGTTTCCCAGCCAAAACTCGTCGAAAGCATGCTGTAATGAAAATGAAAATAATTATTGAGTTGCCAAAGATCCTCTTCATAAAGACAGTTTTGATACCATTCAAACTTAATATTTAAATCAGCTGCGTACAAAATAAGATTTATAATCTTAACAACAAATAACATTCAGTTTCAAATGCAGTCTTTGCCTCTGCCATGGAAAATGTCTACCAGTATTTTGAAAGCTAAATCTACAGTGTGAAAATCTACGATGCGTTCAACCATCAAGGTTAAAGATGAATCGCGACGTGTCATTGTTTTCTTTTCGCGAATAATAGTAATCATATTCAAAGTTCAAGACTATTTCATATTCTTGACAAACTGCGTTTAGGTGCTACTAGTGTTGCAAATTGAGCGCATCCTACTGTGTAATTTGTGGTTGGAACACGTAACTTGCACATGAGATTGAAATGCAATGTGTTTGATATGCATTGTTTGGGGTTTCTATATAGTATGGCTGTGTAAAGTTGACGGAATTCTTAGACAATCTGAGTGTTGAGTAGTAAGCGTTGAAGGTCATAAGGAGAATTTGTATTTGGCTTCAATATTATTTCTCTGTAATTTTGACTGAGGGTTGAAAATGTAGTGGTAAAAATGACCACAACTTCAGACAATGTATCAATTTATAGTATTAGGGCAGATGATTAGGTTATTATTCGTTATCTTTACTGTATAGTAGTGAAACAAACAACAGTCGAGTATTGAATTGATTCATAAAAATGCTAAGATCAACATTAAAATAGAATCGAGTAAAATTTTTCGTAATGAGTTGAGTCGTCTAAAAGCCGACTTAATGTTAAATATTAAATAAGCAGATCATTTTGAAGCTGGAGGTTGTCATTGATACATTCATTTAATCTTAATGCCTTTCGGTTAGGTTAGGTTAGTAAAGAGGGCTGCCTGGAAACGCGGCTTGCATTAGGCCACCAGTTTGGGCCCATTTGCCACCCTCCGCTGGCTTTTTAGAGCTGCCAAGTGACCGCTTCGCCAAACTGGATCAGCTGACTCAGCCTGACGGTACTGGCCACCTCTGCTAACCCTTGAAAGCGGTATGTACCAAAAAATTGAGACTTTTATTATTTAGGGCTGGACAATCGCAGAGAGTATGCTCGATGGTGTCCTCTTCCATCTCGCACCACTTGCATAAATTGCTGGATGTCAGTCCCATTCTCTTCGCATGAGATGCGGTAAGGCAGTGCCTTGTGACCAAGCCGACCGTGGCACTCAAGCAGTTTCTGCTGAGCTTGAGCAGTTTCCTGCTTTTGCTTGGATCAGGTGATGGCCATAATGTCCTGGCCACCCTGCAGTCCAGCCTGTTTTCCCATTCGGACTTTAGTTTGGCCCATATGGCGGCATCAAATTTGTTTGTGGCGTCAGCGATTGACCGAGGTACAGTGATGCAGGGGCAATTGCTAGCTCCTGAACCTTTCCTCGTCAATTCATCAGCTTTTTCGTTGCCTATGACCCCACTATGCCCTGGCACCCACATAATCCGGATAGGAATATGCCTTGCCTTTTCATTGAGAGCCACTCTGCAAGTGTTTACAGTTTTTGAAGAAATGGTCATTGGTCTGGTTGATATTCCGCTAATGGACTCAACTGCCATGCGTATAGCATGTAATTCAGACTGAAAGACGGTAGCATGGTCCGACAGTCTACACCACAGGTTAAGGCTCAAATCCGTAGAAAACACGCCCAAGCCAACTCCTGTGTCCATCTTTGACCCGTCCGTGTAAATCCAGGCGCCCCCATCGGTGGTAGCTTCCTTTTTCTTCCAGTCTGTTTACCTTTAGTCATATATACCTTTAGTTATTAGCAAACAAGAGGCAGTGAGAACGAATCAAGGAAGGGAGATCATTGATAGCAACTAGGAACAACAATGCACCAAAAATCGAACCCTGAGAAACTCCGCAAAACGAGTAGGGGAAGGGGAAGAGGTGGCAGAATGCAGAATGACAGTAAAAGTACGATCCAAAACGTAGGAGGAAAATGACGATGAAAGAAGACCAGACACTCCACAGCCTCTAAGCTTTGCAAGAAAAATTCTGTGATACACAAGCTCTTGAAAAGGCATCCACTTGATTCAGTTGGTCTAAAGTAGAAGAATAGTCCGGGGAAATTTAACATCGTGCTTCGGAAATATTAGGGGAAAGCTGAATTTTGGTGTGAACCTTGGTACTGGCATCTTAAACAAAATGTCAAAAGTCCCCATCGATCCAAGTACTGCGTTACTTTTTATACGGGTTTAAAGGTCACCAAAAGTGACCTTTCCTAAATATCTCTTGTAACCATAACCGTTTTTGAGATATATTGATCTAAACATTTGCTATCCTCTTTCTCAACGGCATGTTGATATTATCCGATTTTGATTACGACTTGGAATGTTTGTGAGTTTGCTTTTCTATGTTTAAGAGGCCCATACAAAAAACATGTTAACAAACTTATCTGCCAGACTCCAAAGTAGGTGGAAAAGTGTCGTTTTTATGTCGGATTTCACTGGGCTAGAACTAGAAGTCAAGAATGGAATGCTAGAGGTGGAAAATTTAACTTTTATGAAATGATGTTAATCAGAAATAAAGGAAGGATGAAGGAGAAAAAGCAGTCTGTTGTGAATAATTCCAAAGAAGTTTACCAAAGAATGGAAGGAAGGAAATGGAATTATAGTTGGAAATATAACTTGGGTCATCAGGCTTGTGAATGAGTGGAATATGAGCAGATTTTCAATTGGTTGGGAAGGAACTCGAAAAAAAGCTGAGGTTGAATATAATAGACAGAGGAATACACAAATGATAAAAGTGACTTAACCAACAGGTTCAGGACGATATCAGGTTCACCAACGACATTAACGTTAAGAAGTGTAGAGCGCAGATTGCCAGTGTCCGGGGTAGAGGTGCTCTGCGTATGGCCAGTAGCTATGGCACGATGTTGGAAGATGTCAAGTTGGTGCTACTGGAGATAACCTCGATAGACCTACTTGCGCGAGAGCGCAGGGAAGGGTACCTCATACGCTCTGAGCCGGACAGAACAGGGACTCTAGTGCACTCAGGTACATGAGCCCTCCAACTTTGGCAACAATGTTAGAGTGCAAACAACAAAGGCCACTGGACGACGATACTGACTCATGGGTCAGCCGTAGCCACAGAGAGGCAAACTCTTAGCTACACCAATTCCTAACAGGGTATGGTTATTTCAGAAGATACCTTCAGGCAGTATTCTGGTCTAGAGGCACGATTTTGAGGTGATTTTACGGACGCAATAAAAAAAACCATTTACATTTTTGGTTTATATTTTTTTACCAGTCTTTTATTAACATTTTAAAAGTACAAAAAATGTCTTCAAAAAATAAAAAAAATAAAAATTGATGTAGATACAGGCCGGCGAAGTGAAGGCTAAAAAAAAACTTGTCTCATGGTTGACATGATTCCAACCTTCCTGGTGATTTGAAACATACATTTTTGGTGAATTCTGTAATAAGAAGAATGTGAAATTTGTCTGACGTAGGCGATTTGAAAAAAACTTTTTTTTTCACAAAATGGCGTCCATGTAAAAAAAAAGTTGGGTTTTTGCCTCATTTTTTTAACTTTGGGGATTTTTAATAAATAGTAGAAAAAAAATGTGAAAAATCCCTACGTCAGACGATAACTAATAGTGTCAAAAGGGTTTGTGCAAAATTTCACGTAAATCGGTTCATTACAACTAGAGATATCATGTCAACCGTATCGAGAAAAGTAATTCTGAGAAAAACGCGTTTAAAACTTGGAGTCTCGTTTTGGGCAGTTAGTTGGCGTGTCACAAAAATAGCTGTAACTCCAAAAATAATTCGAATTTCCGAAAATCCTTTTAAAAGCTTATTTTTTGAAAATATGCAAACGAAAAAAATCGATTTGTTCAAATTTCTAGACCAGAATACCCCCTTAATAGAATGGGTAAGTTGCGCACCCCGTAATATCAGTACTCTATGGATGAGTGTAATAATGCTTACCACACATTATTTGCGTCCAGTCGGTTCACAATTTTAAGAAGCAGCCTCGAGTTCACGATTGGATTGGTCACGCTAGAGTCGATTGTGGGAACGATGCTGCGTAACAGATATAACTGTCGCACAGACTTAACATATGTTGAGAAAACACTGCGCACAAAGCGAGCGAAGGATTGCCTTACCAAGCCACAAGCAGTGGTGAATTGTGAAGTAAGTAGGCACCAATAGATGAGCAAGGACGACCACGTTGAATTAATGCGAGCGCCAACTCCAACCTGGGCCTTCATGGCTTATAAATGGACTTTTTGTTTTAGCAAATAAACATGTTACATAGGCCGAGGTTTGTTGGCCTGGGTTTGAAGATTTTTTTCCATTTCCATAAAAAAAAACATGAAAACATTCAAGTAAGGATTCAATTTATACACGATTGGTTTGAATGCAAGACGGAGAAGATGATATAACATGAAGAACTTCACAAGTTTTCGTTGAATTGCGCTGAAAAAAGAAGGAGGGAAAGTATTTTGCAAAGAGATCGCAAGTTTTTTGTGGTTTAAATGCAGTGGTATTATCAAAGAAGGCAACATACATAAGACCAAAAGGTTCATTTTTGTTGATTAAAGCAAATACAGGACTCAACACTTGCAATGTAATTACGCATAGAACGAAGCCTTGACAATTTAAGTGAACCATCGTGAGTGCCTGTAATTCTAAATCTAGTGCGAGCTTCATCCTTAGTCTTGAGGGCGTACGCCACATTAGGTGGAAACTAAAAAGAATGAAAGAGGGGATTACATTGAAGATGAAGTTTGAGGACAAGTTCATCAGCAGCGTAGCTGCGGGAAAAGGAGAACCAGTAAACTGAGTTGATTTCAATAATCATACCAGCGATGTCTTCTCAAGAAGGCTGAAAGAGGAACAAAATGCAAGTTAGTTTGGACTTAAGGAACGGGAGATATTATGAGAGGAAATATTAGATAGGACGAAGCCTAGTATTTTAGTATTTATATTGGAGACAGAGCTGAATTGAGAAAGAGAACAAAATAGATGAATTAATCAAGGAAATGTTGTTGGATGAGATCAGGGAAGAAAATTTATGGCTCTATGCTAGTTTATATCACTGTATATTTAAACCGTGGCAAAAGGGTAGCTTGATAGCTCATCGAAGCATTTGCCACAAACGGGTACTGAAGAATTTCAAGGAACATATACCGATGAGAAATTGAGAGAAAGCAAGGGTAACGCAACCAGCAATACATTTAAAAGGAAGAGAAAAGGAGAAATCTCTCCAGCGTGTTCACCGAACCAAACCACCGCCATCGCTTTTTGCTAAAGTAGCTCGAGCACGATCACGACGAAAGGCTCTGTGAAAAAGGAAAAGCCTGATATCGTAAATATCCCTAGTCAAGCAGATGTTTTGATAAAGTTTCAGTCAAGCAGATAATATGGTCGCAACAAGGAGATATAAGGCGTACTTAGCTTAGTCCTCATATCACGAATGTTATGGTAGTATACATAGATTTGGCTGAATTTATTAAGTAAGCATGACACAAATATTGCAAAGGTGATTTCATTACCGTGAAGATATATGAAGATATAGCTATGAAGATATAGCTATACGTGAATGAAGATATAGCTATGAGTCGGCATAGCCATTTGTAGGATTTTAGGCTGCGTAGACGTCTGGCTTACGGACGAAAGAGACTACTGCAAGCCTGGACCAGATGATGACTTAGATTGAGGGATGTTTTGATGTTGAGAGTTGATTTGATTTTCATAACCTTGCAGTTGTTGATGCAATTTGACAGATATTTGGGAAACATGAAAGCAGCATCTCCCGGCATTTGAGAAAGGTTAGTAAAGTTAGAAAGATTTCTGTGATAGTCAAATTACACTTTTGATTTTACTTGGTTTTCACAGAGTCATAGAGAAATTACATGTATGTAGTTCTCGAAACAAATCTGTTTGGAGTCTTTCACTGTGTTAGTGCTTGTTTGAAAGTAGTTTTCTGTCATTGGTTTGCTGCAATATTATGGTGAAACTCAAGAAAAATATAGAATGTTTGCAACAAAAGTATTTACTCAAATTGATTTGATTTTCATTACAATAATCTTCATTCGACTCAACTCCGATTTTCACTCAAAACAATTGTGAAGAAGTTTTTGGGTACGACTTCAATTCGGTTAATTAATGGTTCACTGGTAGACTTGAATTCTTGTGATGGAGCAGCTGCAAATTACTTATTTACCCAAATATACCCAAGTATGTTCTCCGTGGAAAAATAGCAAGAACATCAGAGCCCGTAGTCTCTTGTTTGAAAGGTCTCCAGTTTTCACATATCTCTTGTTCCTTAATTCACAATCATTGGCGACTCCTGCGATTTTGCTTACGCCATGGTTAAAAGATAGTATTTGAACTGGTTAGGATATTTAACCCGTTCAAATACACAATCCACAATTTTGTGCGTTGCATCTGTAATTGACCTTTTATTAAAAGATCATGGTTGAAGTCATTTGGTATTGCTTCTTTATTTTTTTATCTTTTATTTATATTAGAACATAAATCGGGTGAAGAATATTGCAGAGGTTCTATTCAAGCGCCGCTATAATTTATCTAGTATAATTAAACAGCTTGAGATGCTTGTCGAGCATATATTGATGCAGGGTAGTATGTCAAATTTCGAGAAACGCCATAAATCTAAATTTTATAGAAGTTTTGAGTCCGTTGATAACAAGTTTCATAGCAATTGAGCTACAATTGAGATGTCGAGACAATCAACACCAAAAGTTTACCTTTGAATTTTCATTTATTTCTTTCTCACTACAACTGATATTAGAGTAGTGATACCCGATTGCGAGATGTTTAGCTCGATTGGTTCGATTGTTAAAACATCTCGAAATGCCTCGATGGTTTTAAGTTGAGCTCGATTGTTGACTCGATGGTAATTGTGCAATCGAGAGAATCGAAAAAAGCATATTGCCATCTCGCAATTGGCCATCTGTCGGACAAGTCATCGACAATCGGTTGACGGAAATCGAGTCAGCTATAAAGCACGTTCGCCTTCTTAGCTACAGTATTCGGCTATCGCACCTGTCTTTAGTTTTAGCTACCCCAGAGCTACACATTCTCTTTCTGTTGTAAACCGGTCTTCAACAATCGAGTACAGCAATCGAACACCACAATCAAACACCACAATCGAACACGAAGATCGAACACTACAATCGAGAGCACCAATCGAGTATAGCAATCGAACCCAACAATCGAAAAATCGAGAAGAACAATCGAGCATATCGATTGATCTCTCGATTGTTCTTTCGATTTTTCTTTCGATTGTTCTTTCGATTGTTCTTTCGATTGTTCTCTCGATTGTTTTTTGGCATTGATTACGATTATCTCCATTGTTAAAACATCTGGCAATCGCACATCACTAATTAGATTGATCATAATATTGATTTTTTAGGACACCAAAATGGTTTAATGGTTCGATTCAGAGGAGAAGACTAAACTATCTATGTTGAAAAATCACTCACATCTAGGCTTTTCCCAAAAAGACCACAAAGCAAAAGTATTTTATAATACTGTCTATATACATCAAATCAACAAATTTGTACATTCATTGAACTTCGCTTAACAATACTTGAGCAAATTGCAAGCCTAAATGCTTCCCACGTATTCATTTCGTAATGAATTTATTATACACCAGCAGCCTTCTTTCAAATGCACATAACTTTAATTTCATTCTTGCATGCGAATCTTCAAAATAATAAAACAGATTTCTATTAAGTAATTTAAGATAATTTCCATTCGGTGGCTTCCGGAAACACAAAATGTTTGTATAAATGAATATCTAAAACAGTTCCCAGTTAGTTACGTATGTTAAGGTGAATGTTACTTGCAGTGTCGTAGTACGAGTCAGCGATCTCATAGTGGTAAGTAATGTTGTTTAAACTTTGAATAAATTTTCAAGTAGTCAAAAATTAAGTAATTTGTGTATGAAGGGTGAAAAATTTGTCTGTACTGGAGCCTTTAAGATTATATGATGGTTTCTTTGTATTAAAGTGATAATATCAGTTTTAGAACCAGTATAGTTTCTGCAGTTTAACATTTTTTCGGTCCTTGGAATGGATCGGTGCTCTTACGAATCATTAAAGAAAATAAATTAGTGAACAAACGGTGCAAAGTGAAACATTTTTAAAGAATCAATAAATTGAAAGGATGTCGTCTCTATCTTATCAAACACTGCTTAGATATAGGAACAAAACAGATCAGTAGCCTTTGTCTTTGCGCACTATTTTGATTTTAGAGATAATTGGGTGATTATATTACAGAGCACTAATTTGCTTAGCTGGAGTTTCGTGTATAAGGTAACGGAAGAAAGAATAATTTGGTAGGTGTTGGCAGCAACAGGTTAGTTGGAGGCAAAAAAAAAAAATTTAGTTAAAAGAGTATACATTTTAAATCAACGGACAGTATAGCGAAGCATTGTATCTGATCTGACAACTTTAATTGGATTTGAGTCTTTACAGGAAGAACAAGTTTATATCTGTAGTATATCTCAAAGAAAACAGAATCACATAAATTCCAGGGTTGATTAATGAAGAAATTGATGCAAAAGGCATGGAGAGAATGATATTGAAAAATATTTTGTTTATGTCGTTCATAGATTAAAAAGCTTTGTAAGACTTTCGGACGATTCTTTTAAGACATTTCGGAGTGTGACACTGGTTTACAGCAAGTTTTCTCTGAAATAACTGTTTTAGGTGCCTCCTTACTTCTACACTGCCCATCACTCAATATGCATCGTCCTTGTGAATCCAAACATACCATATTATTTATATATTTCATTTGTACTTTGCAGACAATTCAGAGAATTGGTGTAAGTGAAAGCATATCTACACATTTTAATAATTACTAAGTTTGTTCCCTAACTTTATTTCGAGTAACATTGTGCACCCACGAGCACAAAAACTTACCCAAAATTCGTTCCTGACTTTTTCCTAACCGGGAAATGACGTCATTTTTCGGTTAGGGGAAGGTTTCCAACTTACAAGAATTTATCCGAACTTTTTGTGCTAGCGATTGCGGCTGATTAGTTTGTTTATGTGAGAATGCGTAAAACAGAGATATGAAAGATGCCACTTTTGTCTTTTCTTCTTGTTTCACCAATTGTTACCCGAAATCTGTTCGTTTACTTCTCTGTTTTTCGGAAAACGTTTACAAGTAAGTTTTTACCCAAAATGTTTTTATCCGAGAAGTAAAAAAATACTTATATCAATCACATACGTATATGTCGTCTTCATATGTGTCAGAGAAAATGGTTAACAATAAGAAGAAATAGCAATGGTCTGAGAATCGATACAGGGATTAATACTTACTTTCTTACAGGTATCGTTGAATTTTGTTCGAGCTTGAAATTCGTTAGCACATACTGAGGAAAATCATGTCTATTAGAATAAAAAAATCGCTAGTGTTTTTTTGAGTTATATGCAGGGAAATCCGTAGCTATGGGAGGCATGTGAACAGACAACCTTCAAACCAACGACCGTTCTATTTACTCGTTTTTGGAAAAATACCATTAATTGATAAATCTGATGCCGTTTCTACGCAGTCAAATTAAAATTTTCAAAATTCCTCATCACTCAAAATTCCTCATCCTCACAAGAACGGCAATCCTTCACAAAATTACCTATTTTTTAGAACCCGAAATTTCTGTTCACCAGAATTTAAGACCGGATCATCAGATTGAATCGAAGTTCACAGCCATTTATCTGTAATAGGACCAACTCTGATAGAAGTTGTTTAAAAATGTCTGCTACTCTCAGGCAGTGGTGCTGTCTTGAAAAATGGTTAAAAAAATGAAAACTTTTTGCTTTATAGCTTCCGATGCAGTCATCAAATTTAAACTGGGCTGCCACAGTGGATGGACCTTATTATGATCCAAATTCAGTAGAAATTCTGTTTAAAAATGAGGACAAAGCTGTGAGTTATGATAATTTTTGTTTTTGTTCTTCCTGTTTTTGTCATTTTTGTTTTGGCAAGAGATGCTTCCATTGAATTTGCAAATTAGAATGATTTTGTCGTGAAAATAAGCATATGATTCATTTTGAAAAATTTAAAACTTTTTCGAATGGTAAATTTAAACACTTTTTACCCCTTTAACTTGCAATGCAGTAATGGGATCGAAAAGAAATTTATAGGGTGTGTTCAACTCACTAGGAAGCAGTTTTGGCATACTTTTAACTGTGGTGCTAGCAAAGGGTTACCAGCATCAGGCATTTATATACCAACGGATGTCACCATTCTATTTTCATATGATAAGCATCTAAATAAATAATAACTCTTTAAATTTTCTAAGCTTTGAATTTATTTGGATTCCGAATACTAAAATCTTTCTATCCCCGTAACTTTCGATGCAGTCATCAGTGGTGTAATGAAGTGCTGATGAAAACTAAATTCACGGGGTGTAATGATTTTGACGTAAAGCAGTGATGTAGTGGAGTGCTGGCTACAGTGCTAGTAAAGTGTTGCTAGTACTAAGCATTCTCATCATTTTCGCACTAGGAGGATATTTTTTTTGGTTTTGCTTTTCGAAATTTTAAAGCTTATACGAGTAGTAACCCTGGAGACACTTCTACTTTATGATTTTTGATGCACACCTCGAATCAAACTGGTCCTTGATTTCAGATTTTTTATCATTAAACGATTTTAACAGTATTTTTTCGGTTGGTTTTTCCTCTCATCACTGTTTCTCAGAGTAGCTGTTGTAATCTAAAGGACCAGTCCTCATATTCGTATAGGAATTTCTCACACAAACATTGGTAAAATATTGGAAGTAGATAGTAAAAGAACAATTTTTAAACAAAAAACAATTTATAATCCGATTTACTCTTATAAAAATTAAACATTGGAAGGCAAGATGCACCAAAATTGCAAAATACAAGATGCAACCGAAATCGGCAAAGCTAGCAATGTTTATGGCTGTACAGTTTTCTTAGAATCAATATTGGCATGGCTGTTATAAAGCAGACAGAACGTTCATTATTGCGAAGTCTGGGAACAGAAACAAACACAAGAAACGTTGCAGATGCTGTGGCATAAAAAATATTTGGGTTTGAGGACATGAATATTTTGAATGAATTGAACATTTGATCAGCCGATTAGGAGGGATAACATTTGGTATATGAAAACATACATCGTATCTGTTTGCACTAGTGGAAGCGTGATCATAGCCTCCTGTGGTCTAAAAAATCTACCTAAGAGAAAGATTGGCTTCTATAGTTTGGTTAGACCTTTCAAAGTAAGGTTTGGAGGAGGCCAATATCTTCTTCCGTAAAAATTCTCGGAGCTTCGGAAACGTTATAGAACTAAACAATTTGATAATTTCTTTATGGAACATTAAATAGCTCTAGAGAGCTCGACCTGTACAGTAACTGGTTGAGTATCCTGTTTAACCAAAGTACAAGAAATCAGATGGAGAGTTATTTGTGGTCTATTGAATAGGGTCTTTAAAAAATAATATTCACTACAGTTCCATCCGAAACACAATATGCTTGGGTCACGTTTTTCACTTCGCCAAAAAATAAAATCTATCATCATCGGCCTTAGCGTTATTAATGGATACGCTTATTTGAGCCTCTATTGAGAACTGGGTATGGTAGGTATCATTGAAATCGACAACAACTAAGGCAGAATTGGTGTTATTTGCAATGCTACTTATCTTAACCAGCTCTCGATAGAGGTGCAAAAACTCACCTAATGTAAAGCAATGCACCCTTTTTGTGCAGGATGAAAATGCAAAGGTCAGTCATGTTAACGGTCAGACTTATTACGAGCATATTGAATGGACTCTGAGTCAATTTACTCTGATCAATGTTTCCTAGCTTAAAAAAACAAATATTTTAATTTATACACCAATTTTTCTTTACATACTAGAGTTAGCATTTTTTCAAAAATCATTTGTTATTTTGACACTGACAGCTCTTGTGACAATAACTTGTGATAATAGTTCAGTGTTAAATACCCGCCGCACAAAATTTACACGTTCCAAAGTGAGTGCTGTCTACCCCAAAAAATGGGAATTCGGAAAATTTATTTGGCCAGAATCAAGCACTAACCATCCCTGGTGTAGGCAATTTTGAGTCAAAAGTTAGTTGGACAGGTTTTTTTATTGCAGAACAGATACGGCTCTGCTCGTACACTTGACAAGAGAGCTGATTAGGATAGTAGTATTGAAACAAACTACAATCCTGCCCCGGTTGTTGTTTTCAATGTTAACCAGCTGTGGATAGAGGGACAAAAAACGCTGTTGATTCTGCCGCTGTAGCTGAAACTGTGCAAGAACTTTGCTGCGATTAAAATAACGAATTTGCTGCTGATCGAACAGCTGATTAGTAGTGGATACAACACCAGATTCAAACAGGGTCACGATCAAAACGGTAGATTGTGAGCGTTTTGATTTCATGTTTATATTCCCTTGTTTCGACCTCAGTCTTTTTTTGAAACCGGCATTGCACACCAAACTATTGATGACAAGGTGCACAGGTGATAAATGTAGAAGACAATCCCAGCAACGGCTCATAAACTTAAAGGCAATATTGGTCGAGTCATTCGTGAGACACAGTTGGAACGATGAAACATGTACTGAAAAATTTGATTGACAGGATGGGCTACTTCCATGCCAATGGAGGCAGTCATTTGAATAAAATTGCATTTAATAGCTAATAAAAAAGTTGAATTTTTTCTACCAAGCAAAAAAAGCAAGCAAAAGGAATCAATATATATTCCAGATCGTGTATCCAAATTTCTTGACAGATATCGATATTTTGTGGATAATCTGCCTGTATCAAAGACACTGAAAAAGGAGGCACAAATACCAACATAAAATTTCGACATAAATAGCTTCCAAAGGAAAATTTTGGTCTTTAAATTAAAATATCTGGTTTCGACAGTTAGAAAAAATTAAATCAGATTAAATTAATTCTTTTTAATAAATATCCTATCTTGTTGTTACCATTAAGGAGTCTGTGAAATTATAGCCAAAGCCAATTGAGCTTAAGAAATAAAAATCTTAGCTTATCCAAGCTTTTAACTTTTGTGAAAAATACTTGTATGATCGAGGGTAACTGGTGAGTTGTTGAAGGATATAGTTCAGCAGCTGTTTCAACTTTTTTCGTTCGCACGTACTTGTAATAAGAATTGGTATGCCGAAGATAAATGAGCAATTATATAACTATTATGATTATTCGCCAAATAATCTTCGTCAGAAAGTAGCTGACATACTTATTTTGTATCTCGAAAGCAATTTGGCCCGACTATTTTTTTAGAAATATGATTTTTTTAAATATTATACTGTTTGCAAAGCAACAAATACAAAAATTGTAAAAAACATAGAAATTGGAATTTATAATGTGTTTTATTTTAAGCTTGAGTAGCCCAGTGGGTATAGCACTGGCTTCGTGTGTGTGGGTTTCCCTGATTCGAAACCAGGTTCGGACGAGAGACGGCGCACCTAGCTTTGAGTTCAACTAGCTCTGAATATGTATCTAATTGAAATCAGGGGTACAGTGAGTCGTTGAACTAATCAATTCACACTCGTATTCGCATTGATTGTAATTTTGTGACAAAAAGCTGCCAATGGGATACTTTACTTTTTATTTTGATAATCTTAAGTTTTATTTAGTTTCACAGTTAATTTAACCGATAAGGAGAAGTATAGTTTTAAGAGATTGCACATTTGATTGCATCTTGCAGTAAATTTGATAGTTTGGTAATTACATCGTATATTTAACATTCTAAATGCAGTCTTTTAAACAGTATTATTATAGCGCACACGATCGATAGTTTGAAACAACCACCAATTCTAATAAGAACCTTCAACAGAAATCAATAAAATAAATAGCGATTAAGACACTACCACACTAACCTTTAGCATCTTCCACAATAATAATCGTACTTCCAAATGCTTCAACTGTACATGATGCCAGTAACAGCTGAACACTAATTATCACAAAATTCTTCATGTTCCTTCAATACACAGCCACAAAGTTCAACGATATCATAAATATACTAAATTCAGTTCTACTCCAGTAAAATGTTCACACCGCTTCCGAAATTCATTCAGCAGGTCCACCGCATCATAGTTCAAATGAAATTACGTAGCACCAACAAAATCTCTATCCATATAAAATTCTGACGGTCAAACGTAACACGATAACAAAACAAATCAACGAACTATTACCACTAAATTACGGAAAAAATTCAAAAATTCAATAAAAATTTGAAATTCAAAAATCACACGACTGTTCTTGCCATTCAGCACAACCAGCACGATAACCAACCGTCAATTGCTAGTATAGGAAATGCACGTTTCTATGCTTACGAGCGCGCGCAATTCTCTCAGTGATTATCAATGGAGGTTCGAAACCTTGGCATGCATTATCCTTGGCATGAACACTTTGCTGATTCGATTCTTGTAAAGCGAATTGAATAGTCGCGAATAGTATGAACGGACGGATGGACACCCTTTGCACGATAACGCGACAAAACTACAATAGGTTGGATAATGTTAGTCAGTTCGGTGATCGTATTTGTCTAGGCGCGCTAGACGCAATGTTGGTATCTTGTTACTGAAGTTGGTGTAATAATGCAGATGATTTTATATGAGACACGATTTCGTTTCAGCCTAAGCCTGAGGTGAGGGTGGGGTAGGTTCTAGTGATGAAGAGTCTATGACATTGGATGGTGTATTTGTAATTTCACTTGGATAATTTAACTTGGAAGAGTGAAGAAAAGTATTTTTTGATCATTTCCGATTTCAATTTGCATATTGCAAGTAATGGGAAGTGTTTCTCAAGGAAATAAAGAAATCACAGAGAACAACCAATAAAAATATACAGCTTTGTATTAAGCATAGTGAAAATGAAAAACGAATTCAAAGTGATTTATATATTAAAAATCAAACTGCTAGCCCACGTTGGGCGCTGAATTTTCTCTTAATGAGACTTATCGTTAGCCTTATCTCCGAATCATTTCGTGTTGCCAAAAGTTTAAAAATAGTTTCTTCAATATATTATTTGACTTTTTATCACAAGGTTGCTTGAAACTACGCTGAGCGAATAGCAATAAGTTGACTGTAGCGAGAGATTGATTTAATACTTTCAAAATTTTGAGTTTATAGATTTGTGTTATACAAATGTACATGCAATATGCTATGAAAAAATTATAAAATTTAAGGCCTTTCAAGATGAAATTATAATCAGAACTGCAAAGCAGCTCGAAAAATACAATTATTCCTATAAAATCACTTACAATTCCTTGAGATAGATTGAAATAGAGATTCAAGTTTTACAGGTCAATAAATCAGAACCAACGAAAAGGTATTTTTTCAAATAAATATTTACTTTTTTTAAACGAAAATCCTACTATACTATAAGCAGTAACAACAATAATGAATAAAAAGTGAATTGAAATATAGCTCAAGCTGGTTTATTGAAATATAGCTCAAGCTCAGTGGCTGCAGGTGTTTTATGTAAATAGGAGTCCAACTGATGGCTTAGGAATCTTTAGTTTAAATCTTTTAGCTTAATTTATTCTGAATTGAAATACAATTTTTTTTTTAGAAAATTTAGTGTTGTCCACTAACTTCATATAATTTACCACTGGAGGTAAGAGCCTACAATAAGCTCAATTCAAATTGATTTAAAAATCTAGAGAACAAAATTTTGTCTCTTTCCTACAATTGAAACTGAGCAACTTGCTATAAATCAAAGTGACTTCATTTATATTACGCCCACTATACACCTGCAGTGCAACCTTTGCATAATCTTCAGCTTTGTTAACAGCCGAGCGTGCCGAGTTCACTCTCGATTTCGTTTGCCAGCCAGCCAGCCAGGTGCCAAAGTGATATCGCATCATTGAAATCTGCATGTTCAGAGTGCGGAACCATTTCGGTTAGGGTCTAGAATAGGTCGCAAAAGAAGTTTACGTCCGGTACGTGGATGATGATAGCTGCCTTGATAGGATGCTTCGATCAAAGCTGCAAAGGTGCTTTGAAGCTTAGATACCGAATGCATGGATTGATGGTTAGTCGGATGGAATACGAATACGATCTACGTAAACAGTTGCTAAACATGCGTACTTGAAGCTGGAAATGATTTCAGTGTAATAGCGTGTATGTGCAATTGCCCGAAGAATCAAGCATTTTTGGATGCAATTATGATTTGGTGTAATAGATGCAATATTCGCTCGCTAGGTATCAGTATAGCGTTTGTTTGTATAGTGGAAATGAAAATGATACTAGGAAAAAATCTATTCATTGCCATAGCAAAGAGTTTTCAGTCATTTTTCTTTTGCACAGTGCAGTGATCTTAGACAGGAAATTAGAGATGATTAATATCATGTGTGTGTTTTAAATTATGCAAAAGAAGTTCAAGTGTGACCTTTGAAGTTTGCATAAAGCGTCAATTAATTTTTCGTACACGAGTAATTCATCTTTATGGTAAATTATTAGTCGTTTTCATGGTTCAGGAATAAGCATACAATCGCGATTTATTGCTTTTTGCTCACTTACATGCCATCAGTAATTTAAATAAACCACCTTTTTATTTATTCATAACGAGATCTATAGTATGCCATATTTAGTGGATTGAAGATCATCTCTTTGGAATGTTCGTGGGTGAATTCAATACTTTTTTCACACATATTTCATGATAAGTATGCCTGATTTCGAAAACTAAACCTATTTATCATTCGTTTGATTTTTGTTTGCCGACAGTCCACCTTTTTATCAATGAACGATAAAAATGGCCAGTACTTTGTATTTTCGAAAATATATTATAGAATTAGCCTCGGAGGCATGTGTAGATTTTATTCTTGGTAGCCATACTGGCGACTGTTCTACCCCGTAATGGCTACAATATGCAAATGGATGAGATGAGTAAGATAAGCAAGTGTTTGCATAATAATCAAACGTAAACATCAAGATTTATAGCTTTCGAAAAATTCTTAAGAATTTCTATTGTTAATAAGATATTTGTATACTTGAGAGAACGTTACTAGATACTAGTTTGCACCTAAGAATTATTTTATTAATTGTATATGGTCTTGAAAAAGTTGAATTTTAAGACCGAAAAAGTTGAATTTTAAGGACGTGTTTTTTTTTTACATACATATGAGTGGCTTTTGTTGATATTGAAGGGACAATACAATGAAATGACAATACAATCTAGATGGAAAATATGACACTGCTCAACTCTATGATTTGGATTCTGGACTGCTAGGAGGGTTAGATGCCAGAACTAATTAGTAAGCAAAGTTTGATGGAAAAATAATGTTTTTTACGAATAGCGAATTAAAATGCAAATAGTTAAGCCCAGTAAAAAGTAGAGATCATTCTATTCCTAATATTTAAGATATGGGTGAAATTTCAATCTTTCAGACCCACTTCATAGGTTAGATTCCATCATCAAGCGTAATCACTATCCTCAAATAAAGGAAAATCCTCAATCAACATCATCAATCAGCGGAATTCCTTCCACATTGTCAAACAGAGACAGCTGCTTTTTATATTGCGATTTTAAAACGATTATGTGCGCGAGTGGCTTGCGTGAGGCCAGAATTGTGCAAAAATGGTTGGCAATGCGCCTCCTCCCATGTCGCTAAAAGTCCAACAGTTTTTGACCAGTAGAAAAATTTCAACGCTACCCCATCCCTCCGTATAGCCCTGACCTGGCTCCACTGGACCTCGGTCTGTTTCCTAAGTTGAAGGAACCAATGCAAGGACATCGCTATGAGGGTTTGGAGGACATTCGACATGCTGTAACGTTGGTGTTGAAGAGCCTAACTTCTGAAGACTTTCAGGGATGTTTCCAAAATTAGGAAAAACGCTGTAACAAGTGCATCAGCCTCGATGGAGAGTATTGTGATAACAAATTCGTGGAAATAAAAAAAACATAATTGAAAATTAAAAATTCTGTTTATTTAATTGCCACACTTCCACCAAAAAGATTAAGGGAGACAAACTCTGCAGTGGCCAATCCGTGCACTAGTGCAGTGATTAATAAAAATTAAGAACCAACCAAATTAAGAACTTGAACCAAATGGAATTGTTTGTGGGGGATGGTTGAAAATCAACATTTTTTTAAAACTATTATAAGTGGTTTTGGAGGCTTACTTCGCAAAGGATCCATATTCCCGTATCAAATATTCTCCAGTGGGAAAAGCTTTAGAGCCAAAAAAACGTTGCCTATGCTGATTTATAGACAAAGAGGGAACCGTGATCACAAATAAATAACCTTTATATCTTTAACCCTTTGGTGGGCATTTTAGTGAATTTTCAGCTACCCCTATATATCTATACAGGGTACATTTTCGTTAAAACCAAGTAATGCAAAAAAGAACTTATTATGTTTTATACTTGTTTATGACAAAAAATTGAAAACTATGAA
This sequence comes from Nemotelus pantherinus, assembly GCA_963978885.1. NCBI lineage: Eukaryota > Metazoa > Arthropoda > Insecta > Diptera > Stratiomyidae > Nemotelus > Nemotelus pantherinus. Next base: position 243,836,483 of record OZ022264.1, on the reverse strand, counting down.
CCCTTTTGGGCGAATTATTTTACGCAAGGATTTTTTTTCAAATTTTGATTTGTCATGTTGACAGAAAGATTGGATCATCGTGAAATTTGCAGAGCGTATTGATGTTGACTAAACCTGTAGACACATTGATTCTCAAGATTGTGCAAACAATTCTGCAGCTACAGCAGGCACGTGAAGAAAAATCCTTAAAATCATTGATATTTCTGATCAAATTTTGCTTTTTGAAGAGAAATTCAAACTATTGATAAATTTTAACATTTGTTTACCATGTGAATTTGTAAATTTTCAAAATTTCGCGTCGCACAAGAACGGCAACTCATCACCAAATTACCTCTATTTTCGGCATTTTTTTTGTATAATGATGGTTCAATTAGTAATATTTGCTCGATGATGTTGTCTTTGAGGTGTTGAACAGTCAGACGATAATCCACATAAGCTTTACTCTTCAAGAAATTCAATACGTGCTGTCCAGTGGTGTTAAATCGCATGATCTTGGTGGCTAATTAACGTCTGTTCTTCGAAAAATTATTCGATTATTAAATTTCTCTTTCAAAAGATCGATTGATTTCATTGCTGTGTGGCATGTTGCACCATCCTCTTGAAACCACATATTCTGCATATCAATATCTTTCAATTGACTCCACAAAAAGTTTTCAATCATCTCTCGAACACTAAAATTTTTTTGGTATCTTTGGCTTTTTAAACAATTCTCTAGGCTGAAGAAAATCAGCCTAAATGAGGCAGTTTTGTTTGTTGACATAGCTGCCAATCAAAATAAGCTTGATGAGTGAAGATTCAAGATTCTTTTATTCATAATTTCAAACATAGAATTACAAGAATAATATTGCGTACAACTTCAGTTCTTTTAGAGTTTAGAGCTTAAATATCTCTCTACTACTATGATATTGTGTTAGTTATATAATGACAACGGCGTAAGAATAGTAAATTTGGTATTAGAAGAAAAACTTAGAATAAAAACCTCAATGTGTATATAAGACTTATAACTAGGAAAAACTAAGGCTAAACTTAATCTATTTTAATCTATATTGCACTCATTTACAGTCGTCAATCAAACCAAGTTGGTAATTAAGGGGTTGCTGTTATTTATTTCGGCATTTGAAAAAACATTTTTCTTTGAGTTTTGTCACTGATGTGGAAACTGTTTCAATCTTAGATATATTATGTAGTGCGCGAGTTAAGAAGTGCTATGGAACTTTCAGGATAAGTTTTAGAGTTTTTTTTTTGAGTTCTTTGCAATTTCGCGATGTGACATTTGGCACAATCACCTCATACAGTAGTAGCATAAGGCATAAGGCTTAAAGGTAAATTTGAAAATAAGCATTTTGTTGCCATAGCTTAGCTCAGACCGTTTGTAAATGAAAGGGTACAAAACGCGTATAAGTAAGTTGATTTTGTCAACTACATTTGAAATGTGCAAATTGAAGATAAGCTTTTGATCAAAAAACACTTCGAGATACATGTCGTTGTTAGATAGCTACAATTTGGCTTCAAGTAAATATTTGCAAGCTCTTTTCCGAGTAAAGTAAACTGCCTGCGACATTCCAGCTTTGACTTTAATGGTTCATTTATAAAAATATTTTGAGATAGCATTCAGGGATGTTTGCACGCCGGGAATGATTGCGTTCGGAGTTTTGCCTGAGGTAAACAACGAAGTGTCGTCTGCAAACATTGCCAGCAGACAACTTCTGGCTAGAGACAGAAAATTGGATAAATAAATATTGAATAAGACGGGACCAAGAACAGATCCTTGCGGTATGCCAACAGGTATGCTATGTGGAGATGACATAGATTTACCCAGGTAAACAGTGTAAAATCTACAATTTAACAAACTCTGAATAGTTATAATGAGCGGGAAAGGGATATTCAACTTGATAAGTTTGTGAGTTAAACCGTCATGCCAAATAGTATTAAAAGCTTTTCCTATATCAAGCAGAACTAGAGCAGTGGAAAGTTTATTATTTAAAGTAGAGCTAATGTGGTTTTTTATCCTTAGTACCTGATGCATCGTAGAGTGCTGCTCACTGAAACCAAATTGTTCATTAGGAATAATATTATTTGAATTTATGAATGCATTCAGTTTGGTTTTAATAATTTGTTCAAGTATTTTACCAAGGACACTAAAAAGGCTTATTGGTCGGTAGCTTTCTGGTCATTCACTCGGTTTACCTGGTTTAAGGATGGGTATTATTTTAGCCGTTTTCCAAGCTTTAGGGAAATAATATTTTAGATAAACGTTATAGATGTGACATAAAACTTCAAGAGATTTTTTCGGCATATTTTTGTGAATGTTGTCAGGAATAGAGGATTTTTTGCTTTAAAGGGAAGCAATCAAGCTGCTGAGACAGGGCCGGGGCTTCCATAGGCGCGTATGGAGCAGTCGCACCGGGCACTGGCGAAAAGGGGGCGCAACTAATAAAACGTAAAGATTTACCCTCTCGCCTTCAAAAATTTGATCTTAGGTTATCAGTCGCTTAAGTCATGCTTATTAGCTTTTTCCGTTTTAAAGAAAATATGTTCGAATTTCTCTTTCTATTTAAAAAGTCAACTCTTCTCAAAAAATAGTTTCTTCTACCCGACAATCCCATCAGAAAGCAAAGCAATATATGAATTCACCATAAATGATACAGTCATTAAGTGTAATGCAGTCGTATGAAAGCTATTTTGCTTAAAGTTCATGATATATGTACATATGTATGTAAATTACTTGCAGCAAACCCTGCCTTCACATGCAAGAATAAGAACAGCCTACACATTCCAGGCAATGCAAGAAAACAGTATTTATTTTCCCACAGAAATCATTTCCCTTACCAGCCGATGACATCTCTCGATAAAACAGAATAAAACTAATAATATTGCTGTGATATTTCCATCCTAAATTGAAAATTTACATAAAATACTCTTGGACATTACTTTTCTCGTTGGGATTTAACTTAATCATTAATACCCGTACGCTATGGTGCAGTATTTAAAAGTAGCACCAGAACATTTTGCTCCTAGTCTATTCCATACGAGCAGTATGCCTACAAAAATATGTATCGATCGATCGATCAGCAGCGAATGGTGCACTGGACGAAGTCTGCGCCACAGAAGTTTTTTTTTATATGAAGTTTTCTACATGGCGAGAAATTTTGATGAAGATCGTATACGTGGGCATGGCGCAAGATCCCAATATTGCTCCATTTACTATAGTATGCCACTCAGGCGATTTCGGCAAGTATTTTGTGATGAAGAGTTGTTTCGCTAAATGTTAATGAAAATTTTAGAAATGCATATTGATTTGTAGGTTTAGTAATGAATTTTGGGGTTGAATATTGATGCATTTTTTTCAATGATTAAGATCAAAATAAAATAGCTATGTTGGGAGTATATATGAAAACGGGAGTAAATTTATAAAAGTTTTCTGTATGTACTGGCAACAATTGTGCAATAAATTGGCTTTTCATTTTCCTGATGTTAAGTAACGGTATTTTGCAATACCAAGAGTATAGTGTTATTAGTACAATGTTATGAGTAGTGGTTGCATTGGCTGATTTTGCTGAACAACATCTATTGGTAAATTATTGCCTTTGTAGTTGTGTTGTTTTGTTGTTGTATTTTATGTTTATGAAAGATTAATTATCTACTAGAATGTCATCAATTGTTAGCAGAAAATTGTCGGGCACTGCAAATAAGAAATGAAACCGGCTCTTAGAGCAGGTTTTGAAAAAGTATATAGTGTCGCTGGCCTTTAAACCGTTGTGTGAAACGAGGTGGGAAAGTAGAATAAATGCACTTACCATAGACCTTTGGCTTTAGCAGAATCCATTTAGGCAAAGTTTACGAGGCTTTTGTCGAACTTTCGCGAGGCGATGATACTAAATTCAATCACACCGCTGAATGCTTAGGTAATAAAATTATAGAATTCCAATTTTTGTGTTTCATTTTGATCTGGTAGACATTTTAAACAAAATAAATATTGCAAGTAAATGTTTGCAGAGTCCTGAAATTTGCTTGGAGACAGCGGTTGAAATGTTAAGCTCTACAAAGATGTTTTTAAAGCAGTTACGTTCAGAGAATGAATTTGTAAAGTTTTTTGGTAATGCAAAATCAATTGCGTGTGGCTTGGATATTCCTTATGAATTTCAAAGTTCATCTGCATTACGATCAATGTGAAAAAGACCTCTCTTTCATTACAAAGGTAGAGATGTAGTGGTTTTGGATCCTCAGGAAAAGTTCAAATTTGATTTTTATTTTAAAATACTGGACTAGGCACTTAAATCATTTTCTGAAAGGTTCGACCAAATAATTGTACACAATTAAATACTCAGTTGCTTATATAATATTAGCAAAATTCAATGTACCCCAGTTTGGAGGAAAAATTGATTTTAAATAGTCAATCTGATATAAGTGGATCTGAGCTTTTTGAGGAGATAAAAATGTTTTCTGTAGTTATGCTTCCCAAACTTTCACCGACGAAAATGTTGTCTTTTATTTTGATAGACATTTGGAAACAATGTGCCGAAATGCAGTTATAGCGTTGAGAATATTTTTAACCCTTCCTACTGCAGCCGCACCTGGTGAGCGTAGTTTTTCTAAGTTAAAGTTGATCAAGAATTACATGAGGTCAACTATGTCTCAAAAAAGATTAGTGGACTTAGCAACAACAGCCATAGAAGATAATTTTTCGGTAGAGCTAAATTATGATAAAACCATAGGCCAATTTGCGAAAATGAAAGCAAGAAGGGTTAAGCTTTTCTCTTATCATCGACTTAAGGTCAGAGTGAATTTACATTGGGTTTACAACTCCTCTGATTTTTATTAACGTATGTATGTAAATTTATCAAAAATTGAAAACATTCTTTTAGTTGAGTTTTATAAATTTTATTTATTGTTAAAATATTTATTTTTGTATATATTAATATCATGTATAGCCTTATGGGTTATACGGACTAGACCTACTGGGGAAACCTCTAAACTTGTCTAATGTTCTACCTCCTGTGTTGTGGATATTAGCATGTATATACATATATATATATATCTATATATATATATATATATATATATATATATATATATATATATATATATATATATATATATATATATATATATATATATATGCCCTTAATTCCTTAGTTTACTCACATATACGAGTATTGGTTGATTGACCATGAGTTATATTCTTTTAGGATTCATTGAATGTATTGCATAGGCGCAACATCTGGCTTTTGCACCGGGCGCAGAAATCATGCACCCCGGCCCTGTGCTGAGATATTAGATAGAAAGAGGTTCATATAATATATTTTGATTATTGGTTACATTGACTTTCTCAGCGAAGAATTTAACAATTCTTTCTGTTTCTGGGTCAGAAAATCATTGAGGTAGGATGTGGTTATCATAAAAGATAACTGCAAGAGCGATTGCTTTTCCTTCAAGGGTGCTACACATGACGTTTTGATGCGTCATGATCAGAATAGGGGTATGTATTTCTCTTTTTAATGATTTTAGTCACTTTCCAGAATGGTTTCGAAGCCTTAGAAAAGGAAGATAAAAGATGATTCCACTTTTTGTTTCGAAAGTTATTAATTTCGTACTTGATTTCGGTGTTGAGATCTCTTAATTGTTGCTTGTAATAGGACAGTCAATACCTAATCCAGTTTCTTCTACAAATATTATGAAGTTTTATCAAGTTAGTAACATAGCTAGGGAGATAGTTTTGTGGGAGATCAGAGTCATCACGAAGACGAATAGCTGAATTTGGTGCCTGAAACAATTCTCATTTTGTTCTTGTTTTCTTATTGTTTTCTAATTGTCGATATAATGCGTGGTCAATTGGCTTTAAATCTTACGTTGACTGTATTTTGTAAGTCTTAACATGAAGACCTTTGTGTAAAATATGGAACTAAATTGTTGGTTTGAGGTTTGATTGCTGTGAACGGTGGCGAATTGATGTCCTTTACCCTTCAGAAACAGCTGCAATATTTTCACTTGAATTACCACTACGATGATAAACTCAACATCTCTGATCTTGAACGGAGCATTTTCTTTAGTGCCGGAACATTATCTCCACCATATTTTGAACTGAATTTTCTTCAACTTCTGAATAGCTTTCACCATATTTAAAATAAGTTTGAATAAAGAAAATATGTTATTCACTCGTGTAGCATTCCATTTTAGCTAACCGGCATGTATTTACTTTGCACATTAAAACAAACAGTGCTTTTCAAAAAAAAAAAAAATGGCGGCAAATTTAAAAAGATACCTCAAATTTGAGCAACCTTTAGTAGCTCTCCCATTTATTACTTAATTTTCCATAACGTAATGTATATGTTCACTTTTGTTACTGAACATACTTTATCTATACACTAATTAATAATATATAATAACTTATCTATACACTATTCTGTTGCACTAAATATCTGAATAAATAAGATTCCTCTTTTGAGCGCCATTTTTATAAATATGCATAATTACTTCCATCATATTGGGTCTTTATTTTTACCAAATGAATGTCATAACATCAAAATAGAGTAATCTATGAAGCTTATAGAAAAATTACTAGTTACTAATGTTCGAAGAACAATAGTATTAAACTCGTTTCGCCGAAAATTCATATTTCTTTATATATATATATATATATATATATATCAGCAAAATGATTTTCCGAGATAATCTCTGGAGTGGCCGAATCGATTGAGCTGAAACTTTCGGAGAACGTAGATGTATATAGTAGGTAGGTCCACAACTTTCTCAAATTCAGATATCCTAAACCTTTTGGCGGCGGCGAGCGTTTTAGTGAATTTTGAGGTACTCCTATATTTCCAAGCAGTGTAAATTTTCGTTGGAAAAAAGTATTGGAAATGAAAATTAATTATGTTTTTAGCTTGTATATGATAAAGAATTGAAATTTTTGAGCCGTGTGTGGGTGCTAAGTGCCTAAAAATAGGCAAGGATTTTTTTTCAAATTTTGATTTGTCATTACTTGTGATTAAAACATCGGATCATCGTGAAAATTGCAGAGCGTGTTGATGTTGACTAGAACTTAGCATATATGGGTTTTCAAGGTTGCACGGGTAACACTGTAGCTACGGCAGGCTCCTGAAAAAAAATCCTTCAAATCACTGACCCTCCTCAAAAATTTTTGATTTTTGGCAAAAGTTTCAAATCATTGATAAATTTTGACCTTTGTCCATCATGCCAAATTAAAATTTTGAAAATCCCGATTTGCACAAGAACGGCAACCCATGATCAAATTACCTCTATTTTCAGCACTCGAAAGTTCTGTTCACGAGAACTGACGACCGGATTATCCGATCATTATGAAATTCGCAGGACATGTTGGTATTAGCTAGGACCAGGTCTGATAGAAGTAATTTTGAAATGCGGGCAACCCTGTGGCAGTGGTACCATCTTGAAAAATCACTGAGAAAAAAAACAGCTTTTTGGCCTATAACTTCCGATTCAGCCATCAGATTTTAACAAAACTCACACAGTACTTGAATCTTACTCTATGTAACATTTGGTAAAAATTTGGTTGAAAAATTAGAATAGGGCTGCCAGCTATGGTGGTTTTTGTCTCATAAATCTTGCAAATTTGCTCAGCAAAATAAAGCTTTTTTCCCTATAGCTTCCGGTCCAGTGCAGAAATCAAAACGAAGTTCATGCAGCAAATGGACCTTAATGTGAAGTAAATGTCGTAGGAATTTCGTACAAAAATCATGAAAGGGCTGCCAACTATAACCATTTTTGTAATTTTGTGGAATTTCTTGACTGAGCGATTATGTCATTAGATTTGCAAATGGGAATTATCCTGCAATGAAAATTAACAACAAATATTAACGTTTTAAAAATTTGAAAAGTTTTGATGGTGGCAACCCTAAAATTCTTTTCACCCGTAAAGCTTCCAGCGCAGTGATTCAATCGAAACGAAATTTGCTGGTTGGGTTTAACTTAACGTGAAGCAGATTTGGTATATATTTTGCTCTGCTGCTGACACAGGGTAACCAGTATTAGCCATTTTCATAAATATTGCACCAACAGATGCTTGAAATTACATACTCATATGCAAAGCATTTGCGATAAAAATAAGAAACCAATTTTTAAATTTTCCGAGTTTTGAACATTTTTCGGATGGCTGCCTCAAACAACGTTTAACCGCTGAAACTTTCGATGAAATCCTCCGATGAGAACGAAATTCAAAGAATAAGTTGATTTAAGTATGAGCTTGTTATGGTCAACTTATTGGTGCTTCGTTGGGAAAGTGTTGCCAGCACTGAACATTTTCATCATTTGTGTTATAGTTGAGTTTTGTTGCATGAGATAAGGAATGGTTGATATGATTCTACAAAAAAGTGTATTATGTCTTTCCAAATTTTTTGGTCACTCAAAGACAATTTCTTCGAAAATTTTTTTAATTTAAAAGTTCAATATTCATAATAAAACCTTTTATTTGTAATAAAATTAGCACAGCAAAATTTGCGAAAAGCAAAAAAAGTAAATAATCTGTCAAACATTTACATACCAAACTAACAAAAATCACATTTAAATTCCTATGTACAATATGTGATCGTTATTTTGCAATTTGCTGCTATTCTAAACTTCATTTGCATACATTAGTCGTTATTAAGCAACACTATATTGTTTCAAGCAGAAGAATAAAACATACCCCAGTACACACACCTATGATGGTCATAACCATATGCTAATAAACCTTCGGACTATGATTCTCATCGTCATTCGTGCATCACAGCCAATACGTACTGAGAGAACAGATCTTTAACGAAGATATTTATGATCGATACTATTGCAAACAAGTACTAGTTTGGCTGGAAGCTACATGCAGGTATATGCTGATTCTATTGTTCACGAGATGCTCTTTATGCTAAAAGTGCGATTCGCAATAATATTTACGGTTGTTTAGATTTTGATGAATAACATACAAAAATACTGGATCTATATGAACATAAATAGATGTACGCATGCAGCTTGAAGTGTTTGCATATACTAGATTTTTTTTCAGTTTCTCGGTCTTTGGCCCATGTTGCAATTGTTGTTGGACGCTATCAAAGTACTTTCCGAATCAATGAGGATTGTCTGACTTCTCCTCACGCAAAAGCTTGATTACACGTTCGTGAGTACTTAAACCCCACAAATCTCAAATCGGTCAAAATAATTGGCCTTTTGACAGGGCTATTCTCATCACTGAGTAAACATATCTGTAATGAGACCAACGCAGATAACCATCTTAAGGTCATGTTTTGAATCAGGGTAGAAAACAACAATCTGCAACGCAGCACAAAGTCAGTCTAATAAAAGCGAAAACACTCATGCTATAAAAATAGTATTGCAAAGTGTTTTTTTTGCATAGAAATCAGTGAAAAACTAGCAAATGTTGTAGACTGGGCATTTCCGTTTACCACAAAACCATTGAGTACCTAGGTAATCTGTCAACAGCAGAACGAAATCCGAACTGGGTCAGTATTAGATCAACTTGTTTTCCAGATAAGTCGGCATCTGATGTTAAATTCTCGTTAGCATGATGTTGAACTACCATTGAAAGAAGCTTGCAGATAATATTGTAATGTGCAGTGATGAGTATTCGGCACGATAAACGTAATCGAGGTTAGAATAATTTCACAATCGAATGCGTCTAATAACCAGACATAATGTGCGGAATGCAATTAACCGAGTCTTGGAATGCTAAAACGAAGATGTCGTCAAGGTTGCCGAATGAAAAATACTAGCCAGGAACTTAGTCTACATATGTGTGTCTCACATAATTTTTTGTTTGACAGAAAATTTTATAATTTCTGGAAAAAATGGAGATTGATTACACAGGTCTGCAAATTTTAACTCTTTTGGATTTGAATGCTGATCTTGGGGTATTTTGGTGCGTAGAATACGAACATGTACTTGGAATTTTCCTATCACCCTCAGTTTTTTTTAAAAATCTCTTTGTGTGAATTCGAAAAAAAAACAGCAACTTTACTGAAGAAATAATTACATGACTGTAAAACATTAAATATACATTTGAGGGACAGTATTATAATAAAAAATATTACCTAAATACTTTTGTGGTATTTTGCTTTTTTTAACCGAAGCTCCGATTGTGAGATTTTCGCTTGAAACTTCAACTTGGATCATCTCGTTTTAACAGCCAACAATAGTCTTTCATCATTCTTTATTCCACTTTCCCTGATAGCGACGTTCCATCTCTTCCAAATCCTGGTGAAATCTTTTGCTTTGCTGTTCACTTACAGATCCCAAGTTATCAGGAAAGTAGTCCAAATGCGAATTAAGGAAATGAAGTTTAATGCTCATTGAACATCCCATTTTTCCGTAATTTGCAATCATTTTCTCCACAATTTCCTCAGAATTTGAACTTTTGTGGTTACCTACAAATTGTCTTACTATTTCCTTAAATGATTTCCAGGCTTCTAACTCGATTTCACACAATTTTTCATTGAAAGCTGTATCTTTTATCAATTTTCTTATGTCCAGACCAACGAAAATACCTTCTTTCAGTTTAGCTTCAGACAGAGATGGAAAAATTTGGTGTAGCTATTTCAAACCTTCTCCTTTGTTCAGCGCTTTCACAAATTGTTTTATCATCTCCAGTTTTATGAGCAAAGGGTAGTAGCAAAACTTTATCTCAGGGGACTAAATTGTCTCTCACAACATTTTTTGTTCCAGGGACCAGTTCAGTCCTTGGTGGCCACTCTTTCTTCGTCCAATGTTGTCCTCTGTTTCGCCTATCCTCGCAGAGAAAGCATGGGTACTTCGTATAGCCACCTTGTTGACCGAGCAGTATACTTATAACTTTCAGATCTCCACAGACCACTCAACCGTGTTCTTCGTACTTTATTTTATCTAGCACATTTTTCAAGTTGTCGTAGCATTTCTTCAAACGTACAGAATGGGCGACTGGCAGTGAAGCGTACTTACAGTGCGCGATTTAATTATATCGGACATAGAGAATATCGGGAAAATTATTTGCTAGATACTGATTCGAAAAATAATAATTTAGTTTTATATTCCATACAATGGTAACAAAAGCAACACATTTAATTTTTTTGTTACCGGGAAGATACAATATTTCAAATCAGTGAACGAAATAAATATACTGGACAAATCACACAAAAATGTTTACATATATTTTATTTCAAAATTTAAAAACAATTAATTTATAATTAACACCAAAAGAAATCTTAATAATCTATAGGGCTTCCCTTATTTTGTATCGCTTTGCATAAACAACGGCGCATGGAGTTAACAAGGGATTGAAGAACAGATGCTCCAATTTGATTCCATTCCTTTATAATGGCCGTTTTTAGCTATAATATGGTGTCAAATGGACGACCTTGTGAATAGACTTGTGATAAGATACCCCATAGATTTTCCATGGGGTTCAAATCAGGGCTTATACACTGAGAAAACACATGGCGCCAGACGCCATAATTTATAGACTTCTGGCGCCATGTACATAGTCGATTTAGGGATTGTGATAAAATATAGCGCCACACGCCATAATACATGGCGAAAAGTACATAGGCCTACACGCCATGTACTATAGTCCTCCACGCCATGTACATGGCGTGACGGACTATATTACATGGCGTGGAGAGCTATAGCACATGGCGTGGAGGACTATACTGTATGGCATGGAGGACTATACTGTATGGCGTGGAGGACTATACTGTATGGCGTGGAAGACTATACTGTATGGCGTGGAGGACTATACTGTATGGCGTGGGAGACTATAGTACATGGCGTGGAGGACTATAGTACATGGCGTGGAGGACTATAGTACATGGCGTGGAGGACTATAGTACATGGCGTGGAGGGCTATAAGCATAGCGTCTGCTTCTATGTACTATGGCGTGTGGCGCTATATTTTATCACAAATCGACCGAAATCGACTATGTACATGGCGCCAGAAGTCTATAAATTATGGCGTCTGGCGCCATGTGTTTTCTCAGTGCATCTGAAGATGATCCAGTTCGCATCCAACAAAATCCCACGAGTTTTCTCAGTTCTGAGCACCTGGAGGTAGAGCAGTTGATGTTAGGTAATGGAATTCTATTGACGAAATTCCCGAGGGATAAATGACATCAAAGCCCATACCCCTCTTATACTTAAGAAGCTTGCTGTCATTTATACATTTCCTCACACAGTATGGCTGCGAGTTATAATTGTAGTGCCTTGAACCATATTACATGGCTAATGGCACTATGTAATATGGCGTGTGGGACTATAATTTTTGCGCCATGTAATTATGGCGCTGGGAGCTATACTGCATGGCTCAGGGTACTATGTACATAGCGTGTGGGACCATAAACCCTGCGCCATGTTACATGGGACCACGCGCTATGTAGATTCTGACATTATGGGGCTGGGAGCCATATTGCATGGCTCAGAGTACTATGTACATGGAGTATGGGGCCATAAATAATGCGCTATGCTACATGGCTCTGGGCGCTATGTGGATTTTTTTCAGTGTAGCAGGCCATTTCAATAGCGGTATGTTCTTGGACTCAAAAAAAGTTTCGTGAACGTGGCAGAGTGTATAGCTGCGTTGTCTTGCTGAAATATCCAGTCATCTCCCCATACATCTTCTCCAAAAGTGATAAACACGTCGTCCAAGAGTTCAACATACTTAACTCAGTTCATTTTATGTGAAATAAAACAAATTTCAGACTTTCCTCCAGAGCCGATTGCAACCCATATCATGAGGGAACCTGCTTAAAAGGTCCTTCTTTACACGTTCTTAACGGACATCTCTTCAATATCCATGACAGTGATCAAGCCCGTCTTAATTGAATTTTGTTTTCGCCACTTAATATGACAAAATCCCAAAATTTATACCGTTCAGCAAATTCTAAAGTGCATCATTCATCAGAATTTGATGAACCCTTCGTGTAGTAATGGAAAGATTCAATTGAAATCGTATTTGCGAAGGACTTAACTTTTTATTAACAGCCGTCTGGCTAAACTTGATTAGTAGGCTGCGTATACCTTGCTGAGCTAACTAGTCACATAAGTCTAGACGAATTATCAATTTTACACCTAGAAAATATACTTCACGTACAACTGTCCGGTATATTTATTTCGCACTAACAATTTGGGCATCTGAACAAAATTATACACCAACTGACTACAATGAAAAATTAACAAGTAGCCTAAAGTGCCGTTACATTTCGTTTGCTTGCAAAAATGATACGACGACATCACAAATAAAGTGAGACAATTCATTTTCCCAGAAATACCTAGTGATAGTTTGTATGTTATAATTATTTCGCCCACTGTATTACCACTATGCAAAAAAAATGCTTTCAAACTTCGTTTTGATGAGTCTACGATCAATCTCAATTCGTTCGCGTCATATTCGATGTTAAACATGTTCACTAAGCCAGGAATGTCTTCATAATACACTAGATCACGATCTTCAGCAAAATGTGGTACAAAGCCTTTTTTTTCTGTTGCGAACCAAGAAAATGAAGTGCCAGGAACAAACATATTCTTTTCAGATAGTCTTGATCCGAGGAGCTCAGCTGCATCTTTTGCCAGCTTTAGATCTCTCGTTAAGTCGTTCAGTTCTAATTGTGAAAATAATTGTGCTCAACTTGTACTTGGTTCAAATTCAACATCAAGTTGAGATACCTCTTCGACATCACTTTCACTCTCTTCAGCTTCCAATGATTCCAAGTATGGCGGTGATGACGGTGCAACGTTCAGCGGGTGTTACTGATTGCAATGTTGGATGAAGCCTGTAGTCTTGCAGCAGCAAAAATAACAGTCTTCAGTGTGATTCTGAGGTTCTCTCCATAACACAGGCGATATGAGATCAAAAGTATTGTTCTATCCTTTTGACCACTTTCGAAGCTCACGAACTCACATCGTACAAACTTTATGCGGAACCCGCTGTTTATTTTGATTGGCGATTGTTAGACCGAAATACATATCGTAAACGTTACTTATGAATTCGGTATTGCTATGCTGCTGTTTTCTCAGTATAAACTGCTCACAAATGTAGCAAAAATTGTTCGGAGAGTTTAAACACTTTCGCGATGACATTTTTCAAGTGAGCGTTATGAATTGCAGGGAAGTATTGATTTTGTAAAAACAATGATAATGCTATTTATACAAAAAAAAAGCATCTACCTTGATTAGCCCTCTTCTAACGATTTAAGTTAATTTCTATAAAAAAAACATTAAGTCTACTAGAAATGAGGTCTCAAAAATCCACTTTTTTTTTTTTTTTGATAATAAGGATATGTTACTTGGGTAATTAAGTTATATTTAACTAATTATAATTGAGAACTTATTCATTAGTGTCTAATGTAACCATTCAGTGCGTTTTTTGTTTAATAAGGAACGGTTTAAATAAAATATATTAATTAAAAACTAGGAAGACCTGGCAAAAAAACCATGCTAAACAACTAAAAAAACCTGACGTGATAGAATTTTTTAAATATTTTTCCCGTAGTCAGCGCCCCAAAATCTATCCAAATCAATCATCAAAACTGAAAGGGGAAAACCATTGCAGACCTGTGTCATTATATGCATACAAAAATTTGAATATTGTGAGTGAAACATTGAATTCGGGTTATTAGTTGTCTGCTTTGATTTTTTAGTAATGCCCTACGATATTGGGCACTCAAAAGGTCAAATAAGCTCCAAAAATTTAATCAAGTTAAAGTATACATTTTTAAGCCAAAATGATGTAAAAATATCTCAAAAAGCGTTAATATATGTTGCTTTGTACCCTGAAATCTACGGTGCATAGTCATATGAAATCTAATGGTCGCGGTCGATTAACCAGTGAACAATATTAACAACAGGAAGTTTTTTTTTCACTTATTTTTCATAGAACATTATTCTGTCATCCACCTGCTGAACAGTACTCTTGCATACATTGATTTACTTGAATCAAAATCAACCATTATATTCTGTAAATTTAATAGCCGTAAAGTATTCCTCATGACATTCTTAGAATATGAGATAATCAACCTGAAAACTTAAACCTAGCTCAGTGATTTTATTTTTTTCCCCGTTAAGACCAGGCAGTTCCGCAGTTTATACTTTGTTTGTTTTAAGAAAAAGATAAGATGAATCGGACGGCTCTGAATACTTTCGATTGAATTCACGCTTGGGTGCTTTTAAAACTGAAATTTTTTCTAACTTTAGTTTGAGCAGTAGTCCACAGCAAAGCGGATCGATGTGAAGTCATTTTATTTTTGTTAGTCTGTAGCAAGTATGAGTTGCAATTTTTAGTGGACTTGGATGATACGAAGATTAATATCCGAGACGGATGTGGATTTTTTACTTAGCTGTAGATAAAAAAAATTTTGATGATTTATGTCTTTGATGAACTTCAAATTGTTAGATTAGAGCACAGGTCCTGCTTGCTTTTTGGTGCTATAGTTCTGCTGGTTTCAAAATACACAGGGTTTGTAAAAACGATGAATGGTCGAGAGATTTTTATTTCGTAAACCTTTTTTTCAATAGCTTTTTTGTGATAAAATATGACCAGTGTGATAAAATATGTTCAAGATTTAAGAGGAAATTATTATTTTCAAGGTGTAGTTGATATCGTGAGGACTTAAATTATAAAAGTAGTACAGCATCTAAGACTAGACAACTATGAAGATCCGAACCAAAATGTTATATTCAAAATCGAAGATCGTTCGTGTTTAAATTAGGTATTGAATAGTACTACATAAATCAATCTGTACAGACCGGAGAAAAAAACCGATTATGATAAATATTTTTGAGTGCGAATACAGGTTCAATTGATTTTTTTCTAATCGCAAGATGCGACAATAAAAACATAATTGACATAAAAAAGGGTCTGTGTAAATGATGAGGTGAAAAATAGTTGGACTGAAAAAAAATCCAACTGAGATACAATAGGTAAATTGAGTAAAATAAAAAAATTGAGATACAATAGGTAACAAAATTATTATGGGCAGAGTTCACATTTTTGTACCTTCTAGCTCAAATGATTCTTTTGAGGAAATAAATTGGTTTCCATGCTGCCGAGCCATCAATGGGATGGCGGGAATAACATGTAGTAAATGAATATAAGCACGTACCGTAACTATTTCAGCATAAGTATAAGGCTCTCTCAGTATAAGGCTGATATAACAGCAAGACAAGTGATCAGACGGGCAGGGAATAGTGTTCTACAAAAGAAAGAATATGACTTATACTACAGCGATCATCCAAAATATCAAGTACCCGTGGTAGGCTTCCTCGTCTGCCAAAAAATGAAATCTACCATCATCGGCTTTAACGCTATCAATGAAAGGCTATGTACGATTCGTGTGCGAGGCAAATTTGTAAAGATCAGCCTCACATACGTTCACGGGTTCACAGAGGAATCTGCTGACGATGAAAAGGAATCAGATTATGAACTGGTCGAACGGATCCTCCATGCCTGCCCCAGATATGATATGAAAATCATCCTTGGAGATTTTAACGTCAAAATATGCCAAAAGCTGGTATTCAGGCATTACACAGGCACCCATAGTTTGCGTTAGAACACTAATGATATTGGACCTCGAGTCCTAAAACAAGAAGAATCGAAGAACCTGGTGTTTGCGAGAACCAGGTTCCCGCGTAAAGATATCCATAATGCTAACTGGGTATCACCCGAGGGAGCCACTCGTAATCGGATAGACTACGTGTTGATAGACAGCCGCCACTACTCGAACCTGATGGTGGTACGAACGTATCGAGGTGCTAGCTTAGACTCGGACCACAATCTTACTCTTCAAAGCTTAGACCATTGAAATTCATTTCTTTTATTGATTGATGTTTATGAATTCTGATTCAAAAAGTGATGGAATTCCTAGCAAATAATAATTCAAAATGAATGAGGTGGAAATCAATATAAACCTATTTGGCGCCCAATGTGGTACTCAGATAAAAGTAATTTATTAAATGAAGTCAAAATAAAGCACTAAAAACTAAAATATTGGTCTGAAAGATAAACGCATCTAAAAACTGAATATCTGAAGACTTATTTTCTGTCAAATTTTTCAAACATAGTTTTCAAGCAGAAGATATCAGATTAAAAGAATACATGTATTCACTAAAATAGTGGCGTAAAAATATGATTGACTTGGAAAAAGTACAAGGTATGCAGATGTGGTAAATGGGCTAATTTAAAAAATAAAAAAAAAAGTATACTTACATCGATAATCATCATAGCTTGGATATCGGTTCCCATAATTGCTGCCACCATAGTTTCCTGGTTTAGCTGTAATCACACAGGCAAACGAAAAAAAAAACACAATTAAATACTGTTAAAACGACATTAGTTCGAATTGAATTAGTTCTGTAAGGTCTACAAGAAGTGTGAATAATAATGACCGTGACATTGAAGGTGTCTGTCTGACTGATTTCACTGTAAAGCAACGTAGGGTATTCTATTCAGTGCGCTCGGTACAGTGAAACAATCAAAACACTATTGCTTAGTATGAGATGTAAAATAATGTGTGCCCAAGAAAATTCACATCCATTTTGATCTAGTACAACGATATGTGGTAAGTAAGTATGTACGTGGACTCATGAGTGTCTTCTATGTTTCTGTTTCTTTATTTGATGTTGATGATTTGATATGACTATGGGTACTAAGAAAATATAATTCGTATTTACTAGCTACCTGAAATAATGATGGTAATTAAATGAATGATTTCATTATAGCGACAAAAATTCTGATTCGTCTATGGTAGAAACGCGGAAGTGTTTTCCTAAGAAGAGGATGTGGCTACTTGGGACGGCAATTTTAATTAATGGAAGCTTTAATTGTTTTGGATGAAAATATAAAAAAAAGCTTTACAAGACTGGTTATTTTGTTAATTATATCAGTGGAATATTTTGCATTGCATTTGTTGAGTGAGATTAATTACGGGCAATGAAGAAGCGATTTCTATTATGTTGAGGGACTTTGCATAAAAGTAGGCACAGATTGTAATCATAATCTTCTATTAGAATGATTCTTAGTAGCCGATTAAATTAGTCAATAAAATCGATTAGATTCAAAGACTAAACTGAGCTCATGATGTCAATGGTAATGCGTTTTTTTAGGAATTTTTATTTATTTTTTTTCCACAGATGTAGGAAAAAAATTGTTTAATTTGTATTATTTATTGGCTTGTAAATATAGTATTTGACCTATTCGGATACACATCGATATTGTATTTTTTGAGCATTAACTTTTGAACTGGATATATCATCATTATTAGAAAAATTCTACAATTACAATAATTGCAAAGTCAGAAACAACTAACACCATCTCATTAGTATGTCATGGAAACAACCTAAATACTTCGTGCAGCAGTTTAGTGTGTCGAAAGTCTTCCTCGCACTTTCTGCTATGTTTTCGTTCTATAGTAGCTTCGAGTCAAAGATTAGTTCTCATTATTTGACCCTCGAGCTTAAATTAATAGAGACTCGGTTTGATTTCAGTAAGTCGCATCGAATAGAAATTTGTACTTTTTTGTAAATGGTAAGCCGTTTTACTTGGATTAAGATTCAAGATCCACTCCCAGCTTCAGCGTGAGAGTATATCGAGAGAAGGAGATTGATCGATTTAAACTTTCCAAAAGTGTATTTGGATACTTTCCCAACACTACTAGGGTTATGCCACCCACATAAGCAACCATTTTGCAGCCAGCCCGGTCTAGCTTCCTTAACAGAGTATTTATTGTAATTTTTTACAGTAAGGAAAAAAGGACTACCCCTTCAGGAGTGCTGATATGATGTTGAACCCTCATAGCAAGTGAGCGTACATCTACAATTGCATCGGGTTCAATGTTTTTAATGATTTTGTCCATGTCCAGGAACACAGCAAGTGTATATTCCTTAAGAGAGAGACTTTTTCACTTTGCATAGTAAGGGCATGGAGACGAATTTCAACAGACTTGTGTTTGGTGTAAGCAACCTGTAACTACGAGATAAACGTAAAATCTGCTGAATTTTTGATATTGTATTCAATGATCTTTTCCAAAATCTTAAGCAAAACATAGCAAAGCATATTGGTCAAAATAAGACAAAATCCTTAACTTGTCTTTCTATCAGAATGAACACTTCTTTTGTTTCATGCCAGCTCACTGGAACATATGAGAAGCGCAAGTTTCCGTTATATATCTCTTCTATCTATGGTAGCGTTCCTTCTATAGATTGTTGATGTCAGCGGGAAGAACGCCAACATTTTAACAATTCAATGGAGTGTATGGCCCCTTTTCATTTGGAGTTGGAAATCCTAAGAAATCCAAAGCGATGAGTTGATTGCCTTTCCCACTTGATGAGCTGTGTTTGTTGGGGAAATATGATTCACTGGTAGTTTTGAGCTTATTAGAGCAGTTAGAGTATCGGTGCTTGAGTTAGTTCAGATGCCGTCAGGGTACTAGATGCATCCCATAACGTTCGGTGGTGAGTTCCAAACCTTACGAAGGTGATTTTTTTTGTTTATTAAATCTTTTTGCATTGCTTAACTCCTTCTGCAGTCTATTTGCTAGGTGATAATTTCCTCAAGCCAATTTAAAAGATTTGTATTCCCTTTGGCTTTGGATGGGTTATTTGTTGACTGAGTTTGCAGAGTTCAGAGCATTGAGGATTCTTGGTAAAATTTATACTCTCTGGAAGAATTTCTAGAGAGGATCTAGCCAGGAACTGTAATTATTTTCAATCCCTTCTTTTGCTATTAAGCTCTAGCTCAAATAAGCGAGCTATTTGTTCAGTTGAGCTACAGCTTTCCATATTAAAGGATATGTACTTGAGATCAGAGCTCCAGACTCTTAAGGTAGTGTCAAGAGCTTTTTTACGTTTTGAAGAAGGTCGGCTTGTTGCCAGCATTTACGATGGACACATCGTAGGCCAAGATTAATTCGAAAAGTGTCTCACCTCAACCATTTGCATTGGAACTGCTTCATACGTTACTCCCACTCATAATGAGCGTCACTCCCAGAATAAGGGACGGGGTGTCGACAGGGCGAATTCGTGCCGTAACTGCGTGGCATGTTAGAAGAAACAAGCTAGCAAGACTTCCGATTGCTGTGCGTTGCAAACGCCATGTTATTCTTGTCACATATATGGTGAAAAACAAGGACATTAGTGCAATATTAGCAAGAATAAAGACTCCTAGTTCCTCTTAGCCATTCGGTGTTAAAAGCCTGTACTCGTTAGTTGGTAGATTACAAACCCAGTTGTTTACAGCCCACCGCATCTGGATTAAAAGTAGCTCTTTCCCTCTCTTTAACAGGTGAAAGAGCAGCTTTGGGTAATACGTAATAGCTTTAAGATACTTCAATCCAGAGCCCTTAGCATCATCACTTTTGAACTAACGTTACTTTTGCCTATTCAGTTCCCGTAGATTTTCAACAGGCTCTTAAAAATATAGCGAGTCTCTGATCTTCCACAGGAAGAAGTGTTAAAAAAGCCTGATCGCTGGATCAGAAGAGAAGCAAGAAAGCCATGGCCAACATCTAGACTAGCTGGGAATTGCGTCCTTAAGCATCACCTTTAGTTTTGCGTAAGGCCAACGCTCCTCCAGTGATACTGCCTGCTTATAGCACGAACTAGTGATGGGCGTTTCTGTTGTTGTCAAAAAACGAAAACGAACTGTTTTTTTTGAAAAAAAAACAACTGTATTTTAAAACTGGTTGAAAAAATAGTTTGAATTAACGGTAAGAAAAATTTGTATGCTTTGCGACAATATAAATATTTGAGATGTATGTAATTTAATTAACAAATATCGTTCATATTTTGAATATTCTTCAATTAATTCAATACTAATTGATAGTACTAAAAGCTTCCAAACTGAATTGATACTTGTATGCATAGGCGCGCCGTAGGGGGGGCCAGAGGGGGCCGGGACCCCCCCAGACCCTAGGTTGGCCCCTCCCAGAAAAATAAATATTTCCAACAGCAGACACTTAAGTTTTCGCCTGTTAGGTTTTTGTGGTTACAGCAAGAGTTGTGTAGTGCAGTAGTGTAAGCCTATACCAACTTTCACTACTTATAACTTCAAGACTGTGTTATTTGTGGTATTTATTACGATGTTATGGGACTTATTTCGAGATATGGACGAGAATATTTAATTTCGACAAGTTATACGGTACGAAAAAGACGAAAAGCGCTTCGCCAATCATCCTTTTTTTATTAAGATTATCTGTTCATTCCTAGTTGGCAATATACAGGTATTTAGATAAGAACACTTTTATAAACTGGCGCTTTATGCAATTATGCTTTTCACAAAACATAGTCTGAGTGTTAAAATGGTATTAACGTAGAATACAATTTTCGAAGTCATTTGGGGAATAAAAATGGTATCGCTGCCACTTTTATGCTATTTTAGAAGTAAATTCTAATTTGGAAGTAAATACTTCCACTGAAAATTTAATTTTAATGTTATCAAGAGAAACACGTCTTGACAGCTTTTTACAAAATATATTATTGATTCTTATTTTTCAATATTTTTATTTACATTTTTCTTAGCCTACTTTATATTATTGTATTGTATAGTGCTGTGTGGATATGTGATTGTGGGTTGTGTTCTGTGTTCCCACACTATCTATGACCTACTTGGTTTACACTCAGGTTAAATGTGTGTGAATTTTATTATAATCTGATAACTGCATCAGAAGTTAAAAGGCATAGCTCTTCAATTTCACGGAGTGTTTTTCCATAGTGACACAACCACCACATGGTTCTTATCATATTCATTAAACTTTTTTCATACCTGTATCTACTCAAGACCAGTATATACCGATTGGGAATTTTACAAGTTTAGATTTGACTGTATAAATATAGTATCAAATTCATCAATCATTTGCATTTTATTCTAAATACCGATAAAAATACCAGAGAGTCAATGGTGTGAAAGATTTGTGTTTACGTGCTTATGGTAGCTACACGGTTGTCCAGACATTTCAAAACTACAGAAACTTATTTTTTATGCCCATTGATGAGTCTTGTAAATTTTGGGATGGTCTGATGACTCGGTGTGAAGCTATCACAATGCGAAATTTTCCATAGAATTTCCATTGTTGCCAAAAATACACCAAAATTTCAGTTTTTGAATTATCCGGATGGTAAAATTCATGCACAATGTGAAAACTCGAATAGTACTTTGAGGACAGTAAGTGATATGTTGCTTGAACAGTCTTGGAATATTGTCAAGATGAACCAAAATTATTTGGAAAAGGTTATCGACCTTACGACGTGTCTCAGTCGCCAAAGATGTGCTTTCAGAGAACATGATGACAGTGGTGCCAGTGATAACCGTGAAGTTTTTTTGGAATTTTTTACATTAGTCGCGAGGCATGATTCAACTTTTGCAAATAATTTTAAAAACAAGGTTGCGAACTTCTGTAGTGTCTAAACACAAAATGAATTAATAAAAATATTTGCTGAAATCGTTCGCGAGGATAATACAGCTGAAATAAAAGAGTGCGGACTGATATCCATTATGGCAGATGAAGCAAGGGTCCACAAAAAGACACAACTCTCCGTGGTTGTCAGATTTACTAAAGAACTAGCAGTCGAAGAAAGGATCTTAAGCTTTGTAAACTGTTCAGGAGCTAGAAATTCCTCGTATTTAGCAGATATAATTTTGAGCCTGCTAGCCAGCTACGGACTTAGTGAATTGCCTGTTGTTGGACAGTCTTATGATGGTGCTAGTGTCATGTCAGGACAAAAAAGTGGTGTACAAATCTAAATTAAAATGAAACACCTTGCAGCCACATTTGTACACTGTCTAGCTCATAAAATTATCCTGGTTGTGATGGACACATTTTTCACAATCAAAACGTGTACATCCTTTTTCAATGCCATCAAATTCCTTTAACTACACTTTTCGAAGCCATCACAACACGAATTGTTGAAGCAGCTTGAAGAGGCAGTTGGTCTAAATTCAAGGCGTAGAATGAGAAGTTTAAGCTCGACTCGTTAGTCAATGAGATTTCACAATTGCAAATATGTGGTCGATAGCTATGGGACTATGAAAGAGGCTTTAGAAAAAGAAATGAATGAGGGAAAATACAACGACTCAGTTTATTCATTGGGGATCTTTCATTCAATCAGTAATCCTAAGTTTGTAGTAAATCTTTTCATCTTTCACTATATTCTTTTTATAACGAACATGTTAAGCACATATTTCCAAACTAAAAATGCAACTCTTAGGGATGGGATAGATCTTGTAAATGGAACAGTTAAAACACTACTAAGTGAGCGAGAAGATTTGTATGTAGTTTAGGAAAAAATTAAATTATTCGCAGAGAAGAACTGTCTCGATCTCACATTTCCCAGAGGATCGCGAAAACGGAAAACAGCAAAATGCACTAGTTTCAAAGGTTTTGTTGTTTCATCTAGCCTTGGACACGCAGTTAAGGCTACGAAGATATCCCTGCAAACCAAATGGCTCGAAAAGAGTAAGTTACAGCACTCTTCCATCTTGCCAAATTATTTATGCTTTTTCTAGGTTTTCTAGGTAACAAAAGTTTGAAGCAAGAGGTCAATTTTTTCCTTCTAAGCTAAAAATATTCCAATTTCTTCAAAGATATTTTGAAACTTAGATATCCTCTTCTTCAAGTATAAGTTTAAATATATTTAGCTTCTCAACGAAAAAATAGTCTTATATTTCTAATTATTTCCATTCTATTCCCTTATAATTTGTACAAGCGTTCATTTCTTAGCGATCATAGATAATTCGTGTGTAGTTCGTACCTACCGTACACATTATATGCATGTCGTTGTTGCTCATACATATTCACAGACATGAAGTTTATTTGATAATGCATTATGCATACGCAAATAACAAAGAATAAATTAACAAATATGTAATGTATTAACAAATTATGTAAGTTGTATGAACAGTACGTCTTGAACCTTTTGGTCCCTGGCCCCTGCCAGATTTTAGGTCACGGCACGCCTATGCTTGTATGGTCCCAATTTTCCAACATAGGTGCGTTTTTTGCAGCCTAGCAGAAAAAACGATCACATGCAAAAAAATTGCGTTGCTCGAAAATGTTGTTGCATTCACTGAGCTTTCACTTAAGTTGACTGCTAAATTAGAACGATACATAGAAAAAACCTGAATGAAATCTTATATAGGTTTTAGTCGAAATCAAACATGAAACTTGTATATGAAATAATCTACAATCTAATGTGCATTAAAACACTGACAAACAGTCTGCACACTACAAGATTTGATGTAAAATAATTGACAATTGCGGAGTGCTATGCAAATTCATTCATAATCAACAGCAGTGGTACGATGGTAATCAACAGCAGTGATCGAACACTCTTACTGTTATCAGCACAATCTAC
The DNA here is from genome assembly GCA_963978885.1 of Nemotelus pantherinus. Taxonomy (NCBI): domain Eukaryota; kingdom Metazoa; phylum Arthropoda; class Insecta; order Diptera; family Stratiomyidae; genus Nemotelus; species Nemotelus pantherinus. Next base: position 243,812,147 of record OZ022264.1, on the reverse strand, counting down.
ATTTAAGCCCATAAAAAACCGTTGCTTAGTATATTCTGCTGCAGTGGCGCGACATGTGCAGGATTTTGTTGTTGTATCCAATATACATAACAAAATTTCATCTGCTCGGGTGTGCAAAAAACGCACCTTATATTATCTAATTGATCAACTGTCTAATCATCCATCAATCAGTACACATGATCGTAAAGAATCAACATACATGCCATACATACATACCAGCAAAAACAGTTCATTTTCGAATAAACTATTCGTTTTAAAAAAATTGTTCGTTTTCGAAAAACTATTCTTTTTAGAAAAACTGTTCGTTTCAGAAAAGCTGTTTGTCGCTATTAGGAAAAAGAAAAATAGGGAAAACCCGTTCGTTTTTTACAGTCAAACGTTTTTTGCAAACTGCTTAGCATTTTTGAGCCCATCACTAGAACGAACGTTACCAAACATCCGAACATTCGTCAACATCCGCGTCATTCGTCAAGGACACGTGACTTAGGTTTCTGCAGGTTCAGTATACCATGAACAAAGCCTGTCTTTTTCCAGACAGTTTTCTGTCGAGATTATTCTATTTCTTTTACTGCTATCGATTACAGTCTAGATGATGCACACTTTAGCTATCTCGTTGAAACGTCTAGTTAGCTTGGGAGTGTGTGCCATTCATTTAGAGTTTTTGGAAATTTGTTTGCTCTTTAGCAGAACATGCAGAGTTTCGTGCGAGCAGGTGCTCTCTAATAAAATGTGCTTGTTGAATAACGTTCCGGATGGGACTTTATCTAGCCTCCTCAGAACTTTAAACACTGGCTTTTTAGTTCCATCAGCACTTTTGAGGTTCTTGGATAGCCTGAAGATGGAGCAGCACTAAAAGCATGTTCACGTTTCAAGCAATCCCACGACAACCCTCGTACGGGTCTAGGGGTTGAAGCTGGTAGAGAGCTTCATTGCAATTTTTTAATCATTGTGGATACGAGTGTGGAGTGATTAGTTCCATGACTCACTTTACCCCTGATTTAAATCAGGTACCTAATCAGAGCTAGGTGAACTCAAAACTTGGTGCGCGGACCCTCGTCCGAACCTGGATTCGAACCAGGGACCCCACACGCAAGAAGCCAGTGCTCTACCCACTAGGCTACTCAAGCTTCTTTCAAGGTCACGTTTGGCCTGACAATTTTGCCGTTATCTGTACGCAACTCTAGTAACGAACGGGCTTCTGAGCTTTCCATATCCAGGCTTGGAGACAAGAGATCAGTCACCCTGAGATTACTGGAAACAGAAATATAAGGGATGAAGCGAATTTTGTGCTGGGGACTGATGGAGCTGACTCATTTATCATAGCTTCATTAACTCTGCAAAAGTATTCAGAAAGTGTCATCAAGTGGTTCTACTTTTTTAATACATCAGTTTTGACCTAGTGATAGCGAAGACATTGGTAGTGTAGGTAAAATGGAAGAATCAATCTAAGAGAATTGGTACTAAAACTCTTTGTTAAATCAATTCATTAAAAGTTACGAAATTACTGATTTAATTAATAATGAATCAATTTCGATTGTATTTTTACATCTTGAAAGCCAAAATTTCTATTGCCGTCAATACAATGAAGCGATTTCACGTTCGATATTGGATCTGAGCATCCCTAAAGTTTGCGGATGGTTGGCATAGACCAATGACTTGAGGAAGAAGAAGAAAAAAAATCTAATGGGGTCAAGTAACACGATCGAGGTGCCCAGTTGACAGGACCATTTCTTGAAATGATTCGATTCTCAAATTTCGACTTCAATAAGTCGATTGTTTGGCTAAGTGTGTAACATATCGCACCATCTTCTTGAAACCACATGGCAGATTATTTTCTCCTAATTTACGTGAAAAATAGCCGGTTAACATGGCGTGGTAGCGCTCATCATTGACCGTAACTGGGTTGCCACGATCATTAAAAAAAAGTACAGACCAATAACACCACCAGCATGAAAACCGCACCAAACTGTCAATTTTCGCGGATGTAATAGCATTTCATGAATGATTTGAGATGTTCACTTGACCAAATTCAGCAATATTGCTTATTGACGATTCCGTTAAGCCAAAAATGTGCTTCGTCGCTGAGTATGGTTTGGTGGTAAAAATCAGGATCGGCATCGAGCATGTTTAGCACACATTTACTGAAGTCACGTCGTTGTTAATGATCTTGCGGCTTCAGCTCTTGTGGCAGTGAAATACGTGAAATTCGCCACAAACTGGTGTGAGTAGTAACTAATTCCGAATTGACCAATTTTGGTTTCATCTCACACTTTGACGTACGGCCGCGATAATCCCTTCACTTAGCGCATTTCTTTGTCTCACTGGTACTACAACATTATAAAGTGTAAATGTTGATGCAAATTTCTGCACTAAAAGTTTAATTGCTAAATTCGACGTAATGTGCGTAAGGATTCTCGAATGGTATCTGGTAGAAAAAGGTTGTAATCGGAGAGTTACAAAGTGGTTGTTTTTCTCCCAAGGATATCCTTTCCCTAAAATTGAGCGTATGGGAATAAACGCGTTGTTAAGACGCAATTCTGAAAAGTGAAAATATAGTTTAAAACAGTGTTAAATTTCAAAACGGAGTAATCCCTCAATTGTGCAAACGTTGGCTGATGCCTGCGAGTCAATAAGCCAAAAACCTTTTCTGAAAGATTTCAGGAAACCTGGAGAAAAAAGTGAGCATAAATTTGATGTAACAGAACGCGAATTTTCATAATAAATTTGCACTATCTCTAAATGTTGCTGATGCGTAGGTATATATGTATATATCCATGGTTGAAAATGGCAGCTCTTTTAACTATTCAAACGTCAAACAAGTTTGACAGAAATGTCATTGCACAACCGAGAAATTTTGACAGAAAATTGAAGAAATAGTATTTAACATGATAAGCGCTCTTTGATCCTACTGTCTTTTTACAATAAAAACGTTTTGACAATTTTATACCTATAACATCAAAGCAATATCTATTACTCAAAATAAGTCAAAAAATACTGAGATATTCTCCAATTGTGAATGTAATAGTTTCATAGTTACCAAGGAGTGATAGAAAAATTAGCAGAAGATAGTGCTTCATTCCAATGAGATGAGATATTTGTATATAAGTATATATTTTTTAAATAATATTGAAAAGTCGGTCAAAAATTTTGTTTTTGGAAAAGTTGTTTTTTTTTAATAAAACCAGTATTTATTGATAACGATGAAGATGAAAGCAAAGTTACATTATACGTAGCCAAACTATCAGGACTTTATTTAGGTTTTTTTAGTTTCTATTGTTATGTCTGCAAAAAGACTTGGATTCCTTTTTTTAGGCATGACTGACAATTGGGCTTTACTTGTATTATTAAACAGCTCCCAAAAATCAGCAACAGTAATGAGGTCAAGCGGAATTCAAACTTGCATCTTATGCATCTTATCTACTTGCATCTTATCTACAGTCGCTAAGTTACACTGCTGGATACATATCCCACTCAGTATTTGCTGTCGCCCTGTTCTTTGTTCACAGTTGAATGAAATACAACAACTTCAAACAAAAATTTTATGAATGATTACGGACCTCGCGTAAGTGGGTAGAATTTTTTTAAACATTTATAATGTGCCCCCAAATGAAGTTCATTTTCAATTCATTGTCTTTTATATGCGCCACATCGAAATTACATATTTCTCATCTTGACAGCTGACATAATTAACAGGGATTGAGACTACAACTTTTAATACTAAAATACAAGGTTAAACATCATATGAGATGGGTCTCAACGTGTTAAGTTTAACCGTAAAAATTGCATTAAAAAGTAAAGTAATCCCACGACAACCCTCGTACGGGTCTAGGGGTTGAAACTGGTAGAGAGCTTCATTACAATTTTTTTAATCATTGTGAATACGAGTGTGGAGTGATTAGTTCCACGACTCACTTTACCCCTGATTTAAATCAGGTACCTAATCAGAGCTAGGTGAACTCAAAGCTTGGTGCGCGGACCCTCGTCCGAACCTGGATTCGAACCAGGGACCCCACACGCAAGAAGCCAGTGCTCTACCCACTAGGCTACTCAAGCTTATAAAAATTGCATTACCTGTAAACAAATATGAATCTCTAATCATTCAGAATAAACATACGGTTTGCATTGTTACTTTTTTCAGAATTAACTATACACCAAAACTAAATGGGAGCTGAAATTCAGAAATGCTTATTAATATTTAATATTTATAGGATGCTAAAATAATATTTATGGCATAATTGAAGGATCATATTTGTAAAGTAGCAAAAAAAATTTTGAAGCTTAAAGATACGAAAAGACCGAAAATATGATGGAAAATATAAGCATATGTTGGTAACGTCAATTCTTTCCAATATAACCAAACTACTTCAGGGCCTTAAGAATACGAAATTTGCCTTAAAAACACGAAGCTCATAGATTTCAACCAAACTCTTTCTCATCTCAAGTCTCAAGTCACACCTCAAGTCACATGTTAGACACTCCAAAAAAATTTTGATAATATATTCAAAAATATACTAAAAGTAACCCCACGACAAATCTTCTCCAGCCTAGGAGGTGAAGCTGGTAGAAAGTTCCATTCGCAAATTTACTATCAATGTGAATACGAGTGTGGAGTGCTTAATTTCATGACTCACTTTACTCCTGATCAACTCAGATACCTATGTAGTGCTAAAAATACCCAAAGCTCAGAGCGCGATCTCTCGTCCTAACCTATAGTGTATACCTTTGAATAAGAAACATAAAGAACAGGGAGAAATACTAATCTCTTCGTTATGTTTACTTTTTTTATGATCATGCTCACTATATTTTCCGACTTTATTTTTTAGTAATGGTTGTATTATAAACTTAGAAAATGTCTATGAATATCAGCTTCCACCATGAAATCCAACGCAAATGTGATACAAACTAACTAAACACTTCTAGTGAGCAGATTATTTTCTTTCCATGCATCACACATGAATTTATCTTCACTACTTACCAGTCCACCTAACTTCTAGATAATCATCAGGATTGAAATAAGTCTCAATAGGAGCTTCCGTTGTGGGATATTTACCTTCTGATGTAGTATCATAGTCTGGTCGTGGTCTGTCGTATGGTCTAGTTGGTCTACTAGTGCTTCCAGAAATCGGTGATTGCTGAGATTCTGGTCTAGGAGGTGAACCACCTCCGTAGCCGCTAGGGCCGTCACTTGCAGGCGGTCGATCATAGGCTGGATCGGGCCTGTATGCATATTGGGTATCAGGTAGTGGTCGCGATGGAGGCCGTGGATGGTATGTAGACGGACGATCATTATCATAGGTAGACGTAGGGCGAGGGTTGAAAGGAGAAGTTGGTCGGGATGATGGATCGCTTGATGCTGTTCCATAAGAGCTGGACGATGGACGAGTGGAACCATATCTTGTAGGCGTTCCATAGCTGTATCCGTTGCCGTATCCTGAGCCATATGCAGGACGTGCCGTGGTTCTCATCGGTGGTTGATAGTCCCCACTTTCGGGCAGTGGCCGGTATCTATCATCTAAAGTTGCAACGTTTGGAGCGTATGTGGCAGGAAATCGACCTCTATCTCCGTTCGGTGCAGGATAGTTAGGCTCGTAGAGCATCGGATATTTGTACATTGGGAAGCCATCGTGCGAAAAATAAATTGTATCGCGATCTCTTTCATCGTATGTTGAAGCAGTTGGGAATGTTGGCCCAAAGGGTCTTGTAAAACCATCAAAATCTCCCTCATATCCACTACTGGGGTACGAGCTGCTTGAAAGAGGACGACCATTCCGATCACTAGTCGGATACGGACTCGGCGAAGAAGAAAATCGATCATCTGATGTAGTACTGCTACCGCCATTAAACGCACTTGTGCCACCAGTCGTAGTCGATGGCTGACCATTCGTTGAAAGCAAAGTTCCGTATGGTGGTGATGCTGGTCCATCCGCATTAGGTTGTACGTCTGGTGACGAATTGTCTGTATTTAAATCAATACAATCTGATATTCTTTCGTATAAATCAAAATCTGGGTCGAATATTGTTCCCGGAGGACGACGTTTCGATTTATCCAGAACTTTTGATGAAACCTGGCACGTTCCATTTCCTCGGCTACTGATTCTGTTGAAAATAAAAGAATTTGTTTGCGTATATATTAAATGATGTAATTTATTCTTACCCGAATGCAATTGTCTTGCATTTCTCGCCTTCTTCAATGCAAAGATTCTTGCATTCAACAAGTGAATTCATGTCGACATTCTTGAAGGCACTTTCGAATGGTAGCATCGACCCCAGTACGATTCGTTCGAAACAATCTAAAATGAACAATTGAATTCGATTAGATAATGGTATAATTGCAGTAAGTTGTGTCATGTAATTGTATTGAATAAAACTAATCATCCATGACTTATTTAGCGGATAGCGAAAAATAATAGCGGGAAGAAAAAAATGTCTATTAGCTGGAATTTGATACAACTTAAACTTAATGAACGAGTGTACATTGAATTTTTAAATTTTAGCAAGGCTGATTTAAAGAATTTGTGCCTTATAAATTCTTGTATCAGCAGTAGATCTACTTATACGAGTAGCATGATTTGTGTTGAAATATATCAGTTGATGGCCACAGTTTGTAAAATTATTCAACAAATAATTAAAATTACTCTTAACCAGTAGTGCTGAGCCTCCATTTTGGCGGTCGAAGACAGTGGCAAACCTTCCAAAGCGGACTCTTTGGATTTCTGAGAGTCTGGTTTCTGTTATCAACGTAAACTTTGATTTCAAAGCATCAAGGAGGTTTCAGCTGCCGCTCTTTGAGATCATCCATTAAGATGAGCAAAGCGCTATTGAGAGTGGGCACGTCAACCAACTTATTTTAGAAGGGTGGCTGCAGTGGGTGCAGTTCTAGCTGCCAATACTTGCCTGATAAAGTCATTTATCAGTCCAAGGTTAGCGTTACCAGGAGATGAACCCTGTGAGGTTGGAGTACGCTGAGCAACATAACTGGGGGATGCATTACCTACTATTGCCTGTGCATAGGAGCTACCACTTCGCCTGTAGTTTGAGACGCTCTGCGTGACAAACTGCTGATGTTCCTTTCAAGCCTGAATATTCTTCACTTCGATTCCGGCCAGCATTTCCTGATATGCCGGGTATCCACGATAGTTGGCCACAGTTGACGCATGCAGGCTGTACGTCGGCTACTTTTGGGCATTTGTCGCGTGTGTGACTCTCCAGGCACTTCACGCAGTGATGAACGATGGATGGTGCAATTGCTTACTACATGCCTGAAGTTTTGACAGTTGTAACACTGCAACCTCTTCTTATTTCTTACTTTCTTCCCACACCACTTTTTGCCAGAGAATGGACTGTATTTTAAATACAGCAGCTAGCTCCTGGGAAGGCTCAAACTGCACTAGAAAAAAACCCGGACTGTGGACTAAACAGATTTGCTCAATTCCCGGTCCTTGCGGGTGAGGAAATGCGTTATAGACTTTAATTTTAGGTCAGTGTGTTGCGCCACTGGCTCGTTGTGGATGTCCGCTGGTTCAATGCCCCTATGTAGGCCACGGATGACGCGGAACTTAATTCTTTCAGAGGCCACAGTGTAAGTAGTCGCATACTGACCACTGCTCTTAATGTGTTCGAAGACTTTTTTATGGTCTTCTAAAGTGGAACATAGGATGAGCGATTTCTAACTCGAAATATTCTTTATAAGAGGTACAATACCTAGTACCTTCATCTCACAGATGAATTTGGAAACATTCATCTTTTATGCGACTTTTACGGTCTTGTCTTAAGTGTAGTCTGCGTGATATTGGAAAGAGTTACCTGCTCCTCTGTCTTGGTCATGATCGACTTGCGATTTATCTGGGTTCATATTGCCCACTGTAGCAGACAGCGACGGCTCACTGACACGTGTCACCATGGTGGGAACTGTTGACCTTATCTTCGGTTGCTGGGTAGAACCGCTTATTAGTGGTAACAAGGACTGCTTGGCTACTTTTTTCGGGCCAGGATTTGGCGTTGGAATCAAGGACGGTTGGGCCTCCATAAGTAATGCCATCTGCCATTTCAGGTCCAGGAGCTCTTTTCGCAGCGTACGGTTCGCCTTCTCGGGAGCAATAATTTTGTTCGAGCTTTTGCCTAGTACTATACTCTTCGCGAAACGAATTCAACGGTCAAATCCCATACAAAAAGAGCTTTACTGACGAAATGGAAAGCTCTTTTTGTATGGGATTCGACCGTTGAATTCGTTTCATGAAGAGTATAGTATTAGGTATTTGACCGGACGGCAAATTAACTGGTTCGTCAGCATCTGAGATTTAGAGTTTTTCCCCACTTCTTGCAAAAGGTTCATTTTTTGATATAAACCTGGCTGGCACTGTTTCTAGGTCACTATCGATATTTTAACTTCACTTTATCACTAACGATAATTTCCGCCAATATAAGTCGCAGTCACAGAGCGTTTGTGCTTCTTTATAGCTAGGTGACCTTTCACGGAACTTTCTAAATCGCTGCGATACAAGATCACTCTCGCCACGCTCACGGTGATAACTGAACTGACCCGATCGGGTAATAGATGTACATATGGGAATTGCCTAGTACTATACTCTTCGCGAAACGAATTCAACGGTCGCATCCCATACAAAAAGAGCTTTACTGGTGAATTGAAAAGCTCTTTTTGTATGGGATTCGACCGTTGAATTCGTTTCGCGAAGAGTATAGTACTAGGCATTAATGAGAAATGTTTGTGCGTATGCATATGTGCACAAGCCTAATGAGCTTATTGAGGGTGCTGAAATATGCGCTAAATGTATACGTATGAATGAGTTAATGTATAGTAATTTTATTGATTGAGGTTTTTAGCTGTGATTCTGAAAATGTCAATAAAATTGGAAATAGGGCTTATAGTTTGTATGTTTGCAAGAATTTTCTAGCACCGCGCATATAAAAATGCTTTATGGACATAAAAATAAGCACTTGACATACCGGAAGGAAATCGGGCGTAGGCGCTAAAAATTAATATAATTAAAAACATATATATATATATCAGTGGCGGCTCGTGACATTTAGAAACAGGGAGGCAGTGAATTTAAGAATCATTCGAGCAAAGTCAAATAATATTACAATAATATAATATCGAATTCATATTGCGGGGCTTTGGGGTGAGGTAATGAAATATGATGTAAACTACGCTGTAGAAACATTTTATTTGACAGCAAAATCTTTTTTGCTCTCGTTTGGTAAAATATTGAAAGACATTGTCATGCAGCTGCGTTGATCGTCCAATTTCTTGAAAAATGTTCTTCAATACTTCGTAGCGATAGCTCCAATAATCGTGTTGATTCATGATATTTCAAAAACTAGTTTTAATTCTTTTCAACGCATTAAATGGCATCTCAATAATCACTGAAGCGGCTAGAATTGTTAAATTTATCTTTATTATGTATGATTAACTTATCTACCTATAATAGTAACTTTTCATGATTATTTTACTAACGTACAGAACAAGATTTTACTTTTAAGTTTTGTCGGCTGAAGAATAGACCATAAATGGACCGCACGCACTCAAACAAAGGTGAGGAAACATATTTTGAAAAGTTAGAGACTGAGTTATATCCATGAGGCTCAAAACCTCATTTTGTGAAATTCATTTAGCCGCCGTTTTTGTCTAGCCAAACACATTACACACCTCTGATTTATTGTGACCTCTAAATGGCAAGTCCATACGTGATTAAAGTAAATAAACCTTTTTAGCGATTAATGTTTTAATTTCTTTTTCATATCATATCCTTCATTCACCTGGATTTCGATTCGTTGAGTGAGCTTAATTACGTTTTATAGGGCGCCATTTAGATTTTCTAAATAATAATTTTTTTATTTCAAAATAGTACTTACATTATTTGACAATTTTTTATAACATTCTATATTAAATGAAAACTTCACATTCCTATCGGCTCTACTGATTTTGAACTCTGGGGCTGGTTTGCTATTATTTTTAAATAATAACGTTCTGGATAAGTTTATTGATTGAATGGAATAACTTGTGAGCCATCATAAAATTCATTTTGAGTACTATTATTATATATACAATTGATTTACATGACAATAATTTAAATCAATAATAGCAAAATAGTTTATGCTTTCAAGAAAAATTCATTAATGCTATTTAAACTGCACGATAAAATACTTTGAACTTTAACATGCACTCGTTTTACACTGGCAGTAAACTAAATTCCACAGATCAACCTCATTACCAAATCAAAAATTAGCGCATGCATACATAATAAATGTTTCCTCAAAACATAAAACAAATTTCTTTGGGTTCTTTCGGAAATGTCTATATAATAATATTCATTCTCTTCATACATAAATTATTTACTGTTCTATTCGGTAGTTTGTAAATGTTTCATTAATTGAATACAAAGCATTGACGAAATAAAAATGCAAAGCACTTCAGAATTATCAATTTCGATAGTTCTTAATTTGTCCATTACTTTTCTCCTTTGCCCTAAAATAATTACCCATGTCAAACAACAACACAGCACGTATATCGCTGCTATTGAGGCTTGCCTCTTCAAATACGCTATTACGATATTGAAAACTCGAAAATTTGAGCATCCATGAATGACGGGAAAATACAAACTACAACTTTTTCATTGATAAAAATGCAATAGATGAGGCAGATGCGAATCTGCCTCATTTTCTTTGCTCTACCTTAGTTTTCGTTGTGTTCAGTTGGTGGTTAGGATTGATGGATCATTTTTTTTTATTTTTTACACTGAGGCAGTGCTCTGGGTACAAAATATATTTCTGTGATTTTTTGGTGTTTTTTTTTTATTTTTTTGCGCTGAGGCAGTGCTCTGGTCATGGGTATAGGATTGATTTCGCGTTGTTTTTTTCCGGCTGCTTGTGTAGAGGCACTGCTCTCAAATGAGTTGAATGTTTGCATATGCACAAATTAAAAAAAGGGGAGACTTGGGAGCAAAATGCTGGTTTTGTTATGAATTTAAATATTATTTATTGATTAATTTAGCACACGCATTTTGTAAATTTTACCGAGGAGGCACTGCCTCCCTTGCCTCCTCTGAGGAGCCGCCACTGATATATATATACATATATATATATATATTAGACATTTGATGTTTTTGGATATGCGCTGAATTGTAAATAAGTGAAACGCATTCGACATAAAGAATCAAAGTAGAGTGGTTTTTGTGGGATGTCAAGTATGCACTGTGAGCTGGTGTCTGATGATAATCAGTGCATACTTCAATTTTAATCATCCCACAAAAACAATTCTACTCTAATATCAAAATTTAAAAAAACTTTCTATTTCTACACCAATCAGTATGTTAAATGTTTTTTTTTAGATTTTGTATTGAATCTAAGAATCGGATTCCAAAAATTATAGCTCGATAACTTTTTTTTTGTAGTCTCACGTATGATTTGGAGAACATAATATAAATAAAAACAACTTTGCTCAAACCACCACGCCAAAGAAATGTAGTTTTAAGCTTGAATTAGTCAATCGAACCGAAAAACTAGAAATTTATCGTAGACAAATAGTAGTTTGGGCACAATTTTAAAGTGAAAACTATATATTTTCCAATTTTATGCCAGAAACAGAATAGGAGAACATTAAAGGTGACGTTTTACAGGTAAAAGACATTTTCTGACATTTCGCGATGTTCAAAGTGAGAGCATTGGTGCAGCACCAAGTCTGTAAACTATTAAGGTCACTTTGTAAAAGCGTACAGTCATTTTGTAACTCAATCACTCGAAACATCTTGAAATCATCAGCATATAACAGAAAAGAAGATTGGATTAAAGGAGGTAGATCGTTTATAAACAAAAGAAAAAGAAGAAGACCGAGCATAGATCCTTGCGGAACACTTGATACAGGAAAAAAAAGGAATTGAAGAACAGGAATTAACTGTTACAATACAGGTACGACCATATATGTAAGAGTCAAACCAGCAAAGAAGAGGACCAGCTATGCCACTTTTCCTTAGCTTTTGAAGAAGGAGGTTATGGCTGACAGAGTGAAAGGCTTTGGAGAAGTCAGTATATAGAACGTCGACCTGCTTTTGATGGTCAAGAGCGGATGCGACCATATGTGTGAAGGAAAGAAGGTTGGTTAATGTGGATTTACCTTTGACAAAGCCATGTTGCTCATGAACTAAGGTAAGTTGGATAAAGGAGTAGACTCGCATGTAGACTACTTTCTCAAAAATCTTGCTGAAAAAAGGAAGAAGGAAAATGGGACGGTAGTTTGAGATGCATGTACGATCACCAGCTTTATGTATAGGGAAGATATTGGCAGTCTTCCAAAGAGAAGGGAAAGAACCAGAAGATAAACTTATATTGAACAAGATAGAAAGAGGGACGCACAGAGATGAAGAAAGAGATTTAGCCAAGATATTTGAAATACCGCCGGGACCACTACCAGTATTGGCGTCGATATCCTCGAACAGAAGTTCAATTTCTAAAGGGTTTGTCTGACACGAATGTAAATCAGGAGAAGATGAAAAGATAAGATTTTGGGAAGGAGGAGGGCATTGTTGTGAGAAGAAAGAGGAAAAGTAAGAAGCAAAAAGTTCACACACTTCAAGCAGAGTGGAAGCAGCTGTATCACCCAAATGCATACCATTGGGGATGCTCGGAAAGTTTTTCAAGGAACAAATGAATGACTAAAAGGATTTCGGTTGGTTGGTTCTGATTGACGCTTCAATGCCAGCAATGTAAGTGCACATCGCCTGTCTGGCAGCTTCTTTCGCTTTAGAGCGTAGTTCTTTATACAAAAGGAGGTCAGCAGGTGAACTAGACCTTTTGTATAAGTTACGAGCTGCATTTTTGGCTTCGAGTGCGACTGCGACATTATGGCTGAACAAGAAACATTATTCCGTTTTTTAAGACGAGAGTTAGTGTGAATTGCGGAATAAGGTTTGAGGGGAAAATAGACAATTTGCACAAAGCATCATCAATGTCAAGACCACGAAGGGAAGAGAACCAGTTCATTCTATGTAATTAAATTGCCATGCCAGTAAAATCAGCTCCGTGAAAGTTGAAACGTACTAGAGAAGGGATTTTGTTCCTCATAAAATCAATATTAGAGATTTCAAGGATAAGAGGCGGTTGATGTAGGCCAGGAGGCAAATAGGGAAAGAGAGCAGCACTTAGAGAAAGTGATGATTTTGGGAGATTGGACAAAGCAAGGTCCAGACTTATATTGTTGGCATTTGGTATGCTGTTAAGTTGTGAGAGGGAACAAAGTGAGAGCTTCATCACAAATTTACAATCAATGTGAATACCAGTTTGGAGTGATTAGTTCCACGACTCCCTTTACCCCTGATTAATTCCAGAGCCTATTCAGAGCTAGGTGAAGTCAAAGCTTGGTGCGTTTTCCCTCGTCCGAACCTGGACTCGAACCAGGGACCCCACACACACACAAGAAGCCAGTGCTCTACCTACTAGGCTACTCAAGCGTACTTTTAAATGAAAATAACTTATTAATAGCAGCATTTCGACGCACTAGCAGCACACGTTTGGTATTAGCTCAATCTCGATTTCGATAAAGATAGTTTTATAATCAAAAAATCACAAAAGCAATCAAATATTCATTAGGGACTGATTTCATTGCTGCTTGATACTGCTCGGTTTTGGGTCTAACTCAGAATATTTAAAATAATGGTTTCTGGGTGGATGAATGTTTTGACCAATATAAAATAAAATTGATTTTACTCTTAGATACTTTGATGGTCTAGTTCGAAGCTGAGGTGAAACCAATTACGAGCAGTAAAACATTGTTTTACTGCTTTAGTTAAAAGTATCATGCCAAACTGTGAGTTTTAGAAGTTGAACATGTTCTTACAAACAGTTTTCATTATCTCTACTTGCACGGTAATGGTAATTTGGAGTGCTGTACGTTACACGAATGTGTTAATTTGCCTAAGCTACCGAACTAACTTTTGCCCCCTTTTCAGCCTAGCAGCTCTATAAAGATTAGGAATTTCGAATGCTTTCCGAATGAATCGTGGGTAGAAAAAACTGAATGTTATATGAAAGCCCAGAGAAACCAGACCGTGAGGTTCTATATTCGAACATTTCTCAAAAAAGAAGTTGTGGCTGGGAAGGTATTAAAATTAATAAATCCCATTTTTTTTCACTCAATCAATAATATTTTCATGAAATATATTTTTGTTGCATGAACATATAGTTACGTATCCAAGTGTTCAAATGGTTTAATGGTTTCCGACCGTACTTTATCGATTTTTGGATCGATACCTGCGAAGCATTGGCAGATATGAAATCGATGAATCCGTTTAAAACTTTAGTTGTGCGCACCATTGCTGATAACTCGAATTTAAATCATTCATGTCCGTTTTCGGTAGGTATTTCTGGTTTTGTTTATGTGTGCAAAATGAACGTGGTGTCTATTGCAGGGAGAGATTATAGCACCAATGGTTGAGCCCGATTTATTGGCTTACGTGAAATTTTTTCCTTCTGGTACTTATAGAATGATACTTACATTTGCAGAAAAATTACGCCGTCAGGTGATTTTTAGTATGTGGGTCAAAAGTGTTATTAGTAACAGTGCTGATTTATTTTGAAATGCTTTCCTAGCCTTGTGAGCAATTTTCATTATGAAGATGTTTTTTTTACAGCGGATGTATTTGAAAGCATTAAACGAAAATCGTGGTAGCATAGTAGTTTTTACACTGAATTCAACTTTAAAAAGCACAAAAATAAAAAAAAATATTTTAATAAAAAGTCCTCTTTTTTTGTTTGAAAAATATGAATTAAGAAAGAAAGACTTAAAAATATTGAGAGAAAGAGATTTAAAAATATTACAAAATAGAAAGAGTTAAAAATATTATAAATTTATGTAGAAAAGTGTAGCAACTCTTTGAAAGAAATGGTGTCGTCACATGAGCAATTGGTTTGGACAAGCAAAGAATCACAATCAACCATAATTAACAAGTAGCCAATTAAATATCCATTTTGTACGATTTACATGAGCACAAAATTTGTTTAAACTTTACAACATACTGTTCATGCAATCATCGGAAAACTGAACGACAATATTTAATATCTAATAATATTTTTAGAATATTTTGAAAATTCGAAAAGCATAAAATAACGAGTATTTTGCGTAGCAGCTGTCGATGGGATGAAGCGATCAAAGGCATATTCACCTCAAATCTGGACAAGTCACACTCGATCGCGTGCAACGAGTTTGAGTATTGTATTTTAATTGCTTTCAAATAGCGGATGATTATTCTCGAAATTTTAATAGACCATGAACCAAGCAATTAGTTTAGAGTCAGAAAACATACCACATTATTTTATATATTGCTCCTAAGCTAGAAATAATTTTTTTTTTTGTAAAAACTCGGATAGATTTTATTGGCACCAATGAAATAAAGTTCGCTAATAAATTGATTTGAAATATCAAATCAATCAAAGTAAATTGATCACATGGATTTTCATGAAAAATATGCTCTTTTGCTACGATAAAATCCTGGTCAAGACTTCTCAGTATAAATAATTGACATTAAACCAATAGTTTTCGTGGCCTTCGCCCTCGAATAAAGTATTTTTTTGGCAAAAGGTTTCTTAACGGACTTTTAATACCAACTGAAAGATAATTCCGTTGAGAAACCTTACCTTGGGTATTTTTCGCAGATTGGCCTATTTTTTGTACATGACTAGGTTAATATAATATGTAAATCATCACGCATGCGACTGTCGTCTAATATTTCCATCTTGTTACGAGAGCGCACAGCTTAAACAAACGTCGCATTATTATATTTGCAGATTTTTGAAGCGGCCCTAAGGCAATTTACCTGGTTCATGCTATGCATACAGTAGCTACATTAGAAATATTCACTATCTGATAACAATTCCGTAGCATGATACGAAAGTGTAGTTCTTAAGTGTAGTTCTTAAGCTATGGTCTCGGCAAATTTCGTGTGACCCCAAACTTAGTAGTACAAATTATGTGTAGAAATAAGTATTAGTACAAAAACAAATATATTAAAATAAATAAATAAAAAAAATCAACGACAATGCGGTCCGTCGAATCGGATCTTTCTGGCAGTATTCAGTGAGTGCCAGGACGACAGATTGTTCAAGGAGGGCTGGACACAGAAATGCTAGCACTAGTAAATCACGGGAATTCCGTCACCATCTATATAGGAGACGTAAATTAGAACGTATACCGTTGATTAAGCGTGCAGAGACCATACCAGTGGCAGAGAAGTGGACATTAAATGTATCACTGTCATCATCCGGGTAAAACAGCAGGTATCGGGAGCAGCTGAATATAGATACCAGATGCGCGTGCAACTAACCGAAATAGCAAATCACGAAGACAATTTGAAAATATAACTTGGCTCGTGGAAGAGAAATCTTCGAAATGGAGACGAAATGACTAGAAGCGAGTACGCCCGTGAAATCGAAGGAAGATCGACAAGAAAACCCCAGGAACTTGTAAGGAATAGTCTCGGTCACCAATGAAGTAAGCGAGAACAGCTGAAGATGAACTTTCGGAGGAAGAGTAGGCAAAAGCGAAGCGAGAAAATTAAATTATTTAATTGCACTCGCAGCTCTTAGAAGGAGATGCCAATGCGGAAGCTGAGTTTGGAGAAGGAAGGCTTGAGGAAAGCATTGGAATAAAGACGTTGGAAGCTATTAAATGGGAATGAGAAGGCTCTTCTGGAATTTACTGTAGACCCGACAAAGTAGCTTCGGTTCATAAACCGCTTCAAATAGACCGATTTTCTATTTGGTTTTTCGACCAAAGAAAACTTAGCACGTCTCTTTCGTCGGTATCGAAATCTTTGACGATTAGTGCTAAAAATGTGCCAGAAATTATACGTGTGTTAGAGTTAAATTTCGGAAGATCAAACACTATTTAAAAAATGTTAATGGATGATGTGAAATCAGCACCAAAAACAATGATAGTGCAAGTGTCATTCAGCTTGCCAATAGTTTGGCAAATCTAGTAGCTTATGCTGAATATCTAGATGAAGAAAATTATTTAAACAATGTAGTGCTCGTGCTAAAGCTAAAAGCGGTTGTAACTGCACAATAAAAGACTTCTATGTATACATGAAAAGTTTAGTTGAAGTTATGTCCTACATATCAGAAGGAGCAACCCATTGTGTAAGAGGGTCGTTCGGCAATTCGAGAGAATTCCACAGCCACACCACTTGCAGGCTAGTTGCGCATTTTGCAAGAAAGATAATCGCGGACAATGTTGGCTGCTAGATAAAATGAGTGTCAGCACCCGATGGCAAACAGTGAAGCGAAAAATGAATGCTATGCTTTGCTTGTCTTGGCTAACATCAATGTAGGGTTTGCCAGAATAAGAAATAATGTGGTATTGACGGATGCGAAAGGCATCATCATCAAGTGCTGCATGAACAGAAAAAAAAACCCGAAATTTGACAAGCACCAGTCAAGTCGAAGTAAAACTTAATGACAATATAAACTCTGCGTGTGAAAATGAAAAGTCAGACCCTGCCTGTGCAGATGTGTGGGAAATTTGGAATTTTCGGTTTTTGGAGATTGTTCAGAAGTCACCAGGATGACGGAAGCCTTGCGAAAACAACTAGATGTAGACGGGTCAGTAGTTTCCCGTATTATCGAATCGGTGGACAGAACGACCAAAGTAGACGACACCTCGCGAAGTCTAACGTTGCGATTAAGAGAAGATTTCGAAGGAAGTGAATCTTATCAGCTACGTAATGTTACAACGGTGAAAGATCTTTATAGGTCGCTTGACGAAGATCGTGTGAAGTTACAATGGAGTCATCTCTGAAAGCTTGAAATAGGTAGCTATAATCAGGCAATTCCTCAGTTGCTAATAGGAACTGACCTCTTGAACTTGGCGGTACATAGAGATCTCATAGAAGGTTCCGAGCAAATACCGTTAGCCAGCAGAATGAAACAAAGTTGGACTGTAAGTCTGAAAATATGTGTGAATACCAACAGTTCAGCAGTCATGTTTCATGTACGAGATGCTGAAAGTGCTGAGTTGATGATGAGTTTTTAGGCATAGGCAACTGCTATAACTAAAGAAATATCAATGTCACAAGAGGCCAAATTGGCGAACTGACAACGGTAGGTGGGAAACAGGTTTGTAGTGGCATCTTAGCGTAATGCAATACCAAGAGAAGCGAATGATGAATGACGAGAAATTAAGAGTGAAATCTAAAGAAAAAATCAGCGAATACTTAAGCAAAGGATAAGTATCGAAAATTCCTGGCACAGAAAATGCCAGGAAGAATGCAATACATGGAAGCAACTCTCGGATCTAATGAGTTCTTTTCGCAAGAGCCTGATCTATGTAAAGGTAAAAATCCTAGGAGATAAGTTTGAAACATCTGCTAGTCGAGTTCTAGGATTCAATGAGAATTTCTGTAGAACGCCTGTTGACTTGGCTATCTGATCGGGCATTAGAAAGGCTTCTGGCTAACAAGGAAACCTGTCCATTATAGTACGACAGTAACATTGGCCTCCAAAAAGGTATAAATGGCCTGATAATGTCCAAGCGGACGTACTGAAACCTTTTATCTGCCACTGAAAATGGTTGAAAATCATTTTTAATATGTCCTCCTACTTCTGATTTCTGGCAAGGTCTACAGAAAGGAGCACACAAAGTGACATCTTTGTACATATTTGGCCAAATAGAGTTATTTCAAATGGCTTTAAGCGTTGTCGATTTTCGGCATCAATATTGGCATGTTAAGACTTTCAATGCGATAAAGTGAATCAGCGAAGATGTTGGCTTCACCAGAAACATGCACAATATTAGTGCTGAATTGTGAAACATAATTTAAATGCCTGAGTTGGTCAGATAATGTCTTTTCCGCTTTTTGTGAAAGTGCATACGTGAACGGTTTATGTTAAAGTCCATTTTAATGGTAAAGTCTGTACCTCCAATCATGTGCTGGAAATGCTGAATGCTACTTTAGATGGTGATTAGCTCACGATCATGTGTGCTGTATTTAGGTTCTGAAGATGATAGTTTTCTATGGTAGAAAGCTACCAGAACCCAACGATTAGGCTGATATTGTTCTAGTACGGCACTTTATGCAATGTCCGATGCATCAGTTTTGGCAGCTAGTGCTGCCCTTGGACCAAAAGTGTTGCATTGGCTAAACTACCTTTACTGGTTTCAAAAGATGGTCATAGATGGTCTGGTCACAGAATTAAGACGGGGATAATCGCCACAAGCCCGCAAAAAACCTTATTTTTTTTTGTACTAAATGCAAAAGACTTACGCAAGGACTAGTCGAAGGACGACGGTCATCTTTTTCCACTAACTATTCAATTTCTTACTTTGGCATTTTTAGTTTTTTCTGGTGTTAATCTTCTCGGATGGTGTGCCATTGATAGGCCGTCAGTTATACTGTGTTGGAGTACACTATGACTTTAGTTTTCTTTTCGGTAGACTTGAGTTTGTAATTTTAGGCAATTCTTTTAGCAAATTTGCGTATGGCGAATTGCAGTCCAAAGTGAAGACTGGGGTTGCTTTGTTGACTATTCCAAAATTTCCTTTTGTTTTTGAAAGGTCAATTATACATTTGTTTTTTCGATCAACCAACAAATCGTGATATTGGAGGAAATTTCCATCGGAAAGATCGCCGTAAGTGAAATATTAAGCAACTTGTTATAAACGGGCAAATCGTTGGCTGCGTAGAGCTTATACCCTGAGGATTTTTTAAGTTTCAGCTTTTTATTACAAGGAATCACAGAAATATCAGCTCTTGTGTCGATTAGAAAATTTAATTCTGTTTGCTGATCGAAAATATGGAAGCATTTTTTTTTACATCATTTTGACATTTTTTTTTACAATGTTTTGCATTAGACCCAAACTTTTCGTGGTAATAACAAGTGAAATTTTGCTCATGAGATGAGGATGATGTCTGTTGCTTTGAATACGTAACACAATTACGAGAACAAAATTGAAATCGATTGCATTTAGTGCGACGATTAAGCTGAAGAGCAGCTAACAGTTGCTAATTTCACTTAGTTCAATTCGCAATGAGTTTTCTATTTGGGAGACGAAGGCCAAGTAATGTAGCCGTTGTAGACCGAGTGACTTAAGAGGAAATTATCGGATGCTTTCGTATCAGCTCTAAGTTTCATAGCTCTTAGAAGCTGCGACGCCTTTTGAACTCCAAGTTCCAAGACCAGTTAGCAATTCCCTATTTTTTTTTTTATAAGACACCGCGTATACACTAAGGATGCGATTTTTGAATGTCAAGTACTGACCTGTTTCCGATGGTTACTTTGCACTATCATCTACCTGAGTTAAAATGTCTTTAACTGGTTCACTTGCTAAGCAGTCGAGTCCTTTTTGACGCCATATGATCTGAACTGTACCTCAACTTGCATAAACTACAGATCCGGTTGTGTCCTCCAAAACGGCGGCATTCGAAAATTTACGATACCATTAACAGACTGCTCGACATAACCGAAGTCGTCACCCAATGGTGGTAATGGCAGACCTTAATCAGCTTCAACAGTATTGTCCTTGGACATGATGATGAAATTATTGCTCAATTTGAACTACCGGCGTCGGAGTCACTGATACTTGTCCTGTGCACTTATACTAATTTAATGAATTAGTTAATAAGAACCAAAGTTTCATACAGATTAATTATTTATTACACGAGACATAATTTAAGACAAAGGCAACCATTTCGAACGAAGGCTACACTAGGACATAAACTAACAAAGCACACTAATGACTGCTTGATGAAGCAAGCGCTAATATATGTTGACACGTTTAGTTCGCGAAGCTTCGTTGCTTGCAGTGGCGAGCGAACGAACTTATTGCGGCTACAACTTTACTAGTATGCGCTAGATGATTTTCGGAGCAGCCCAAGCAGTACTGAAGAAAGAAAAACCAATCATATATACTCCAAATGAATTATATCGTGGCTACCGCAGGTAACTACGACCCGAAGTAGCCATGTAATCGATTAGCTTTGATTGCCCAGGATTGGATGAAATATTGAAGTTCTTTTCGGATGAAATATTGAAGTGCGTGGGAAATGCAAGTTTTCCATTTTCTGTGGATACATACTTCAGTTTTTTGAATGTATTCAATATCGAAGTCCAAAATGAGACTAAAAGCTGAATTTCCGTCCGAGGGTTTGATTTGAAGGAAAATCAACGACGTTCCTATGTGGATCAATTCATTTCAGACATTGGATTCTTAGGTCATATTGGCTTACTCTTACGAGGTAGGATGAAAAACTTTGTGTAAACATCTCGTATGACCTGGCCACTGAATCCGAACTCTAATTAGGGTGTTATTTCAGAGCTGTTATTCCCAGATCGATTTAGATTACTAGGTCGTTATTAGTAATAAGCGCAAAAAGGGCAATATTTACTGTTGTTAGGTTAATAGTGCGTCACTAATCTGGACTATTATTGAGACAATATAATCAGGTTCAGCATGGCAATTTTCAAATAACGAGCGTAATGACTCGCATTTCCGCTGCGTGTTGTTTTTTTTCTTCGAAAAAACAAGCGTTATCAAATTTTCGCTGATTCGAATCGAAATTTTTCTAATACTTTAAAAGATGATTATATTTTAATTTCAGCATAATCTCTCTATTTATTATGATGGTTCAGTTGTACTTAATTTAAAACCATTGTTTCTTTCATTAGTTCAACAGGCAAAAGTGAGCTAGGTTTTTCGGTGATTTAACTCTAAGCTATTCCAGGACTATGGTCATAAAATTACTTTTAATCATTTTAGCAGAAGCCTGCTTTATCTGGTCTGTAAAAGTTGGTGCATATTTGCTTGTTTATTAAAGACAGATAATCTATTTTTTTATACCAGCCGCCGAATTCTATAAGGCTTAGCGGAATCGAATGCATTCCCAATGAAAAGTGGTTTAGAAATACGAATTGCTCTCTGAAAATTTTAAGCAATCGTAGTATGCAAATTTATGCATATTCGTATCTTTATCGTAGTTTGGGAGCACCAATGGTCAGTGGTTTATTTTAATTCTGATCCTAAAACTTGGTTTTAATTAATTGATATAAGGTTAACGCTCGAGTCGAAAAATGGGTTAACGGATTTCGACCGTATTTGTTCAATGTATGGGCCGACGCCTGCAAAATTATGAAAAATACACGCAGTCAGAATGGAGTAGTGAAAATGTTTTTGGCAATGTTTCTGGAAAATTCGAACCTGAATCACACTTGTCCTTATCAGGTAAAATTATCGTAAAAGATGATTGATTTAAAAAAAGTCTTTGTTGATTTTATTTTGTTAATTCTTATAGGGCGAGTATGTGTTACATGCAGTAGATCTATCTTTATCAATGATTCCATCTCTACTTGTGAGCGGAACTTATCGACTGATATTGACTTTCACGGAAAACACCAAGGAAAACGTGGTTTTTGTTCTCCGTGTAAAAGGGGTACTTTCTAGTAAATTGGAAGAATAAGGTGCCCCTGCAAATGTATATGATAGTTATTATATGCACATGACTTTGTTTGATGTGATGAGTTTAATTTTCAGAATAAATTTACAATGTCGAACTAAATTATTCGTTTTTACTATAAAAGGTGCTGAATATTGCGGATGGATTTGGTAGATTGAGATTATTGGAAATAGTTTATAATTGAATTACATGGGCGTTTGTTTGATTCGGCTTATTCTAGTGAAGTTTAGTAAGCAGCACAACTGTTTTACTAGTTCAAATTCAATAATTTTCAAATTGTAATTTCAATTATATAAATTATTTGTGAGTTATCTATTGCAAAAAATGCAAGTATAAACAATTAACATTACCAAGCCAAGATGCCACGCCTTTGGACTTCTAAAAAGCCCAAACCAGTGTTTTTACTAATGTTCGAAGAACATTAGTATTAAAATCGGTTTGGGCAAAAATTCATATTTCTATATCCGATTCAGCTGAAACTTTCAGGATACATTGGTGTATATGCACAATAGGTCCAGGTCTCACCAAATGTCAATTATCTTTAACACTTTGGCATCGGCGACCATTTCAGTGGTATTTTTAATATACCTATTATTCTGTCCACAAATAGTTTATGCAAAAATTAAGTTAGCGAAATGAATTTCGAACATGGCTTACATGTAAATCAGATAATGTTTTGGATTTTTTTAACCTCATGTGTGCGCTAGGTGCCTAAAAAGAGGTCGGGAAAATTTGAAATTTTTTAAATTGCGATAACTTTTGATAGAGCTTATTAGCTTAGAGCTTAGAGCATTATGAAACTTTCAGGACATATTGATATGATTAATGCGTCAATTTTTGTTGCTTTTGATGAGCATGTTGGTAATCCTGCAGCTAAGGCAGGCGCTGAAAGTGAAAACTTTAAAATCATCAACTCTCCTAAAAAATTGTCGCTTTTTGGAAAAAAGGCAACTCATATATAAATCTTATGCTTTTTCTACATAGCCAAAGTAAAATATTTGAAATTTTACAACGGACAAGAACGGTAACCCTTCCCCGATTCACCTATATTTTTAGCATCAAAAACTTCTGTTCACGAGAACTCACGACCCAATAATCAGATACAGTTGAAATTTACAGAATGTATTGCCCTTAAGTGGGACCAGGTCTGATAGAAGCGATTATGTAATTTGACCAATTCTGTGAAAGTGGTGCCATCTTGAAAAATCACTAAAAAATAGCTGCTTTTGGCCACATAAATTCTGATTCAGTCACCAGATTTTGACGACACTCACACAGTAGCTGAATCTTACTCTTAACACTAAATTTGATTGAAAAATCCGGCTGGAGCTGCCAGCTATGGTAATTTTAGTGCATTAAATTTTGAAAATTCGCTCAGGAAAATTAAGCTCTGTGCCCTATAGCTCCCATTGCAGTCATGGAATCATAACGAAATTCATATCGCAAATTGAACTTATTGTAGACAAAACTTGTTGGAAAAACAATGTTAGGGTTGCCAGCTATGGCTGGTTTTGTTTTTTTTTCGGCATATCTTTAGTAAGCGATTTTATCATAAAATTAGTAGTAATCTTGTAGTGAAAATAAACAACAAATATTACGATCTAGAAAATTTGAAAACTTATACCGGTGGTAACCCTAAATTTCTTTGTATCCCTTGGACTTCCAATGCAATCAGATCAATACGAAATTCGCAGAGTAAGTTAATTTCAACGTCACGTAAATGTGACATATTTTTGGCTTCGGTGCTATCAAAGGGTTGCCAGCACGAGGCGTTTTTGTTATTTCCGTACCAATAAATGCTAACATAAGCATTTCAAAATAAATAAAGAAAATAAGTGAACAATGATAGCATTTACAGCAGACGTTTAGTCCGCGGACTATACACCAAATTCCATCTAAATTATTTAGTTCATCTGCTGTAAACACTCAGTACCCGACCCAAGCAATAGGTCAGTACACAATTTCAAGCGACCTGACCTAAAATGGGTCGTGGACTATATCGCTCTAAACACACCCGACCTAAGCGTTGATTTTTGCGTGACTATAAATAATATATGTACGTTGAATGTTAGCTCGCAACACTCTCGTTTGACTCAAAATCATTTAAATAATCATGTTTGAGTGACAAATGAAAAGATAATTACAGTGTATTTACTAAAATCAAACTAAATGGCAGCTGCGATGTATGTACAAACGAGGACTAAATTCAAATTTTAGTTCAGGTCGATGTAAACACCATTTGGTTCAACCGCTGTAAACCCTACCAATGTTTAAATTTTCAAAGGTCTGGACATTTTTTGGATGGCAGTCTCAAACACCTTTCTATCGCTGTAACTTTCGATGAAGTCATTGAAATTAAATTGGGTTAGGGTATATTATTACTTAGGGTGTCCTCAAGTAGCTAGTGGTAGAATACACACTCAAAATCTGCACAAATTCTCTACTGTTTTTCGAGCATTAGTGTTTCTAGCGGTTCTGATGCGCTACGGTTTTTTTTAAATTATGAACAAGTCGTTTTTGTACTTTTGCTGTAAGCAAAATATTGCTGACATCATCGCTTCCCCTATTGCAAAAAAAAACGTAGAATATTACAGATAAACTGAGCTGAGGCACTTAAATGCAGTTTGTCAAATCAAGAACAATAGGTTTGGCGCGAGGTTTTCAAATGCACATTTATTCAAATGTGTGTAATATTGGAATGAAAACCGGATATCTCTCTGCCAAAAGTTTTAGACTGCTACTTTTTGTCTATCTTTTGAAATAAATGCATTGTCTTTCAAAAATATTGTGTCAAAATTTCAAGTCGATCGGAGCAAAATGGACAAAACTATGTGTATTTTAGCGTTCATTGCGTAGGCCGGGTTTTTAAAACTGCTCGACAGCTGTGCGTTTTTCTGAAACTTGTTATTTTGGAAGTCCGTGTTGACCATAACTCTAAATCTATGTGTTTGACCAATCGTTTTGAAATTTTGCACAATACTTCTTCACATAGCTCCCCAGGTATTTTAATAATTATTAATTTTACAATTACAAATTCACCGACTTTTTTTTTATTTAGCTAAAATCGGTTTTTTTGGCTTCCATGTGCTCTACGAAAAATTGAAAAATCGAAAAAGAAAAAATCCTCTCAGGGCTATCTTCGGACACATATCCTTTAACAAATGCATTTGGATTTTTTTTGTTTCACATGATTCTGTCGCGAGTTATGATGAACACAACTTTTTTTCGAGGCGTCTCCGCAGATTCATTGTCATTCGCTTAATTTTTTTATATTTTGTCATGAACGTTGGTGCATTGTTATATGGAAATTGATTGAATAAACTAACTCTCTCTCTGTATCACAAAAAAAAATAGAAACGTACTTTTTATTCACCAAATTAATCTTACACCTGTATAAAAGGGGAAAGAGCATAAATACTTTTGTTCGCTTTGAACACAGAAGGACTACGTGATCCTTGAAAGTTGTTTCTTGAGCAATTCATTTACAACTAGCATGAAGAAATAGAAAAAAGAGATCAATCTTTTTCAAAGAGATGGCAAGATTCATCACACGGAAAAAGTGGAAATAAAGCAGCTAGTAGCATAGCTAGTAGCAATAAACAAAAACCACATCATTTGGAACCTGATGATAACAGTATGGAAAAGACGGGACTAGTTTATGTGGCTTTCAGCTACTAGGAGTCTTTACTGGCCTGGTTCAACAGATAGCAACCGATATTAACTCGTTAGTTACCTCAGATGATTTTCTCATGTTTTGTTTCGAATGTTTCGGGTATTCTCCATAATCGGTGGGGTGTCTCTTTTCATGTTTTACGCATTTAGCTGTTTTTGTAAGAGGCTCTGAAAACAAGACCATCAAACTTGACACATCTAGCGTGCACGTGACAGTTATTGACAATCATGGCGTTCTGAGTGTCCGCCGCTTTTACGTTTCCTTTTTGCTTTAAGCCTAGTAATGTATTCGACGAACGAAATGCAGCGAAAACGTCTGTGCGGAATCGAGCGAAATAAAGTTCGGCACCCCGACACCGGGGGCAATATAAATTGCCATTGATGACATTTAACAAGTGCATTACATTTGAATTCGGTGCATATAAATTTAACTAACCGGCATTAAAAATGATTTTATCGGCAAAACAAAAACTACTGTTGCAAGGATGCGCTGTTCATCCATCCATTTCCACTCATTTTCCAATAAAATATCTGCAAACTCGAATGAAATTATGAGCTTTCACATTTTTCGCATCAATTTAAGGTACCTGGGTCATTAAATGGCCGCGAAATTTAACTTATACATAGTGCAGCGCCATCTCAGAGCGAGTCACTGCGTTGTCTTCGAAGACACTTATACGCATGCGAACACATTACTGACGAGCAAAACCAAACGAAACGAAATTCCGCGCCAGGCTGATTTTGTATGGGATTTGACACTTAGTTCCGTTTCGCGTCGAATACATTTCAGGGCTTAAGTTGGCACATTGCCTTGGCATAACATACTATACATACGTCCATGTCCTATTATGATAAGTACCGTCAATTCCGTTGCAATTTCTCTTTTATTTATTTATTTATTTATTTATTTCAATATTCATCACAACAGAATACAAGTTCCAACTATGGCAATGAAATAAAAAAGGGATAAAAAAAATAAAGATTAATGTTCACAAAAAGAAAAATATAATTCAATAATCTAATGACCCAACGCTCAGGTCTAGAACAAATACTTTTAAATATCTTTTAAAGGTATAGAACGATTGTGGCAGAGTTCCAAGCCCCAATTCATTATGACGTCTAGGGATTCTGACGAAAGGAGAAGAGAAGTACACATTTGTACGTGCGAACGGAACAGTGAAGACTTCTTGAGACCTGTTGCCCCGTAACAAACTGCGAGGTCGGAATGAATCGGTGAAGCCAGATACAATACCTCGCTGCGATTTGAACAGGAAGCACTCGTCAAGCAACAGCCAGCGTGACTCCAAGGAAGGAATTTGAAGAAAGGACAAACGGGAAACAGATGAGGAGTAAGGGATATTAAAAAATAAAGAGCGTGTGAACCTACGTTGCACACACCCGATGGCCTCAGAAAGGTAAAGGAAACGTGGAGACCACACTTGACAAGCAT
Source organism: Nemotelus pantherinus (assembly GCA_963978885.1). Lineage (NCBI taxonomy): Eukaryota > Metazoa > Arthropoda > Insecta > Diptera > Stratiomyidae > Nemotelus > Nemotelus pantherinus. The sequence continues at coordinate 243,784,571 of OZ022264.1, read as the reverse complement.
ATCCGAGGACACAACGAACTAACATTAAAAAAAGACGAACACATGTACGTATGTCAGCGAATTTAGAAGCAGAGCGAAGTACCAATCCAGAGACTCGGGAAGCTTTAGCGGTGAATTCAGCAGCATAAAAATTAAATTTTAATTTCGGATCAAAAGTCACACCCAAGTCTCTAAATTTATTAACGGACGACATATAGTTAGTGGAAACTGAATAAGGAACTTAAAAAGAAGATGATTTGAGGGAAAAGGCCATATGTTTACATTTGCTAACATTTAAGGACAAGGAATTGCGGTTGCACCAATTAAGAACAGCACACAGATCATTCTGGAGAATAATATAGTCATCAGCTGACCTGATGACTTAGAACAATTTCAGATCGTCAGCATACAGTAGACAAGGGGAATCAATAATGGAAGGAAAGTCGTTAATAAAAATTAAGAAAAGTGAGGGACCAAGGATAGGCCCTTGTAGAACACCAGAAGAGGGATGAAAGAGAGAAGAGGAGAGGTTGCTAATAGTAACTTTGCACTCACGGTTACTGAGGTAGGACGAAAACCAAGAAAGGATTGGCCCAAAACAACCAAACTGTGAAACTTTACTGAGTAATATTCTATGGTCAACAGTATCAAAGGCTTTAGAAAAGTCTATGTACACTACGTGCACATGTTCCTGACGATCTAAGCCAAGGGCAACTGTGTTTGAGAAGAGGATAAGGTGAGTCAAAGTAGACTTACCCCTCATGAATCCATGCTGTACTGGAGCTAGAATAGGATGAATCATGGGATACATTCTAGAGAAGACAATTTTTTCAAGGATTTTACTAAAACAAGGGAGAAGAGAAATAGGACGATAATTGGAGACGGAGGAAACATCGCAAGTTTTGAAAATTGGGTAAATATTAGCAACTTTCCAGGCAGAAGGAGAAATACCGGATGATAGGCTCACATTGAAAACGATAGAGAGGGGGACGCACAATGAGGAAGATATAGACCAAGCATAAAAATTGGGAATACAATCAGAACCACCAACGGAATTCCGCTCTAGGCTGAGAAATAAATTCTCAACATAGATCGGATTAGTATGGATAAGAAAAAGAGAAGGAGAAAGGGAAAGAAAAATCAGGGGATGTACAAGAGAGGTAGAACTTTTAAAGGAGGAAGAAAAGAAGTTAGCGAAAAACTCACATACATCTTGTGGAGACGAGGAGGTAGAGCCATTGAAAGTTATAGCCTGGGTCGTTTTTATTGTGTCCGCTACGTTCGCTTTGTATGTTTATTTTTTTCTACAAAAGAAGACTAGTCTGGTCAGCGAGACCATAGAAGATGTTTGTTTTTTTTTTTGAGGTTTAAAGAATACCCTCTGGTTGCATTTAATTTATTATAAAGAAAGGAATTTTAATTTTGTGGATCTATGCCATTTGTAAATGTGGTTTATCCGCATAACCTCTTCCCGAAATGACTCGCTATCGGAATTTGGTTTCGATAGCGAATAAATGCCTCAGACACATACCAGAAAGTGTAATACAGGAAATAAAAGATATTGCAATGCATGGTAATATGGATTGGGCTGCTATAGAATAGCCTGCTAGAGTCTTTCTATCTTAAACAAACAGGAAGACTCTTCCGGCAAGATAATTTACCAGGGCCGTATATAGCACAACCACTATATTATTCGCGCAACCAACTTGCCGTCGCTTTGCAATGAAAATAGGAGGTTGGTTTACATCAAACCAGACAAATTGGAATTGGATTCATATAAAAGCGTATCTGTTGTGTTGACAGGCAGCTTCTTTATCATGTATTCAGGAACTAAGTTGAACAGCACAGGGGCCAGCACTTCGTCTTGCTTTAATCCGCTATTTGTGATGTTATCGACTTGTGATGTTATCGATGCCATCGTCATTTTGGTCAGTCAAACTAGTTTTGCTGGGATTTGTGATTATTGTATACCGAACGTTTCGGTCAAAATTGTCATATGCCTGTTAAAAGTCCACGAAAATCTGGTAGACGTTGATGTTCAACTGTTGACGTATTACAAATCATGAATATAATAACAATAGATGTTGAGGAATTACAATATTGAAGTAATACAAAGACTAAAAGCTAAATTTCGGGGGCGATGGCCCAATGTGATTGAAAAAGTGTTCAACAATGTCAGATATTGAATACCTAAACCTCGTTACTCATCACATATTACGCTGCGATGCGGAGAGCATTTCTGTTAGTTATCAATGTGAACATCAAAAACTAAACTTGAGGACCCATGACGAGTAAATCATATATTGTAAAGATCACAGCCTATGAAATAATCATACGCTTGTTTCAGATAACGAGCGTAATGCGTTCAGGTTCCACTTCATGTCTCACATGCACCCAATGTAAGATTTAATTTTCAATCAAGTTTTTTTTAAAATTATGATGCAATTTTAATTTCAGTATAATCTCATTATTTTTACGATGGCAATGTTTCAATGGATTTATCATTATTGTTTCATTTACCGTTTCAATGGCCAAGAAGTGAGTTTAGTTTTTTGGATGGCTTAGCTCCAAACTGAGTCAGAAATATGAATATAAAATTGCTTTTAATCATTTTAGCAGAAGCGTACTTTACCTGGTCCCTGAAAGTTTGTACATGGTTCCTTGTTTGATAGAGAAAGATAATCCATTTTTTTTATACCAGGCTTTAAATTCTATAAGACTCAATGGAATCCAATGCATTCCCAATGAAAAATGGGCCAGAGATACTAATTGTTCTTTGAAAATTTTAAGCAATCGAAGTGTGGTATTAAATGGATACACGTATCTTCATCGCAGTGTCAGAGCACCAAAGGTCAGTAGTATATTTCAAATCTGTTCATAAAACATGGTGTTAATTTATTAAAGGTTAACGCTAAAGTCGAAAAATGGGTTAACGGATTTCGACCGTATTTGTTCAATGTATGGGGTGACGGTTGCAAAATTATGGAAAATATACGAAGGCAGAACCAAATAGTGAAAATGTTTTTGGCAATGATCTTGGATAATTCGAACCTGAATCACACTTGTCCTTTCCAGGTAAATTTTTCCTTATAGTTGATTGATTTGTATCAAATGTTTTTATTTACATTTTGGCTTTATTCCATTGAATTTTACAGGGCGAAGTTAAGTTTTTTGCAGTGGATTTTTCTCTGGGCATGATTCCATCGTTGGTAGTAAGTGGAACGTATCGGCTGACATTAACTTTTTCGGAACAAACCAAAGAAAACGTAGTTTTTACTTTACTTGCAAAAGGGTTGATTTCGAGTAACTTAAGAGAATGAAGTGGACTTCCTAACAATTAAGACTATTAAAATGCATTAAATTATGCGCTATTTAATTTTATTTTCAGAATAAATTTGCGATTTTAATTTTGGAATTAATTTGGGTTAAACCGCTTGAAATACTAATGTTTGACGGATAGTAGAGGAATCGTGCAGATTTTCAGTGCATATGCAGCCACACGTGCTCATTATTACATCCAACCTGTTTCGAAAGCCATCTACCACTTTGATCTTAAGAATGCAATAAAACTCATAGGGTGGAAAGATTTTCAGGGTTACCCTTTGCATGAATTTCAAAATTCAGGAAACATCAAAAATGTCTGGTGCTGGCAACACTTTACCAGCATTGAAGTCAAAAGTAAAATTTCAGATTAAGTCCAAAACATCTTGTAAATTTCGTGTCAATCCAATGACTGCATTGGAAGTTATAGGGGTACAAAATAATTTGGGGTTTCCACCCCTTAAAGTCTTCAAATTTTTGTAATCCAAATATTTGTTGTCTATTGGCACTACAAGATCATAACCATTTAAAAATTTAATGAAAACATCGCTTAATAAAGAAATGAGAAACAGTTAAATTCCTATCACAAAGGCCTACAATAAGGCCCATTTACTACATGCATTTTGCTTTGGTTTCGCGATTGAAGTTCTAGGACAAAAAGCTTTTTGTGTTGAGCAAATTATCACGATGCAAGAGGCAAATATTACCTTAACTGGCAGTTTCAGCCTAATTTTTCAAAACTTGGACCAGGGTGGAGAGTAAGCTGCTGTGTGAATTTCAGTAAAACTTTATGACTGGATCGGAATTGATGGGCCAAAAAGCCTTTCCTGTTTTTAGTCGTTTTTCAAGATGACACCACTACCACAGGATTGTCCACATTTCAAAACCACTTCTATCAGACCTAGCCCTAGTTGAGGCCAATACATTCAGTGGAGCTCAATTGGAACTAATTATGTGATCGTGAGCTCTCGTGAGCAGAAGTTTCGAATGCCAAAAATCTAGGCATATTTTTGTCCTATATGCAATGTCAGGAGTTTAACTTTTGCTGTGTAAACATATCATTGAATTGTTATTTTAAAAGCGCAAATTTTTCAGGATGGTTGGGGGTTTGAATGTTTTCAATTTCAGTGTATGCCGTAACTGCAGGATCGCCAGCACGTTCATGAAAAACTTCATACGCCTACAATTTAGTAGCACTAACGCGTGTTGTAAATTTCATAACAATTTCATAGATCTGTCAAAAGTTATTGGAATTTAAAATTTTGCAAATTTTTTCGATCTTATTTTAGGCACCTAGCGCACATATCGGGTTAAAAATTTCAGAAACATTATCATATCCATATGTGAAACACGTTCGGAATTAATTTCCCACACTTAGTTTATTTGAAAATCATTTATTGATAGAATTATAAGGGTACTTCAAATACCATTAAAATGGTCGTCGGCGTTAAAGGGTAAAATATAACTAACATTTGGTGAGACCTGGACCTCTTTCACGTATATGGCAATATGATGGCACGTTATATATATATATATATATATATATATATATATATATATATATATATATTATATATATATATATATATATATATATATATATATATATATATATATATATATATATATGTATATATATGTATATATTTTTATGTATGTGGCCAAAGTGACTTTACATAAGTCTAATCAAATTGAGTTAAAAATTAGTATTGGAAAGTAATTACTGCTTTGGAGTCCACCGCGTAAACTCTGTATCGATACTAAATGCCACTGCATATTCATGGCTTCCCGCAGGCTCCCTGCTTTTGAATTTGTGTGCAATCTCATGTCTTGTACCTCGTTGCCAATTCATTTCCTTTCCTGCATTGCCAGCAAATTGAATTTTTATTTACAGGACTGTTGTAATAATGCTTTAACAGTATCAGACTTATTGAGGGATGTCATATTTCAGGATCCAAATCTGTAGCCCATAGTGGAATGGATTATCGGTCCACTACTCGAATCCCTAGGCCTGGAGGACTGGACCTTCAACCACTGAGTTTCTTTCTCTTCAACTGAGATTTAATATCATGAGGATAATGGTACCCTATCCAGATTAGAAGTCATGAGCGAGCGAGGGGAAGAAGCAAGACCAGTCATTTTAAAAGTTCGACCATTTTCTTCCACATTACCCTTCGCACGTTTAGGTGTATGTTGGCTCGGGCAAAGGAAGTTGCTAATTTGACTCTAGCGAAGAAGTTGTTGACAAGGAGACTATTGATCTAGTAGAAAATGCAGAAGAGAGCTTATCTGGGGCTAGTGAGCTTGAAGAAGATGTAAGAAAAAATCCACCATATTGAACAGTAGTTAATGAAAATGTCATTGTAACTAATATTGATCCATTCAATGCCCCTAACAACGAAAGAAAATGTCAAGTTCCACTTTTTCATCACTATCTCCCATCTTCTTTATATAGAAGATTTTCGATGCCTACCCTGACATAGCGGCCGTTGTTTACTTGGCTAGTGCTACTGCTGATCGGCCTTTTGCACCATCACCACGTCTGTTAGCTCCAAAATTGGTTGGAAAAAATATTTCGGCTCGGCACTATCATGAAAATATAACCAAAAATATAAGGATTTCAACGATTGCCTGCCAGAAACTCGAACTGAAAAGTTTCTTCTTTTGATCCCGAAGGGAAAGGGGGACCCTAACCCACAATTTATTTATTTGGTACGTATTCAATACAACAGGCAAGACTGCCCAATTACAGATTGGATACCACGAACAAAATAAAATAACAAGAACTAAATGATAATATATAAATATAAGTATATAAAATAATTAAAGTTAAAATAAAATAAAGTAATAAAAAATAAAAGTAAAAAATTCAGTAAAGTAAAAAAGAAAGAGAAAAAAAAAATCCATTACAAACACGGATGTCCAATTCTACAATAATCGACCTAATAAAAAAGATGTACAGACCTCACTGTATGCTTGATACGGCGGGGCAATTCCTGGAAGGCCTGCTGATACCACGATTGCAGGCTGGTCTTTCGAATAATCAACATGGGTTCCGTAGAGGCCAGTCAATAATAAATGCCATCTAAAGGCGCATTTAGACTCTCGCCGAGAGCCAAGTACAAGAGTGTGAATAGCCTCCCCGTGTATTCTCGCTTGTTTTTCTCCATTCACTTACATGCCAAAACATGGCAAGCACGAGAGTGTAAATGGTTCTAATTTTAATTTTAACTATTATTATAGAGACTCTTAAGTGGAATTTACAAGTAGAAGACTATCTGGTAGCCATGATTTGAGATTATTTGAAAAGTCGTCGAAGGAATTGTCCGGAAAAATATTACTGCCGGGACAGCACAAAGAACCATTCTCGGACCTTGAAAAGCCAGAAAATGTGCTCTTGGTATAGGTTACGCTGTTGATGTAGTAGGTGTCATTACCTCTAGAAACCCCTCAAACCTACTCAGCTCAAATTAAATCAAGTTATGAGTTGGTGATCATGAAAACTGAGATTGGAATGCTGATGAAAATAACGATACCAACCTTCAAACTCATCAAGGTCGGCTCCGAAGTAATTGAGACCCAAAAATCTGCGAAGTATCTTGGAGTGACTCATGATTCTAAGCTGACTTATGGGAAGCACATTCGAAAAGCATTTGACAAGGCATTGGGACCTGTAATTTCGCTGAGCAGACTCATGGCAAACTTTTGCGGTCCTGGTGCTTATGACAGTAGCTTATTCAGATATGAGCCGCCGCTTAAAGTTAGCAAATTATCGAACTAGGATGGAGGTGCAGAGGGGTGAGCAGCACAGAGGGGTGCTACGAATCGCAAGCAGCTACAGTACGGTATCAGATAATGCCATATTGGTCGTAGCAGGGGTAATCACTGCCGATTTATTGGCGAACGAGAACAGGGAGGTCTTTCTGAATAGCTCAGAAGAGAGATAACAGCTACCTACTCAAGCACGAGCGCGAACGCTTGACCTTTGAGAGAAACGCTGGGCTGAGAGCACAACGAGAGCATGGACGATTAGACTGATTCGCACCATAAAACCTTGGCTTATTCGTGCCCGCGATGAAACAATTTTCAGCTCAGCCAATTTCTATCGGCTCATGGAAACTTTAGGAAATACCTTCACAGAATGAGGGATGTCAGGACGGTATACTGCAAATACTGCATTAAACAAATTTATGATGCGTTGCATACTTTCTTCAAATGTCTCCGCTTTACAAGAAAACGGGAAGCGCTCTTGTCCGCAATTGGCCCTGCGACGCCGGGGCGGCTGTGAGAGCGATGCTGCATTCAGAAGGTGCTAGGATACCTATTTCAGTATATGCAGAGATTATTGGGGCTGAAAATAGAAGAGAGCTGCATTACAGACTCCTCTTGAAAGACCCAATGAAGACACCTCATAGATGCTAGTGGCACAGCCCAGTTTAAGCAATACCAAAGCGGTTCCGGCTCCGACACCTGTGTTCGGTGGGTGATGTTTTTAGTCGGTAAAAATCTTCCATCATCTTTCATTTTTCGCAGGAAACCTGTGAAAATTTTTCAACACCCGTACAAAAAGAAAAAAAAAAATACAAAGACCAAAAGCTGAATTTCGGGGGCGATGGGCAAATGTGAAAGAAAAAGTTTGAATACTAAGCAATAGGCGTCCTGTGTGAATCTAACAATGTCCGATATTGAATATCTAAGTCGCGTTAGTTTATTACACATGTGACTAAAAAACTAAAATTTAGGACCCACATCGAGTGAAATAACAAATTTGTTTGAACACCGTGCAATCTAATTGGGAGACTACATTAGGACTCTTATCTTCAAAATGATTTGGATTAATTGATCGTTAGTCTTTATACGTGCGAATAGCTGCAGCAGGTAGTAATTATATTGGATTCCCATTATATGTACACATATTATATATAGCGGAACTCATAGTCTATTAGATAATCATACGCTTGCAATAACAAGCTTCAGATATCGAGCGTAATTATTCCTGGTTCCACTTCATGTCTCACATGCAACCAATGCAAGCTTTATTTTTCAAGCGAGTTTTCGGAAATGCGGCAGACTCTGATCGAAATCTTTCCGTTGCAATTTTTAAATTATGATGAAATTTTAAATTCAGTATCATCTCATTATTTTTACAAGGACAATGTTGCAACGGATTTATCATCATTGTTTCATTGATCGTTTCAATAGGCAAGAAGTAAGTTTGGCTTTTTGGGTGGCTTAATTCCAAACTGAGCCAGAACTATGAATATAATATTGTTCTTAATCATTGTAGTAGAAGCGTACTTTATCTGGTCTCTGAAAGTTGGTGCATGTTTGCTTATGTGATGAAGAGAGATAATACATTTTTTTATACTAGCCTCCAAATTCTATAAGATTCAGCGGAATTCAATGTATTCCCAATGAAAAATGGGTCAGAGATACTAATTGTTCTTTGAAAATTTTAAACAATCGAAGTATGCTAATATATGGGTACACGTATCTATATCGTGCAATGAGAGCGGTATTTGTAAGTAGCACATTTTAATTCAGCCCAAGCGTGATTCTGAAACTATTTATATTCCTACAAGGTGCATTTTACACTCGAGCGATGGATGAATGGATTTCGACCATATTTGTTCAATTTATGGTTTGACGCCTGCAAAATTATGAAAAATACACGCTCTCAAAATCGAATAGTGAAAATGGCTTTGGCAATATTTTTGGAATATACGAATTTGAATCACACTTGCCCTTTCCAGGTAAATTCTTCCTTATAGTTGATCAATTTGCATCAAATCTTTTTATTTACATTTTGGTTTTATTCCATTGAATCTTACAGGGCGAAATAAAGTTCGTTGCAGTGGATCTATCTTTGTCAATGATTCCATCGCCGCTAGTGAGTGGGAAGTATCGGATAACATTAACTTTTTCAGAGCAAACCAAAGAAAACGTAGTTTTTATTTACAGTGTAAAAGTTGTACTCTCTAGTGCCGTAATAGAGTGAAGCGCACTTCCAAACAATTATAGCCTTTGAAATTCGTGAAATTATGCGCTATTTAATTTTATTTTCGGAATATAATTGGGATTTTGAACCAAATCATTTGTTTTGTGTGCTTTAAATGTTGAAAACAACGCTTTTCTTGATCTTTTTGGATGATGAGTAGTGATTTAGAGGTTGAATGGGTGAACGGTAAGGCTTCTCAACTAGGCCAAAGTCTAGCCAAGAGCCTACCAAAACTGGGACGAATAAACATCAAAGATACCAAATTAAAAAACAAATGATTTGCCTTTGAAGCTATTGAAATAAATTACAAATTGTTTATATATGGCCACACTAAATATAACTTGGACTGGTAGACTTATCAAATATAGTAGTTAGTTGCATAGCTGAACCCGTGTGTTTAAGTTCAAATAATTTTCACTGCGATTAATAACAGGTTATGGGCCTTTGTCACGGTCGGTTGTAGTGTCGAATATTTTGGAACGATACGAGTATATACTCGTATCGAGTATTTTCGTACTTGCAAGTATTTTCGTCTCGCTTACTAGATACTTGTGAGTATGAAAGCAGTTGCAAGTATGAAATACGAGTTTATATTAATATTAGGACACTATTACGTCACTGTTTGATTGAAATGAATCAAATGGACGGAATTTATTGTGTAAATTCTTGATTACATGTATAGTCCACAAAAATACTCGTACCTAGTATTTTTGAATTTCGCACTAGGTACTGGCTGTTCCAAAAAAATACCTGTTCCATATACCTGTTCCAGTATATACACCTCATCTCTAGTATTATTCATCAAAAGACAGCTCCATTCACACCTCAACAGAATGGTGTCGCCGAAAGATGTAATAGAACAATTGTCGAAAAAGTACGATGCATGCTTATCGATGCAAATTTAAAAAATGCATTTTGGGCTGAAGTGGTATCAACTAGAGATGAGGCGTATATACTGGAACAGTTATATGGAACAGGTATTTTTTTGGAACAGCCAGTACCTAGTACGAAATTCAAAAATACTAGGTACGAGTATTTTTGTGGACTATACATGTAATCAAGAATTTACACAATAAATTTCGTCCATTTAATTCATTTCAATCAAACAGTGACGTCATAGTATCCTAATATTAATATAAACTCGTATTTCATACTTGCAAGTGCTTTCATACTCACGAGTATCTCGTACGCGAGACGAAAATATTTGCAAGTACGAAAATACTCGATACGAGTATATACTCGTATCGTTCCAAAATATTCGAATACGAATAAACTCATATCGTTCCAAAATATTCGAATACGAAAATAACGTATCGTTCCAAAATATTCGAATACGAAAATAACGTATCGTTCCAAAATATTCGAACACGAAAATAACGTATCGTTCCAAAATATTCGAATACGAAAATAACGTATCGTTCCAAAATATTCGAATACGAAAATAACGTATCGTTCCAAAATATTCGAATACGAAAATAACGTATCGTTCCAAAATATTCGAATACGAGTATATACTCGTATCGAGTATTTTGGAACTTGCAAGTATTTTCGTATCGCATATTTTTGTATAGAGTATTTTCGTGCTTGCGAGTATTTTGGGACTTTAGGTTTAGGTTTTTAGGGCAAAAGTAGCTGAAATCGGACAAAATCGGCTAATTTTGGGTTAGTGTGGTTTGGGACATAACGAGCCAAGACCTATTGCTGTGATACAAAAATTTTGTTTTTGTAGGGGAGTAAGGGGTTTTTTGGCCATAGTTTGGCAAAAACTGCCTTTACAGCGCTTTCGATGATTGAAAGTGATCGGGGAGTTCAATAGTGATATTTTAAGGGCGAACAAATTTTTTTATAGGGGAAATTAGGCAAAAACGTCCATGTTTTCCAAAAAAAAATTTTTTTGTCTAGCATGAATTTGAGGATCTTTCTGAGTTGTTCCCATACAAATATGAGAAAAAGTGGCCTAGTTTCTAAGATACGGTAAAATGAAATCCGCCGGGAAAACTGAAAGTAACACTAAAAATGTTTAGATCCTTTTTGGTAAGCCAGTTGGCTTCTCCGGCTGTGCTGAAGCTCTCCTCGTGACTGCACTCCAACCCTACCGGGGTTGTGACTCATGTCCAGCTTTACCGAAAAGGTTGGCCCCCTAGTGGGTGCATGTTTAATAGACGTTTTATCATTTCTTAATAAAATGTTCGACAAATTCATGCTTCAGTGAGGCGAAGTGGAAAACCGACTGTTTTAGATTAGCCAGGAAAAGTTTGGTATCAGGCATCGATCAATGAAAAGTTATATAGATGGCAACAGGATTAGTTGGTCCTATCATAGTAAATTTTTCGACACTGGTAGTTTGAACGAATACAGGAGGTGTTTTGTGCATATATTAAAATGAAAATCAAATTAAATTGATTGAATTTGCTTGTTTTCACTTAGATGGCTCCTAGATTGGAGAAACACTTGCCAAATAAGTGACCGACCATTGGATAGTTACGGACAAGCTGCACGGACTAATGGCTCGTATCCTTTCACGGTCAACTGCACCATCACCATTCTAGCCTGTGAACTTTGTCTCTGGTGAATGGGGGAGGGCATATCATACCGTTTCATTACATCACTGCAAATCGCATGTACTTGTGTGTATATATGTACATACTTCAAAAAATACTAGCTAGTATTTTTGGAACAGGTATTTGGAACAGGTATTTTTTTATACTCGTATTCGGAATACCTAGTATGTAAAAATCCGAGTACGACCCAACTCTAGTATCAACGGCTGTATACATATTGAACAGAATCCCATGTAAAGGTAGTGGTAATATAACACCAGAAGAATTATGGTCAGGCAAGAGACCAAGGCAAGAATCACGAGATTTCGATAGGCGATATCGCCTATCGTCAAATAAAAACTATAACGATTATCGACTTAGGAATGTCGGCATCATAACCTGAACGATTTGATGTATCGAAATTTTTTTTTGAAATATAACTCCATGGTCGATTTTCGTGACATTTGACAGCATCTGATGTATGGTAATGACATTTGAAAATTCAAATAGTGAGCCGCCAACAAGTGATACGTTTGTCGGTAATTTAATTCACGGCGAAAATCAATGGAAGAATTCATACTTTTTGATTCTTCATCTGAAGATGATAATGAAAAAGTGTTGCGAAGGAATTTGAGAAATTCTAGTAATCCATTGGTGTGTGGTTCACAAACTATGCACCAATGCACCAAATTGTTCTGAATGGAACCACTAGAAAATGTTCCACAACCTATGCACCAATGCACAAAATCGTATCCTTAAATACAAGATAATGAAGTGTGTAGCGGTATGAAAATATCACTTAGTTCCTTATTCATACAAACTTTATTGCAAATAAATTCAGATTAATTCAACCAAATTTTACAACAATAACTTAATTTACAATTTCAATACAATTCACTCAATCACAAATATCAAAATGGTACGGGATTAAAATTACCGTTTGTATATTGTATGTTCTATGAGCTCTATAGCATATCAACATACCATACGAAACGGTACTTTCTGGGTGTACCGTACATTAATATTACACAACCTTCACTACACGTGTATTCGTTAATGTCTTATTTACTACACTTCTTATGTTTTATCAAAGTTATAAGTGAGTAAGATGGAATTTGAATGTTGTGTAAAGATAGCCTTATCGGCATGTGTTTACACCTATTCGAAATTCCTAGTGAAACTGTTAGTAAGAAGAGAGAAAGAAGCAATAAGCATTTTAAAAGCACAATACCTGGAAGAATATGTTGCCTCAATGAGTCTAATCGCAAATAGGACGATTGTCGAGTTGGCTCTGCCTTTTATTGCGTTTTTCTGTTCTCCAACTTGAGTGGGGAAATTCTCCACATTTATGATAATCATTAAATTTGACGTTATTATTATTTGAACCTCTGATATTGTTATCTCAGAAATTCGTGAATTTAATTTTCCTTGATTATCAACTGAATAACATAATATTTGAATAATTTTAATTGAATTTGAATAAAATTTCATGGTTCCATAATTTTATTCACACAATAAATGGCAGCCTGGTCTCCACTTTCGCTTTGCTATAAAGTTGGCGGATTCTCGTGTATTTCATTTCCCATATGTTTTTATGGATGATTTTGAGGCGCCAATTTCAGTTTGAAAAAAAAACAAACAAAAGATTTTTAGTTTATTTTTTAATACAATTTTACTTTTAATGGACTGTATTTCAGTGGTATGTATAATTAATTGCAACTGTGATGACAAATTGTTTTGTTTTATTTTGAGAAGTTGCTGCAACAATTGGAGTTACCGGAACAGAAGTAAGAAATAAAGATCTTAAATATCTTGTAATTCAAATGTATTTTGTAGGTTCATTAAACGTTTTCGTGTAACGAAGGAAGCGTTTAAATATACAAAAACTGACAACTGACACTTTTGTTTGTAAATTTTCAGGAAATCCAATGAAAGTGTTTTCGTACTTTTCATGAATTTCCCCCAACACATGGAGAAAACTCGATTCGGACTCAAATCTCGGCTTCAAGGGTCCCCCCTTAGGCTCACGGGGTGGGAAAGTGGCGAAAAACGAGTTTTGGAGAAAACTCGATTCGGACTCAAATTTTGGCTGCAAGGATCAGATGATTCAGGAAAATTCAGTAAAATTCAGTTACTGAAGTTTACTGGATTTTCCTGAATCATATGGTGGGGGAAATTCATGAAAAGAACGAAAACGCTCTCATTGCATTTCCTGAAAATTGACAAACAAAAGTGTCAGTTTTCGGTTTTTCGGAGAACAATAGTGATTATAATGTCATCCTAAGCGGTGATAAATTACCGCCACAAAAATATTCGTTTTTGATAACAACATTACGCCGAAAACCGTTTGACAGTTTTCAGTATTTTTCAGTGCTCAGCCCCTACTGAAATTTACTGAAAGAGGCGAAATTTGCAGTTCTCAGTAAAACGGAGTACAAAAACGGCTTCATTGCAATTAATCGTAGTACGCGAACAGACCTATTAATTGCAATGAATCGTAGTTCGCGAACAAACCTATTATGTCACAAGCTGAAGATGGATATCGATGACATATCGATAGTCGTTTGACTATCGCCAGAGATTTCGATAGTCGCTGTCGTTTTTTGATTTTCGTGATTTCAAATCTCGAAAATTTCGACAGAAGATATCGTCTATCGTCGGTTGTGATTCATGCCCAACTCTGAAATCAATGCGCGTTTTCAGATGTGTTTGGTTAGTTCACATTCCCGTTCAAAAACGAAAGAAATTGGATGCTAAGTCGGAAGAATGCATATTTCTTGGTTACACTAATGAATCCAAAGCTTATCGACTGTACAATTGCATAACTCGCAACATGGTAATAAGTCGTGATGTTATTTTCATTGAAAACAAACGGAATAAGGAGGAAATCACTCATGATAAAGATAATACCGATTATTTCTTTCTCATTGAAGATGATAACAACGATGCTTTAGTCGAGACTAAAAGTGAAGATGATAGTTTTGAAAGTTTCTCGAACGATTCGATTGAACCAACATATAATGCAACAAAAGTTGAAGCGGAACAATTAAAGGCAGACTCTATGACATCAATTTAGTTGAAGCTGAATCAGCAATAACTGTCGATCACGAAGGCGAGACAAATTTGAATGCGTTATGACGATCGAACAGACTAGCGGAAGAAGAAATTCGACGTTTACAGTCGTTATCGGCATTTACTGCTTTGAGTGATCCTGAAAACTACAAGGAAGCAATGTCTCGTGCTGATTCCCACGATTGGAAGCATGCAATACAAGATGAAATAAATTCTCTTCACGAAAACAAAACATGGGTGTTGACAAATTTACCCGAAGATCATCGCACAATTGACTGCAAATGGATTTATCGAATGAAACGCTTGGATGATGGTTCCATTCGTTATAAGGCAAGGCTGGTAGCTAAAGGATTTGCACAAAAAGAAGGTATGTATATACTAGAACCAAACTTATTTGCTAGTGGTCAAATACACATCAATTCGTTATTTATTAGCGATTTCAATCAAATACAATTTACTTATAAAACAGTTGGAAGTAGTCACTGCATTTCTAAAGGGTGAACTTTCCGAGGATATTTATATGCTTCAACCAAAAAGATATAATGATGGAACTCAACGAGTCTGTAAGCTCTTGAAGTCATTATATGCTAAGCAGTCAAGCCGTGTTTGGAATGATAAATTAAATAGTGTTTTAGTCTCAACCGGATTACAACGCCTCACAGTAGATAAATGTGTTTACTATACGATCGATGATCGAAAAATTTTAATTGTACTGGTATATGTGGATGACATGTTGATTTTTTCAAATCATGAAGCTGCTGAAAAAGAAATCATTGATATTCTAATGAATCGATTTAAAATGAAAGATCTTGGAATCGCGTCATCCGTACTTGGTGTACGAATATCTCGTGATCAAAAGCTGAATACTATTTCTATCGATCAACAAGGGTACATAGCCAGGATTCTACAAAAATTTGGTGTGAACGAGTGCAATCCGTCATCATCACCACTGGATGCTAATCAAAAATTATCGATTGATGATGGTCCCACTTCTGAAATAGAAAAACAAAAAATGGTCAATGTTCCATATCGCGAACTAATTGGAAGCTTTTTGTATGCAGCTCAATTAACCAGGCCAGACATTTGCTTTGCAGTAAGTTTCTTAAGCCGTTTCAACAACAATCCAGGACGCCTTCATTGGGGCGCAGCAAGACGTCTTTTAAGATACCTAAAAGGCACAATTGAAAAGAAATTAGTTTATAAAAACTCTAGCGCACCTGAACCGCTAGAAACACTAATGTTCGAAGAACAGTAGAAGAATCGTGCAGGTTTTGAGTGCATATTCCACCACATGTGCTGCTTATTACGGCCAAACTATTTCAAATGCCACGTTTTACTTTGGTCTCAAGAATGCATTATAACTCATATGGTGGAAGGTTTCAGATATTACCACTGGCATGAATTTCAACGTTTATGGGAGGAAAACACGGGTTAATTATATTCGTTATCAGTTGCTTATTTCACATAATTTTGAAAGCAGCATCTCATATAACATCAATGAAAAATATGCTCAGTGCCTGCAGCACTGTAACTAAAGTTGGTGTTTGGGGCTGTGATATGAAAAATTTGCAGAACTTTCGGAATTGAAACATTGGTTATTTATTTTCAGTGCAAGTGTTTCCGGTATGAATACTAACTGTAAGCATTTATTGATACAAAAGTAGTACAACCGACTCGTGCTGGCAACCTTTTGCCAGTATCAAAGCCAAGAATATATCACATCTGCTTTACGTTGGTGTATTACATTGGAAGTTATAGGAGTATAAAGAAATTAAGAAGTTATAGGAGTATAAAGAATACCTGCAGCGAGTTTTTTCAAATAATCGAAAACTTAATATTTGCTGTTTATTGTCACTACAATATCATTACCATTTGAAAATTCTACGATAAAACCGCTTAATAAAGATATTGCAATTAAACACAAAACCAACAATAGCTGGCAACTCTACCGTGGCTTTTCAACCATATGATAGGTTTCATTAATTGTATGAAATTCGTATTGATTTCATGACTGCACTGGAAGTTATAGGGCAAAAAGTTGTATTTTCCTGAACGAATTTTCAAAACCGAAGACACAAAAATTACCATAGCTGGCAGCACCAATCAAATTTCCCAACCAAATTTCCACCAAACAAAGATTAGAGTAAGGTTCAGCTACTGTGTTAATTTCATGAAAATCTGGTTACTTATTCACATTTCATAGGGCAAAAAGCAGTTTTTTTTCTTTGTAATTTTTCAAGATGGCACCACTGGCACAGAGTTGCCCACAATTCAAAATCGCTTCTATCAAATCTGGTCCTACTTAAGTCCAATGCATTCTGTAAATTTCAGCTGTATCTGATTATTGGTTCATGAGTTCCCGTGAACAGAAGTTTTTGATGCTAAAAATATAGGTAAACTGGGAGAGGGTTACCGTTCTTGTCCGACATTAAATTTTCAAAGTTTTACTTTGAACGTGTAGATAGAACATAAGATTTGTATACAGATTGGTTTTATTGTAAGAAAGGACATTTTTTTGAATATTCGATGGTTTGAATGTTTTCACTTCCAAATTTTTTTTTTTCAAATTTAAGACACCAAAATTATCATAGCTGGCAGCTCCAACCGAATTTTTCAACCAAATTTCTACCAAACGTGACTTAAAGTAAGGTCCAGCTATTGTGTGAATTTCGTCAAAATCGAACGATTCAATCAGAATTTATAGGGCTAAAAGCAGTTATCATTTTTAGTGATTTTTCAAGATGGCACCACTGGCACAGAATCACCCGCATTTCAAATTCACTTCTATCAGACCTGGTCCTATATAGGACCAATACATTCTGCAAATTTCAATTACTTCTGCTTATCGGATCGTGAGTTTCCGTGAACAGAAGTTTTTGATGCTAAAAATATAGGTAAATTGGGCAAGGGTTACCAGGCGTGCCCGTTATACCATATCAAATTTTATTTTTTGCCTATGTAAACAAAGCACAAAATTTACATATGAGTGGCTTTTTTTTGAAGAAGCGGCATTTTTTCAAGAGAGACGATGATTTGGAGGTTTTCATTTTCAGTGCCTGCCCTAGCTACAGGGTTGCCAGCACGCTCATTAAAAGCTACACAAATCTACAACTAAATAATACCAATATGTCCTGAAAATTTCGTAATGATTAAATAGCTCTGTCAAAAGTTATCACAGTTTAAAAATTTGCAAATTTTCCCGTTCTCTTTTTAGGCACCCAGCGCACACATGGGGTTAAATAATTCCAAAACATTATCCGATTCACATGTAAAACACGTTCGAAATTTATTTCGTCAACTTTATTTTTGCGAAAATTATTTGTTAACGAAATAATAGGTATATTAAAAATATCACTTAAATGGCCGCCAGCGCCAAAAGGTTAACAATAACTGACATTTAGTGAAACCTGGACCTATTCTGCATATACACCAATGTATCCTGAAAGTTTCAGCTCAATCGGATGGCGCGTTCCCGAGATTATCTCACTGAAATTTTTTGATGATATATATATATATATATATATATATATATATATATATATATATATATATATATATATATATATATATACACGGAAATATGAATTTTTGGCCGAATCGATTTTAATACTAATGTTCTTCGAACATTAGTAAAAATGACTCAAAGCCAATTTTTGGTTTTAGCGATGCGGATTGGGGGTGATATTGATGGAAGAAAGTCAACATCTGGCTATGCATTTATTTTGCAAGGTGGTGCTATTTCGTGGTGCTCTCAATCGCAAAAAAACAGTTGCGATCTCATGTAGAATTCCTGAATAGTAAAATTTTGATAAATATCCCTGTGAGGAACACCAGGTCCAATCGTTTCCTAAAAGAATATTCTCATTCGATTACATATGGAGCTAATGAGCCAGTAAATAAATGCTGCAGAGTATTCAACAGAATAAGCAATTTATATTCCCCTATGATTTCCAAATCATCCATCAAGTCCTCTCTTTTCCATGCCATCCGTACTCTTAACCTTAAGCTATAGCTTATATGTCAATGTTTTATTTATTGATTCCTATTTATTAATTTATTTGTTACTTTTTTTAATTTTTTTTTTACTTATTTAATTTGTTTGTTTTTACTTTTTACTTTACTTAATTTACTTTTCCATTTTATTTTTAATTTGATATTTTGTATGTGATTTCGCACCTTGTTTGGTGAATAAAGCAGAGTCAGAATTATCATCAGCTGTCCTAGCGATCCAAGAACCTATATGGTTAAAAGAATTTCAGTGTGAAATTTTTCCAAATACTTTATTGGAAATTGAAATATACTGCGATAATAAAAGTGCGATTCAAATTTTAGCTAATGGAGGAGCGTCATCATGAAGAACTAAACATGTTCACATCAAGAACAAGTTTATTGAAGAAAATATTGCCAACGGAAACATCGTTTTAAAATATGTTTCAACAGACGAAATGACTGCAGATATATTAAAAAAGGCAATGACTCCAGCAAAACAAATGAAATTCACTCAATATCTTGGTCTCCAATAGATGCACATTCTTCAAATTTGAGAATATTTTGATCAATTAACTTGAATTTTGTAACTTAAAATTGATTACTACATTTTACTTTATTTGTTGTTTGATAAATGATTTATGATTTATTTATTCAATATGAATTTGAAATTTAGGAGGTGTATTGAAATAAATTACAAATTGTTTATATATGGCCACACTAAATACAACTTGGACTTGTAGACTTATCAAATTAGTTAGTTGCATAGCTGAACCCGTGTGTTGTTAAAATAATTTTCACTGCTATTAACAACAGGAGCAGGGTGTTCTATCAATGTCCGCAAGGGCTCGTAGTCCACATTAGCGGAACTCGGTATAGCTCACATTCGAAAAGTGTCGAGGTGTCCGATTGTAGCTCTATACGGTTCGGGTGTGACCAGCTTGCTGATGCGACCAAATTTTTACTGCACCAACGGATCCAGTGGGACCACGTGGAACAGAAAAAGGAACTACGAACTTTACAATTGCCAACTGCGGTCCTGGCACGCGATATGTTAAGTTTGACAAAATACACGGAAGCAAAGAATGCGGTATACCGAAGGGATCCGAAACAGTTTACTGCGTGAACTACAAGGTAACTGACCACCCGGATGACAGAAAAATAGAAGAGCGTCGCACTGCTGCCAAAGTGGAGAAAGAATGCAAAAGTGACTTTGTGGCAGCAGTAGTTCGCAATACTGTCTGGCCTCGTATTTCACATGCCAGCCACTTTGTGGCAGAAAATAAAAAAGCCGTCGCAAAAGTCTCGCTACTTTCCCAACCCAAACAACTAATTCTACTGCGAGTAAACCACAGCCTTCCATCATCTCAGTAGTCTTTGGAGAATGTCAAAATCATTTTAGCAGTAATGTTTTTGAGTTGGTGAATCAAATCAGGGATTCGAGAAGCTCTCATCTCAATCTGAGAAACGAGATGCCTTCTTCTTGCTGGCAATGCGTCCTTTTAAATTCGCAGACCTAAACATAGCAACTTCACTTCACATCAGTGGCGGCTCGTCGGTGTACGCAAAGGAAGCAGTGCTTCCCTTGCTAAACCACTTTGCATAAACAAAAAAATTATTTTACAATCAATATTTAACAATCAAAAAAATTGATTTTTGAACATCCAAAAACTTAACATTTTTGTTTCTTTCAAAAGACAAAACTCCATTACCACTATGCATGAAGTGGTTTTATTTTATAACAGTCCAACTACAGAGCTTCGAAGGTAAATTTACAGCAACGCAACAAAAATATCAGCGTTTTACTCAAAACCTCAAGCACTGCGTACCAATCAATTCCGAACATACAGTTCATTGCAGCGCATTGAGATATACTATACAGAACTCTGAAGTGATCTTGCTTCAATGCTCGAAAACCTTTGTAAATGAATGAAATTAAAACGCTGGAAAGTCATCAGCTTCTCTGTTATGTTTCTGTTTCCCCTCAAGGTTTACGCTACAGAATCTGTAGATTCTTCGCAAAAAACAAACGCATCTGTTATACTTTTGACTTGGATGTTTTGTATTGTCAGTATTAATTCGGTCGGTTAAAGATAGATAAAAGGGTAGTTTTTAAAAGGAAATTATAACGTAAAATTCGTTAAAGTCAAAGAGTATTGAATATATTCTGTTTCGAAAAGTTAATATTTACCCGTTTAATATGGATTTGGAAAAGCAAAATCGCTGTGATTGTTCCATGGAGGATTTACTGCAGCTGTCTTTTTCACCTAGATCGATTGAGCGGAAGAAGGATCTTATTGATTCGAAGCAACCAAGACCATTTCGCTCGTTCAAAAGGTATATTACATACTTTTCTTGCAAATTATATGAGGAATTTATTTTTGTTGTGGTATTGTTATGTTTTAGATATACTATGTGCTCTTGTAAATGTTATGCGCTATTATTAAGTTTATGAATATTCTTTTTGCTGTTTCATCTGCTCACTTCCTATTCCTTCTCCTACTGTTTCTGATTTCTCACCTTTAAACCATCACCCTCAAACCGTCCCATCCTAGCAAGAGTGCTCGAAACCTTCACGTGGTTTTTACTGAGCAAATTGATTTTTTTTTTGTGTTTTGAAATGCCCTTGCTCAAAGCAATGAAAATCATAGAAAATTGAATTGGCTCATTAGGGCGGTTTTTTATATTTATACTTCTTACATATGAGTAGCAAGCATAAATTCTAAAAAAAATACTTTAAAATTAACGAAGTTGGATATGTATTGCGATATCCGTAATAATAACAGAAGAAGACTGAAAATCGTAGACCAAATTATGTAATTTCTTTTTCAGATCTAATATAATTTGCTAAAAGATGCATTAAATTCTCAACTTGGAGCTATTAAAAACGTTGACCAATTATTTAGCCTGTAATATGTTTTCAACTTAATTTTTTTATAATTTAAAAATAATATTAAAGAAATAAGTATTTTTTTTTTGCTTTAAAATACTATACATGACTGAAAATTTCTGAGATTGTTGATCTTAATGAGTAGGAAAATCACTGAAACTAGCTGTTGGCAATCAATTAATAACTTTTAATACAAATATGATCAGCATTGAAATACCAACATGATTTTGTACACGGTATTTCAACATATTCGCATGTATATACTCGCTTCATATGCTTATCTATATTATATGACTAAATATTTTGCTTGTGCTTCCCTAAGTTTCAAAACCACGAGTCGCCACTGCTTCACATCTACAAAAGGAACTTCGTGCAAGGGTTTCTGAACCACGAAAGTCCTGATATTTACTATACTAAACTCAACTTCCGTCATCATATAGCCATGGATAATTACAAAACCATCTGTAAGTATACCTCGGATGACCAAAATTCAAATAAAGGGAGAACTTTGTTCCTCGTTAAAGAGCGCATCAAAATGCACTGGCATTTGATTCCAGGACTTACAGCTATTGAAGATAGTTAGTCTTAAGCTTTCATTTATTATTACTATTTATTTATTCACCAAACAAGGTGCAAAATCACATATAAAATATCAAATTAAAAATAAAATGGAAAAGTAAAGTAAAGTAAAGGAAAAAAGTAAAAACAAACAAGTTAAATAAGTAACAAATAAATTAATAAATAACAATCAATCAATAAAACATTGATATGAAGTTGATAGTCTAAGATTAGGGCGCACGGATGGCATGAAAAAAACAGGATTTGAAGGATGATTTGGAAATCTTAGGGGAATATAAATTGCTTAGGCTGTTTTATTTATTTATTTATTTATTTGGTACGTATTCAATACAACAGGCAATTACAGATAAAAGAACAAGAACTAAATGAATATATATAAATATAAGTATATAAAATAATTAAAGTTAAAATAAAATAAAGTAATAAAAAATAAAAGTAAAAAATTCAGTAAAGTAAAAAAGAAAGAGAAAAAAATCCATTACAAACACGAATGTCCAATTCTACAATAATCGACCTAATAAAAAATAATAAGTAAATGAGTAAATATAAATATAAGTATGCAAAAAAAAAAACAAATAATTAAAGTGGTAAATTAAATAAAGTAAAATTAAGTAGAAAAAAAAGAAGAAAATTAAGAAAATAGAAAATAAAACTAATTAGAAAAATATATAACTATATATAAAAATAAAAATATACAAAAAATTCAAGTAATAAATAAGAAAGTAAAGTTAAGTAGAGCAAAAAAGAAAGATCCATTATAAACAAGAAAATTAAACTAATTAAATAGGATCAAACATTTTACTACGAGCCATATTTTTGAAAATGGCAATAGATTGTGGAAGAGGACCAAGTTGAAGACTATTGTGAGTACGTAAGAGTCGCAAAACGGGAGAGTAGAAGAAAGTGTCAGTACGAGCATACGGCACTTCAAATAAAATAGAGGACCTGATTGGCCTTACGGAGTCCCGCTCAATGAACAAAAATCCTAATGAGGATGAAAGGTAGCCGCGACAGATTTTGAACAGGAAACACTCATCCAAGTAAACTCTGCGCTGCTCAAGGAGAGTAATGTTGAGAAGAGATAGACGCTCACTATAAGGTAAATACGGCAGACTATATTTAAAAAGTAAAGTACGTGTAAACCTGCGCTGAACTGATTCAACAGCGTCAGCGAGGTATTTGAAACGAGGACACCACACTTGACTGCAGTATTCAAGTACAGAACGGACTAGGGTAATAAACAGGTGGTCACAAGTAGAAATACTAAATGAATTGAATGAATGAATGAATGAGGAATGAACCACAAAACCAGCAATTCGAGAAGCTTTTCTAGTGATAGTAAGGACATGAACGTCGAATTTCAGTTTACGATCAAATGTGACCCCAAGATTTGAGAAATGATCGACACAAGAAAGGAAAGTACCATCAATAGCATAAGGAAAGACATGAGTGTGAAGCTTATGGAGGAAAGACATAGAAAAACACTTGGAAACATTAAGGGACAAACAGTTAATGTTACACCAACCAGAGAGAGCATGCAAATCATCCTGAAGAAGGAGAGAGTCATCAGTATTTTTGGTTACCCGGGAGATTTTTAAATCATCTGCATATAGAAGACATAAAGACTTAAAAACCGTGGGAAGGTCATTGATGAATAGATTGAACAAAAGTGGTTCTAAGATGGAACCTTGAGGAACACCAGAAGAAGGGGAGAAAAGGTGAGGACGAGAAGCCAAAGAGGGAGACAATACAAGTGCGATCAGTTAAAAATGAAGAGATCCAGGAAAGCAAAGGTTCACGAATGCCATAATGCTTCAGTTTGATAAGAAGCAGCTTATGATTGACAGTGTCAAAAGCTTTGGCAAAATCAGTATAAATGACATCAACTTGATCATTGCTGACAATTGCAGAAGCAACTACATGAGTAAACTCAAGAAGGTTCGTAGAGGTGCTCCGGCCTTTTACAAAACCATGTTGTTCCGCTGCAAAGACACAAAAGAGGGAATCATAGATACGATTGTAAACAAGGCGTTCCAAAATTTTGGAAAGGCAAGGAAGAATGGAGATAGGGTGATAGTTAGAGGCAAGGTTCCGATCACCCGATTTGAAAATGGGAAGAATGTTAGAGAGCTTCCAAGAGGATGGAAATTGACCAGCACAGAGACTGACATTTAATAAGATTGCTAAAGGGACGCAAAGTGAAGAAGCAAGATTTTTTACAAAGAAATTGGGAATTCCATCCGGGCCCGGGGAACAGTTTGAGTCAAGAGAGGACAAAAGCAGTTCAACCTCTACTGGGTTAGTTACGATTGAGGAGAGGCAAGCATTGAATCAATGGAATAGTGTAAACAGAAGAAAAAAATAAAGCAAAGAGATTGCAAATGTCAGGAGGGTTGGAAGCAGTAAAGGCATTGAACACTAAGGAGTCAGGAAGAGAGGAGGGAGCTTTTAAGGAGCGTACAAAAGACCAGAAAGATTTAGGGTTGTTCGAGTTTAAAGAAGATTCAGCAGACGAGGAATAGTTGAGTAGTGCTACTCTAATTTCTTTCTTGGCAGAGGAACGTAAACGGGAGAAGATAGCATAATCTTCACCCGACCGAGAAATCAAAAATTTCAAACGCGCTGAATTTTTATCTCTAAGAGCACACTTTACCCTCGCAGTAAACCAAGGGGGGTCACGGGAGCGACGAGAACTGAAGACAGGAGTATGCGACGAGATCAAATCAGTAAGAATACCGTAAAGTTTGGATACAGCAGAGTCAACATCGAGACCACGGAAGCAATCAAACCAATTAATTGAATTCAGGTCATTAGACAAGCAGTCAAAATTAGTTTTTTTAAAGTTAAACCGGCGCGCAGTGGATGATTTAATACGATTCGAAAAGCTAACAGACAAATTAATTGAAACGGGAGGATGATGGGGATCTGGGTGCGTGTTGGGTATTGGAACAGAAGATAGAGAAATCGAAGAGGACTCAACATTAGAAAGGATGAGGTCAAGGATCTTGTTATTAGCATTAGGGAAACAGTTAAATTGAGAAAGAGAACAGGAAGAAAGAAAAGAAGATAAGGCAATAGAAAGGTTGTTGGTGGACATAATACGAAGAAAAGAAGAATCCCATTGAACAGAAGGCATATTAAAGTCGCCACAGATAATGATTGAGGACGAGGGATAGTTGCTATTAAGGTAAGTGGAAAGTTCAGAAAAGAACTTATCATAAGTCGAGAAGGACAAGTTACAGGGAATATATAAGGACGCAACAAACAAAGAGGATGTAGGCGACAAAGAGATGGAAACAGCAACACATTCAACAAGTGGACTAGGGATAAAATCAGCGCAAAGTTTACTGTTGAGAGCCCTAAGCACAGCAATAAGCACGCCACCACCATCAGCCTTATTAGATACCAAACGATTGCGATCACAACGGTCAACATTGTATGCAGGGAAGAACTTGGAGCTAAAAATGTCGTCAGTCAGCCAAGTTTCCGACAAGCAAATCAGGTGATCATTTTCAAGAATAGCAGCAGTTTTAAAGTCATCAAGTTTGGTCCTCATGCCACGAACATTTTGGTAATACAGAGATAATTGTTTACGCTTAAGAACTAGGTTCGAGCTCTCCGGTTGTTTGCCATACCCAGCAGCATCTATTTACTGGCTCATTAGCTCCATATGTAGTCGAATGAGAATATTCTTTTAGGAAACGATTGGACCTGGTGTTCCTCACTGGGATATTTATCAAAATTTTATTATTTAGGAATTCTGCATTACTAGCGCCTCTAATGACGTCAAATGTAAAGCAGGCCAATATCACCATTCTTCTGGAGGCTAGTGTCGATAAGTTTAAATGACCCAATCGAAACTCATAAGTGGGTAGGCTATTAAAATCATAAGGGTTGTATAGCTCTCGCAAGGCGAAAAGTAAAAATTGCTTTTGTATTTTGAGTCTGTCACTGTGGGTTTCAAAAGCAGGAATCCAGCTAATGCAAGCATATTCGAGAATAGGACGTACAAGTGAAGTGTACAAAGATCTTGTGACCCACAGGTTACGAAGTTCTTTGGCACGTCTTTTAATGAAGCCTAGTTGTTCGTTTGTACGAGAAAGTATTTTATCGTAGTGTAAAGAGAAGCGGAGTTTTCCATCTAAGGTAACGCCGAGGTCAGCAATGTTACCAACTTGAGTTGGCATATAATTGCCGAGGAAGTGCGTATTTTCTGGAAAAACTAAGCACCTGGGATTTATCAATGTTGAGAGAGAGCTTGTTTATATTGCACCAATGATCAAGTGAATCAAGCTTGGATTGGAGAAAGAGGGCATCCGATTTGGATTCAATGGTCTGATAAACTTTGAGATCGTGTGCATAAAGTAAATGAGGTATGTTAGCAAGGACGCCAGATAGGTTGGAAATAGATATATTGAAAAGAAGTGGACCAAGATGAGGTAATGTTTAGCCAGAGGTAATGTTTTTCGATAAAAGTTTTTGAAATTTTACACATTGTTTTCGATTGCGAAGGTAAGAAGTTAGCCATCTAAGTAAAGACCCGACAATACCGAATTTCTGTATCTTAAGAATTAGGGTAGAATGGTCAACTCTGTCAAATGCCTTACTGAAGTCTGTGTAGACTGCGTAAATTTGGTATCCTTTTTCCATTTTGCATAGAACGTCTGAGATTCCGTGCAACGCCTATTCACTAGTGATGGGCGTTTCTGTTGTTTTCAAAAAACGAAAACGAACTGTTTTTTTTTCAAAAACAACTGTTTTTTAAAACTGTTTGATAAAAACAGTTTGAACAAATTTTATGCTGTACGACAATTAGAGTTGGGTCGTACTAGGATTTTCACATACTAGGTATAACTAGTACGAATACGAAAAAATACCTGTTCTAAATACCTATTTGAAGTATGCATGTATGCATGTATACAGGCAATGCATACGATTTGCAGTAATGTAATGAAATTGACTAATATGCCCTCCTCCACCCTTCGGACCCAACGTTCCCAAGCTAGAATGGTGATGGTGCAAGATTACCTTCAAAGAATACAGAGTCATTAGTCTGTGCAGCTTGTCCGTAACTTTCCAATGGTCGGTCATTAATTTGACAAGTATTTCTCCAATCTAGGGGCCATCTAAAGGACAACAATCAAATTCAATCAATTTAATTTGTTTTTCTTTTTACTATATGCAGAAAACACCTCCTGTATTCGTTCAAATTTCCAAAGTAAAAAAATTACTAAAATAGGACCAACTAATCCTGTTGTCATCTATATGACTTTTCATTGAGTCTCTGATACCAAACTTTTTCTGGCTAATCTAAAACAGCCGGATTTCCACTTCACCTCACTGGAGCATGAAGTTTGCCGAAAATTTAATTAAGAAATGATAAAAAAAATGTTTCGTTTATTAAACATGCACGCACTAAGGGGCCAACCTCTTCCGTAAGGCTGGACATGAGACTAAGGGGCACCTTACCTCCCGCGGTTTCGTTAATTTTACAACCCCGGTAGGGTTGGAGACACCCTCGTGGCGACCTCCAGTCACGAGGAGGGCCTCAGCACAACCAGAGACGCCAACTGGTGATCCAAATAGGATCCCAACCTTATCCTCCTTGGCACTTTTAGTGCTACTTTTAGTTTTTCCGGAGGATTTCATTTTGCCGTATCTTCGAAACTAGGCCGCTTTTTCCCAGACTTGTATGGAAATTTTGCCCGAAACAACTCAGATTGGTCCCTGAATTCATGCTAGACAAAAAAAAAATTGACGTTTTTGCCCAAATTCCTCTATAAAAAAAATGTTTGCCCTTAAAATATCACTATTGTACTCCCCGAACACTTTCAATCATCGAAAGCGCCGTAAAGTTAGTTTTTTCTAAACTATGGCCAAAAAACCCCTTACTCCCCTACAAAACTGAAATTTTTTTATCACAGCAATAGGTATTGGCCCGTTATGTCCCAAACCACTCTAACCCGAAATTGGCCGATTTTGTCCGATTTCAGCTCCTTTTGCCCTAAAAACTTTTTGAATATTAAATAAAATACTTGCAAGTACGAAAATATTGTTTTCCGCAGCTAAACAGTTTTCAACTGCCAAGCAGTTCGTTTTAACAAGCGAAAAACGGTTCGTTAAAAAAAAAACGAAAAACCATTCGTTTTAAAAAAAAACAGTTCGTTTTTAAAAAACGCAAAACGATTCGTTTAAAAAAAACAGTTCGTTTAAAAAAAACAGTTCGTTTGAAAAAAACGACAAACGTTTCGTTTGAAAAAAACAGTTCGTTTGAAAAAAACGATTCGTTTGAAAAAAACGACAAACGTTTCGTTTGAAAAAAACAGTTCGTTTGAAAAAAACGACAAACGTTTCGTTTGAAAAAAACAGTTCGTTTGAAAAAAACGATTCGTTGGAGAAAAACGAAAAACGATTCGTTTGAAAAAAACAGTTCGTTTTAAAAAAACGATTCGTTTTAGAGAAACGATTGGCTTTAGAAAAACTATTCGTTGTAGAATAGTTGGAATAATTGGTTTTAGAAATACTATTTGTTGTAGAAAATGGTTCGTTTTAGAAGAGCTGTTCGTTTTAGAAAAACTGCTTGTCGCTATTTGAAAAAACTGTTCGTTCGTTTTTTGTTGCCAAAAGTTTTTTTCAAACTGTTTGGCGTTTTTGAGCCCATCACTACTATTCACCCGCTCGTTGTTCTATAAGTACAGTATTCCATATTGTGATTACAGTATGCGCCTCTCCATCCTTCAAATTCCTTCCCTTGAGTCACGTAGAGTGTTACTTGACGAGTGCCTCCTTTTTAAACTTTTTTAAGGCAGTATATTGGTTGACCCCAGCATTCAACTTTCAGTTAGGGAACCGGACCGTCCTAATAGAACATTATTTAACTTTAATGTTACATTTGCCCGTACCAACACCTATTTTTTCCCCTCCTTTTGCGTTTGCCTCGTCAGGCTATTGTTTCCTCGTCAGGCTATTATTGTCAAGGCTATTGTCTTAAGTTAAGGCCCTTAACCTTGGTCCTCTGCCTCAAACGTCATCTGTGTTTAAAATTACTTTAAAAAATAACGTTCTTTCTTAAAATCGAAATATGTCCTGATTTACTCAACTTGTTTGATTCTTTTTCGGTCGATTAGCTTTTTATTCTTTTTTGTATTATTATTCCATTCTGAATTTTATTAATTTTCTTGGTTTCCATGTTATTTTCTTTTTCTTACATATTTATATAATTGTTTGTATTTTTATTTTTTCTTCTTGTCTAATCTATAATTAGATTTGTTCTGTGGAATGTTTCGGACAATAAATAAATAAATAAGTTAGGATTGTCAAATTCGTGGTAGTTGAGCGACCTTTTCTAAAGCCATGTTCTTGCTCGTTCAGACGGGAATCAACTAGGGGAGAAAGTTTGTCGTATACCACCTTTTCGAAAAGTTTCGGAATCGAAGACAAAATGGCAATGCCCCTATAATTTTCAATACAGCGTCGATCACCATTCTTGAATATGGGTGTGACATACGAAAGCTTCAGACAGGATGGAAAAACTCCTGACGAAAGTGATCTATTAAACAAAATATTCAAGTGAGTTATAAGCTGCTCCACACACTTGCATAAAAAGATCGGAGGAAGAAGATCGGGCCCAGGACCTTGGTTGCAGTTCAGTTCCAAAATAGCTTTTCGTATTTCATCACGTGAAATTTCTAAATGGTTGACAATAGCTGTTGGAGTTGAACCAGGGGAAGATAGGTGTGAGTTTGATAGGTCTGATGCATTAAAAACTTTTTGGAAACTGCAAATAGGTCACATATCTATTTAATTGAAGAAGACGTTATATTATTCAGAAACATTGACGATGGATAACCAGTAGTTTCTCGCTTCATATTAACAAAATCGAAGAATTTTTTTGGGCCGCGGATTATATTTTCGCCGGTCTACCTAATGTAAGTATCATGAGCCTCATGAGACTTTGCTAAAAATTGCTTAGCAACTTCATTATACTCTTACTGAATAGCAGAACTAACATCAGTATTTTCTCTAATCCGCTTATAAATTTTGTTCCTACGATTTCGCATATCCCTAAGGTTCCTATCAAGCCAAGCTTAATTTTGCCGAGCCAATTTACAAGATTTAAGTAACAAAAACTTCCATAGCTGGCAGCTCTATCCCAATTTTTCAACCAAATTTCTACCAGATGTGGCTTAGAGTAAGGTTCAAGCACCGCGTGAATTTCGATAAAATTTGTTGGCTGAATCGGAAGCTATAGGCCAAAAAATTGCCACAAAATTGCTTGCATTTCAAAATCACATCTATCAGACCTGGTCTTAATTAATACCAACATGCCTTGTAAATTTCATATTGACCGAATTACCCGGTTGTCAGTTCTTGTGAACAGAAATTTCGAGTGCCAAAAATAGAGGGGATTTGGTGATGGGTTGCCGTTCTTTTGAAACTCGGAATTTCGAAAATTTTCATTTGAAATGGTGGAAAAAGGCTAAAATTTATAAGTATCATTTGAATTTTTTTTCAAAAGAGAAACGTTTTTCAGTATGACGATTTCAAGGCTTTTTTTATAAACGCTCTGTAAATTTCACGGTGGTCCAATGTTTCTGTCAAAAGTTATGACAAATCGAAATTTGAAAACTCTAGCGCACCTGAACCGCTAGAAACACTAATGTTCGAAGAACAGTAGAAGAATCGTGCAGGTTTTGAGTGCATATTTCACCACATGAGCTGCTTATTACGGCCAAACTGTTTCAAATGCCACGTTTTACTTTGGCCTCAAGAATGCATTATAACTCATATGGTAGAAGGTTTCAGATATTACCACTGGCATGAATTTCAACGTTTATGAGAGCAAAACACGGGTTAATTATATTTGTTATCAGTTGCTTATTTCACAAAATTTTGAAAGCAGCATCTCATATAACGTCAATGAAGAAAATGCTCAGTGTCTGCAGCACTATAACTGAAGTTGGTGTTTGGGGCTGCGATCCGAAAAATTTGCAGAACTTTGGGAATTGAAACATCGGTTATTTATTTTCATTGTAAATGTTTCCGGTATGAATACTAATTGTAAGCATTTATTGATACAAAAGAAACACAACCGACTCGTGCTGGCAACCTTTCGCCAGTATCAAAGCCAAGAATATATCACATCTGCTTCACGTTGTTATATTACACTCGAAGTTATAGGAGTATAAAGAAATCTAGGGTTACCTGCAGCGAGTTTTTTCAAATAATCGAAAGCTTAATATTTGCTTTTTATTGTCACTACAATATCATTACCAATTGAAAATTCTACGATAAAACCGCTTAATAAAGATATTGCAAACAAACACAAAACCAACAATAGCTGGCAACCCTATCATGGCTTTTCAACCAAATTTGGCCTGAATAATGTCTATAATAGGTTCCATTAATTGTATGAAATTCGTATTGATTTCATGACTGCACTGGAAGTTATAGGGCAAAAAGTTTTATTTTCCTGAGCGAATTTTCAAAACCAAAGACACAAAAATTACCATAGCTGGCAGCACCAATCGAATTTTTCAACCAAATTTCTATCAAACAAAGTTTAGAGTAAGGTTCAGCTACTGTGTCAATTTCTGGTAACTTATTCACATTTCATAGGGCAAAAAGCAGTTTTTTTTCTTTGTAATTTTTCAAGATGGCACCACTGGCACAGAGTTGCCCACGATTCAAAACGCTTCTATAAGACCAGGTCCTATTAAAGTCCAATGCATTCTGTAAGTTTCAATTGTATCTGATTATTGATTCGTGAGTTCCCGTGAACAGAAATTTTTGATGCTAAAAATATAGGTTAACTGGGAAAGGGTTACCGTTCTTGTCCGACAAGAAATTTCCAAAGTTTTACTTTGAACATAAGATTTGTATACAGATTGGTTTCATTGTAAGAAACGGACATTTTTAGGATATTCGATGGTTTAAATGTTTTCACTTTCAAATTTTATTTTTTCAAGTTTAAGACACCAAAATTATTATAGCTGGCAGCTCCAACCGAATTTTTCGAATTTTTCTACCAAACGTGGTTTAAAGTAAGGTCCAGCTATTGTATGAATTTCGTCAAAATCGAACGATTGAATCAGAATTTATAGGGCTAAAAGCAGTTATCTTTTTTAGTGATTTTTCAAGATGGCACCAATGGCACAGAATCGCCCGCATTTCAAAATCACTTCTATCAGATCTGGTCCTATTTAAGACCAATACATTCAGCAAACTTCAATTAATTCTGCTTATCGGATCGTGAGTTTCCGTGAACAGAAGTTTTTGATGCTAAAAATATAGGTAAATTGGGCAAAGGTTACCAGGCGTGCCCGTTATACCATATCAATTTTTTTTTGTCTATGTAAACAAAGCACAAGATTTACATATGAGTGGCTTTTTTTTGAAGAAACGGCATTTTTTCAAGAGAGACGATGATTTGGAGGTTTTCAATTTCAGTGCCTGCCCTAGCTACAGAGTTGCCAGCACGCTCATTAAAAGCTACACAAATCTACAACTAAAAAATATCAATATGTCCTAAAAATTTCGTAATGATTGCATGGCTTTGTCAGAAGTTATCGCAATTTAAAAATTTTCAAGTTTTCCCGTTCTCTTTTTAGGCACCCAGCGCACACATGGGGTTAAAAAATTCCAAAACATTATCCGGTTCACATGTAAAACACGTTCAAAATTTATTTCGTCAACTTTATTTTTGCAAAAATTATTTGTGTACGGAATAATAGGTATATTAAAAATATCACTAAAATGGCCGCCGACGCCAAAGGGTTAAAGATTATTAGTTTTTTGTGAAACCTGGTACTATTTTGCATATGCACCAATGTGTCCTGAAAATTTCAGTTCAATCGGATTTCACTGAAATTTTTTGATGATATATATATATATATATATATATATATATATATATATATATATATATATATATATATATATATATATATATATATATATACATATATATATATATATATATATATATATATATATATATATATATATATATATATATATATATATATATATATATATTTAGAAATATGAATTTTTGAATGAATTTTAATACTAATGTTCTTCTTCGAACATTAGTAAAAATGAAAAGTGCTAGACCAAAGTTATTTAAGCATTCTACGACCTTCTACCGAAAAACGAAAAAAGCGCTCGAGGCGAGAAAAACTGGGCAGAAAGTTCCAATTGCCACTTTACAGTTGCAGTTGGGTCAATAAAGAGCCAAATAGACATTATAGTGGATCTTCGGGACTATAAAGTTATGTTTGGTACCATCGAGTGGTATTTTTTCCCATGTGTGGTTATAGTTACCATATAGTTGCAATTGTTACGTGATTGGAAAACTCTTGCAGGTTATGGGAACTATGAAGTAAAACTATGAAGTAACAATGAGTTTGTAGTGGCAGATCAGCACTTGGCCATCTTTTTATGGCTGAAGTATGAAGGTCCAAGGAAAATTTATTTTATTGAGAGACACAAAATGTGCTCTTATGGAAAAATAACCTAAATTTTGTGCAGGGACGAACAAAAAAAAACTGAAAAACATAAAAATGTTTTACATGAAATCTAAGTTTGTTATATTTTCGCCAAAATCCTTTTTTAATTTTAACACGTTGCTCAGGCGCATTGCAATTTCCGGTCCTATAATGTGAATATTTACGATGAATTTCATTTTGTTGGTCATTCTGGCTATGAAATTTGGAATATCATCCTCATTATATTTTCTGAAGAATTCAACTTAAAATTTCCAAATGAAACTTTGACCTTGTGTTAATTTTTCGTCATAGTGTTTCGTCATTGTGTTGATATAATACATATTGAAACACATGAAATGTTACAATCAATCAATCTTTTATTGTGTTAGTGTAGTATTGGCTAATGAGTATCAATTTGGTTTTTGAATCGTGTTCGGCACCATCCTGAACCTGTCACCGTACGTAACAAAATATAGTTCCTGCCACCAAATGCCAACGTACCTTTTCATTCCCCATTTGGGTAACATAAACGATTTTCTTACGTGGCAAAAACGTATCTTTGGCAGGTTGTTGCCACTATAAAAGCCTCTTTTTAGTGTCAGCAACGTGGCAGCACATCAAAATTGCTAGTTGGGAAATTCAAGCAAAAATTTGCGCGACCTTGTTAGCGGTTTTTCCTTACGGTCGCCATTTTGAACGTTATTTACCTTTGTGGTCGGCCTAAACTCTTCCTATATTTCAAGCTGAATTTTCGCCAAATCAAATTTAACGTGGAATCCTGCATGAAAATTTCACGCGAAATCGAAGACAAAACTAAGCTTTAAACTCAAACAAAAGTATTACTGAACATAAATTCCTACAATGACATTGAATGCAATGTATATTTGATAATTAAAAAAACAAATCAGTTGTTTGGCACATACATAAATAGAAAATTAACTAAGCACAATTGTTCACGTAAAACCTATCGCATGTATCTGTGTGCGTACCCTAATCAAGTTACAAAATTCTTTTTAGCATAGAAATTAAATGCTGCATACATTTAAACACGCATATGTGCGCTCGTTAAACACTAACATCGGTTTAGATTCCTTCCTTCTAAACTTCTATGCCAATTTTTTCACACTCATTGTAACTCATGATTTTTTTTTCGAATTTGCATATTAAAGCCTTTCCGGTTCAGCCGCCGCAATAAAATTGAAGTTTTCGCTGGAAAGAGTCATCGGCATTGGTTTGATAGCTACGTATGTGCAAGTTCCTAAAAAGTTAAAAGTTGATTATGGTATAGCATCACCATTTTAAAACAAGTGCGAAAATCGACCCATACAGTCTCGGTACGAGAATAGAACTAGTAGACCAGATCCGAATCTGGATTGATGTTTATGACCGTATTTAGTCTGGTAAATACAAAGTAGAGTTCATCTATCTCACAGTTAATTTCAGAAGGGTGTCAAGTTCGCGTGGTAGAGTTTATGCGATTTACTGATTTAGAAAGTTTTGAGCGTAATTCATGATGTAGATGTTACTTTAATTTATTGTTTTTAAACGACTGACTTCATTGCTTTGAGTTTGAATAAAGGGTTTTACTTGGATTTACATGATTAGCAGATGTAACTTAAAAATTTCGGTTGGCTACAACGTTGTCGGTTCAATGTGATGGCTTCCACTCCGAAAAAAATTGTTCATAAATTATCCACCAGCTACGACTCAAGCAATTGAATGGAAATAGATCTGCAGAATATTTTTTTTTAATGAATGAAATCATTGGATAATACTTTCTTGCCTTGCACGCCGCTGATTGCTGATCAATAAAGTTAAAAAACTCTCCTTTCAAATAAAGAGTGAATATAATATAATCTCCACAACCATGATGATGACAAAAAAAACAATACTTTGCTTAGTTAGTCAAATAAAAAGACAAATCTTGATTGGCGCCCAACGTGGGCTCCGGTTTTTCAGGTTTAGGGCACATGAATTTACCAAATTAAAATGTTACAGAAAGCATTTATAACTTTAACTCTTACGAGGGTGAAAGCAGAAACAAACAATTAAATAGTTCAGATTATACAACTGAGGAAAAATGTAGATTACACTCTTACGAAGGTGAAGGCAAAAACAAGCTATTATGAATAAAAAGTCAAGTCAGCGAAAATTGAGGTAGTATGTAGAGTACTAGTGATCAGTTTCATTTTGATGATAGTGAAAGGGATACACCTGTTGCGGGGTATCAAAAGCAAACAATATTCTGGGATGATTGAACGTCTAAATTAGCCTGTACAAATCTGTAGCTTACATGTTCCGAGAAGTCATAGAAGAAATTCTTCCACACGTCAGCGTTGAACAGAACTTGTAGCAGGTAATTTTTGTTAAGGACTCGCGCTTTTTTGGGTTTTTTTTGTGTTTTGGTCAGTACAACCCTCCGTCATACAGGTCAGTTTCAATTATAAATTTCTCAATATTATCCTATTTTATAATTTTTATTTAAAACAGGATAATTAATTAATTGAAAGATTAGAAAGAAAATTAATTAATTGAAAGAATTAAGAATTAAGAATTAAGAATTTGAGATGACAATAATTAAAGGAAGCCATTTTAAGTCTATCAATCTATATTTCAACCAAAGAAAGAAAGTTCAAAGTGATGTCTACTTTCACTCTAAAAAGTGGGTCTATAATTAATACTTTGATAATAGGAAATATATTCATTTTTTCGTTTAAAATAACGAATCAGAAATTTTTTTACACATTCGATGTGCTTTTTTTTTGCTTTTACGTCATATCAGCTGAATAATACACGGCTTTTTGTAAATTGAAGCAAAAAGAGTGTAAATTTACTAGTTTATTAACCTTTGCGCCAAAGCCATAAAATTGCATAATTTTTTAGGGTAAAATTACACGATTTGGTCGTAAAACAATATTCTTTTTACGCACTTTTGTAAATTTACATCTTAAATAGTAGGAAACCAATTTCCTACTATTATAAGGATAAAATTCAACCAAATTTTTTTTCAGTGTTGGTTATTTGATGAATCGCATTTTCATTCGGCTGATGGACTACATGTTGAAAAAATTAGATCTGACGCCGAGAATGAAATGTAGAAGTGGAAATAAGACAACTTCGCTGACGACGCACTTTCGAACCATTTAAGTTCCTTTTTAGGATCAAGTCAGAGCTACCGCTTTATATTTTACAATTTGATCAATAGTCTGAAGTGGATGCAGACATTGCTATAAATGTTTTTTTTCAGGATACCCTTAAATAGAGTGCGATGTAGTACAATCAATTTATTTGCCAAAAAATCATGATCATATAATCTTGCGTTTC
The DNA here is from genome assembly GCA_963978885.1 of Nemotelus pantherinus. Classification (NCBI taxonomy): domain Eukaryota; kingdom Metazoa; phylum Arthropoda; class Insecta; order Diptera; family Stratiomyidae; genus Nemotelus; species Nemotelus pantherinus. The sequence goes on along the minus strand of OZ022264.1, from coordinate 243,747,392 downwards.
GAGTAGCAAGAAAGAAGGATTTACCACATAAAATGAATCCTAGGCATCACAAAGATTAGAAAATATTATGCGATCTCCTCAATGTACATTTGCCTAAAAAGGCAAATCAATCAGCTTTATCTGAGTCCTGTGATTTAAGTATTAAATTTGCAGATTGCAAATCATCTCTATTCAAAGATAAATGCTCCCAACGTTTTACGCCTTAAGCTTTCATAACCTGCTAACAGACAAAAAAATAAAAAAAATCTGAAGTAATACGTAAATAATGAGAACAAAAATATTGAAACAGAAAAATAAGAAAATAAACATAGGATACCACGTTTGATACTAGTACTTCTTATACCAACATTACACTATGCAAAGTTTATAAATGAAAGCACGGGCTGAAGTGACATCTTCCCAGCCCGAACTCACCCTCAATAGAAAACTAATAGGAACGGCGTTCTCAATCTTTTTGGCCCTACGTCCATGTCTATGTAATAGAACAAAAATCTCTTTTATTTTCTATGGCCTGTGCCTGCTAAGAACTTCTAGTTTTTAATGACAGTTTCACAAGTTTGGTCATAATATATTTTATGTTTGTACCTCTCAGAAGAAAAATTTATTAACTTTGTGAATTAGCTTCGCGCCATTGAAATATATTATGACATCGTGTGAAAATCTATTTCAGATATGCAATAAAGCGGCAATGAAGGCTTGAAACTGATGCCAATGAAACAATGTTGGCGATAAAAAGTCAAAGTCGGCGGAACGGTGTAACGATTTTAACATATACTTGGATTAGATAAGATTTTATTTTTAGTTTTTTTTTGGTACATTATTAATCTTATTTAAATACTATTTACAATACAAAAATTTACTAAATAGCTTGATATTTTTATTTTATTTACGTTTATCTTTAGAATTTTCTTTGAATCTTACACGCTAATTATCATACCCAGCCGTGTACAGTGGCTGGGATTATCCTAGCAATAGCCACCTAAAATCTACCTTACGCTATGACTTAAGTCTAACTTATACTTAACTAAAACCAACTTAGCCTAATTAGACCAAATTCCTTATCCTAGGTCTTACAACTAGCATCTTCTATTCGTTGGGAGGCCTACATAACTAACAAACCCATCCATGAGCTGTTGTAAACACGCTATTTTCGCGGGGCGCATAAATGGCTTATTAGAGCCACCTGTACGCCCAAGTGACCGTATCAGTCCAATTTTCATGTCCGTCTGTCAGTCCTTAGAATCTTGTCGTTATTTCTACAACCTGCTCCCTAAGCGGCTTCAGTCCCGACTCCTCATACAGGAGAAGGTTCTTCGGCCACCTTTTAGTTACCGGGTTGTAGAACCTACCAGTACAGTAGCGGAGGATTCTCCTTTCGAATACCTCCGCTTCTGCCATGGCAGTTTTGGAACAGGTAATCCAGAATGGGGAAGCATAAGTCAGGATAGGCCGGATCAGAGTCTGATAGCAAATGCACTTAGCTCTGGTGGTCATGCCCATCTTTTTGGCAAAAAGAGGTCTGATGCATTGAAATGCGGGCTTAGCAGCTTTGATTTTACGCCGCACATAAGGACTTAACCTCAGAAATTGATGGAAGTCAACACAGAGGTACTTTAGAGATGAGATTGGAGCAATCTTAGAGGCTCCGAATGAGACAGGGATTTTTTTGGTGTTGTTACGGATTGTTTGAGATCCCCGATACTTAGAAGGATTGCGAAACACACAGAGCTGTGTCTTACTGCTATTTGGTTTGATGCCCCATTCGTCAAGTAGTATTCCAGGCTCTTCGCTGCTTTGAGCGGGTCTTTGCTCGATGCGAACAAAAGCGTGTCGTCAGCTTATTGGAGAACTTAGACTTGAGGTTTGCTTGCTGGAATAGGAAGATCAGCAGTGAATATTGTATAAAGAATTGGTCCAGTGACAGAGCCTTGTGGTACTCCTGATGTCACAGGCCCTTTGGTAGAATTTGCTCCATTAAGGCTGACATAGAATTGTCTGTTGGTAAGAAAGCTTGCAGCGAGTCTTATAACCTCTTCCAAGAATCCAAACTCGATCAATTTAAAGAGAAGGCCTTCACGTCAGAGTGTTTTGCACATTCAAGTGAGACACAAGTTGATCTGCAAGTATGAGATGGCATGCTGCGTCCCGTGCCTGTGTCTAAAGCCAAACTGGTGGTCAGGAATCACCCGCGTTAGCCCACAGTGATGTTATATCATTTCCAGCCAAATTTTCTCAATAATATTTTCCAAATTAGGAAGCAGAGAGATTGGGCGGAGATTACTGGCCTCATTGCTTTTGCCCTTCTTATGAATAGGAACAATTTTAGCCACTTTCCATGTGTCCGGAAAGTAACGATTGTTCAGGGCATTGTTAAACACAATGGAAAGAATTCTGATCATAGAGAGTGGGAGATGTTTAATAATCAAATAAGACATTCCATCATGCCCAGAAAACTTTTTGCTTTTTATACCGTGCAGCAGTTGCACCAGGTATCCACTATTAATAAAGTGGAGCTGGTCATTTGCATTTTGCGGATCATCCGAAGGATTCTCGGATGTAAATGTGGCTGGTGGCTCGTGGTGTCTATTGAGAAAGCGATTGACCTCTTCTTTTACCATTTGGCTGTTACGAGCTGAAGGCGGAGCGGCATTCAGCTGGGATCGGAATGTTGATGCAAACAACTCTGATCAGAGTTGCGCACAACAACATTGCCAATCGTTACCGCCATCTCTTGGCTTTTGTAATTGCCAGCAAGCAGATTGATTTCCTTAAACATGTCGGGGCCTGGTCGAATGTCGGCCAGTGGGTGGGTAGAGGAATATCAGCTTCTTAATTATTTCGGTGACAGAAGAGCAGGTTAAGAGAGACACAGATTAGTGTATGATTAATTGACTGACTAATAGCAAATCGAAAGTCAATATTATATACATATCTAGCCATATCATAATAAAATTTCATTACGAAACATACTTTTGTTACAGCTAAAAATGGTTTATTTTCTGTTATTGATAAGGTTTTATTTGAAAATAAATAGGAATCTGGAGTCTGTCGGTTCAACCCGTTAATTAATGATAATTCTGCGCATCACTTTTTCCCCTCTTTGTTTTGTGTTTAAATGTTATGCTATTAACGTGTCGTAGCTACAAGGTCATCATTTGCCCAAAAAACCTTCGCCCAATTACGCCTGCCAGTTGGAAAAAGGTATGATGAGCAAATTTCTGGAGGGTCCCTTCAATAAATTATGCTGCACTGACGAAAGCTCGACAGAGCTTAGTCAGATGCAACGTTTCACCAGAAAAATGAATTTACTTAAATTAATTTATATTCAATGAGGTTGCTGTAATCGGAATTTGAACTCAGTGCCAAAGTCCATTAATCGTATTAGAATAGCAAAGGTGACTACATTTCCCATTTAAAATAAATATTTATGCTATTTAACAAAGATCTCAGAAGCATGCCACAATCCCTTTAACATGAATATAGCGTTCAATGAGCAATTAATGTAGACAGTCGAACTGTTTTATGCACAGCTTCAATGCCAATGACTCTCCATCAATGGCGTTCCTTTATTTGTGGTAAACCAGGTGGAAAGGATTCCAACATCGTAATGACAAAGAATTCATGTGCAAATTTCCAAAACATATACATCATAACGATTTCGTACTGAGATAACACATAAAATTGTCATTGAAGCCACTACTACATCGCCATATATCATGCTTGTTGGTATTAGGTTCGATGCAGCTTTGTATTGTATGTTTTCCTTTGAACTGAGCCATTAATTTTATTCAGTTTCGAATTGTGAATAAACAATCATATCAAATTGTGGTTTTGTCGTCAGTGATTTCAATGTCATATCCACACTTAGAATAAATAATAGTCGAATACGTTGCAAGAATGTTGGTTTGCGTTCAATTGGGAGAAATAATGTTGCGGCTCTCAGATTAGGTGTAGTACAAACACTAGAGTAGGGGCAGTATATTTAAATGTAAATAAATTATGATAATATAATGCGTTTATACCAAAACTTACTTGAAACTACCTTACTTTATTGGGCTTAAATTAAATTATAAATTTGACTTATCCCTAATGTACTAACTTACTATGTCTAAGATCTAACAGTTTTACAAGGACAGTTTGATAAGTCAATGACTTTTTGAATTTCCCGCGCAGTAACTTTAAAATTCAACACTGTTCCCGTCAATTGCCATCTATTAATAGACTACTGTAACATTTTGAGCAAATTGCGCTATTTAATTCGTGCTGCATTAAAAGTAGACAACCTCGTGAATTTGAACGAAAATGGGAAAAAAGTTAGTCTCGTGTGCTGATTAAGCATTATTATTTGCGTAAAAAACATCACCGAAACTAAGGATAAATACCATGGGGACTCTGAAATCGTCAATAAAATCCATGGAATGATATTGTACGATCGGAAAATAAAAGTGCGCGAGGTAGCTGAAACTGTAGTTATCTCAACTGAGTGGATATATCAAATTTTACATGAATATTTGGACATGAAGGTGCAAGCCGTTATGTGCCGTAGACAAATCAAGGATCGATCACACCACATCAGAGTCCACGGAATAATTAAAATAGTGGGTCATGAACGGGGCTGCAATTTTTTTTTGCAATGTACGCGGTATCATTCACATTCATTACCTTGTAAAGGGTGAAACGATCACCAGCGAATATTATTCAGAGCATTTGGATAGATTTGATATTGATTCGAAGTAGAAACGACCGCATTTGGCAAAAAACAAGTGTTATTCTATCAAGACAATGCACGAGTGAGCACGTGTGGAGTCACCATGGCAAAAATTTATAAATTGCTACCCTTTCCAGCACATTCTCCAGATTTAACCCCCTACAACTATTTCCTCTTTCCGAACCTGAAGAAATGGCTGGGCGGAAAGAGATTTGGGCCGAATGAAGAAGTCATCATTGAAACTAACGCCTATTTTGATAGCCTTGAGGAAACCTATTATTTGGAAGCAATAAAAAAATCGTAAAAAATAAAACGCTTCGGAGAAATTAAACGCTTAGTACCCGAACAAAAAAAAAGTCTTTCATTCAAACAGTCACTGACTTATCAAACTACACTCGTATAGCTATGCCAAAACTTTTAGCCCAGAGTTAATATTTTCTTATTATCTGTATGATATTCTTAGCCTTACTTATAACCTAGAGGAAAAAGTCCAGCAAAACCCCTCGAAAACGTCATTTTTCGAACAAGACTTGGAGTGGATTAGTAAGAGGAGTGAAGGAAATTTAAGATAGGGGTGTGATGACAGGTAAAGAAAATAAGTAAATAAGTAAGTTCGGAGGAACTGCACGCAACCTCGAATGAAGATTGATTCGGATTTAGACGTGCTATGAATGAGGTGCCACGAGAAGTAGATGTGATTAGCAAGTGTGTTAGCATTGGATTCGGGATGAAGCTATTTAGCCCAGTCATTTTAGCAATCAACCTCGGAATCAGAGATAATAAGCTGAATTTTTGTATATACCTTTATTTTGGGGTCCTCAAAGTTGCCCCAAAAGTCTCATAAAATTTCGTGTCTGCGTCGAAAGTTATTCAAGGTCAAAGGTGAGAAAAAACAATTTTTTGCGATTATCTTGGTTTCTATTGCTCCAATGATGTTAACACATCGGATCAAAATTGTAGAACATCAAATTTGCGACACATTTTATTTGAAGCATTTTTTCATGCGCCCAACCGTTTTTCCGATAGAGGGCGGTAAGCGCGCAGCACTCAGCCATATGTACTGTAATGCAAGGTCAACCGTGAACCCTTCAGTTTTGAATTATTTGTATTATTTATAAGTAAATACATTGTATTTAGTAACATTTTACATATATTTAGTTTATTTAAATATATATATTTTACATATTTTTAATCTATCAATCTTTAATAATTCAAATAACAAAAGTATTACTTTTCTTCTTCGTTCGGGAATTACTATATCATTGTCATAATCTTCATTGCCTTGAATTGGTGTTTCCAGACCTACCTGAATTTCATGGTCAAGAGCACTCTCTTGCCCACAGTAACTTTGCAATGAAACAGCATTGAGGCAAGCTTGCTTATTACACTGGCCTCAATGTAAAATGCATTGCAGCCCCGATTTTCTACATCGGCACCGTGCACCACATCCATTCTTACAATTACAAAACAGAGTATTCAGTAATTCATCGGAAGCTGGTAATAATATTGTTGTCATTGGCTCCAGGAACTCATTTTGGAGCACCCAACCCCATTCCTGGGGTTCTAAATCATGCCTTAACCATTTTTGAGCTTGGTAATAGACACGGTTTATATGCTGATGGGCCGCTGCACTTGTCGGTGGAAGAATAGATAATTGGACAGGTTTATTAAGTTTTGTAGATTTAATGAACTGAGTATATCGAAGATGATCGATATTATCCTCAGATTTTGGAGCATTGTATATCGCTAGTAAGATCCGAATGCCATTATCGTATAATTGTTGGACAGGGCAGTTTTCTTCTAGAAAAACTTGAGCTAGTTCGTCGAAATTGGTAAGTTGTTCTAGTGCTTTTATGAAAGTTTTTTTTCTTTTTTAAACACCGCAGAAGTTGTATCACATCCACTGAATGCATGTAAAAATAAAACTTGTTTTTTAGAAATGGGATATTTGTCAAAGCTTGTAGAAGAATATATTTGTGTTTTGACATTGACTTTGCCAACTTTTTTAAAGAAAATGTCTTCTTGATGTGATTGGGTGCGTCCAATTAAAATAACTAGTAAATCGATGTCTTGTCCTATAATGATGGCAGTCCTTTCATGTTTGGATTCTTCGATAGCTGTTTCTATAATTAGAACATCAACATCATCTCTCGCTTGTTTTACTGTGATATTTACACTCTCAAACTTTTCAATGAGCATACCAATAAGTTTCTTTTCTTGGCTAATTGGCACAATCATTGTTTAAAAATAGGTAAAATCCTATCAGATACAATGTATTTACTTATAAATAATACAAATAATTCAAAACTGAAGGTAGTATTCACAGCTATTCACGGTTGACCTTGCATTACAGTACATATGGCTGAGTGCTGCGCACTTACCGCCCTCTATCGGAAAAACGGTTGAGCGCATGAAAAAACGCTTCAAATAAAATGTGTCGCAAATTTTTTGCTCTACAATTTCAATCCAATGTGTTAGCATCATTAGAGCAATAGAAACCAAGATAATCGCAAAAACTTGTTTTTTCTCATCTTTGACCTTGAATAACTTTCGACGCAGACACGAGATTTTATGAGACTTTTGAGGCAACTTTGAGAACCCTAAAATGAAGGTATATACAAAAATTCATCTTATTATCTCCCATTCCGAGGTTGACCCCTTTTTTATGCTAAAATGACGGGGCCGATTGTGAAAATGAAAAAAATGAAATGAGCCTTGTACATGGACTTGATTTGAAAAGGTATGATGTTTCGTCGTTTGCGGTAGGGGCTTTAATCAAGGGAGAAGTTTGAAAGCTTGGTTTTCAGGTACTGAGCATAGCGAATTTTAATCTGGCTTCGAATTATAACGTCTAACTGTTCTATGAGGAACCGGATTGAAGAATCAAAAGAGGAGAAAAGTCTACGAAACAGCCGGCGTTTAATGTTTTCTTTGTGTTCGGGGCACCTGATTGGGTGGGGTGGAAGAGTTTGGCAAGAGTTGTACTTGAGTGGACACTTTGGAATATGGGCATATTAAATAGGTGGATCCTTTAGCCATATTAGTTGCTTTGCATTGAAATCACCAGCGATGACAAAACGTACGGTTTTGTTGTGGGATTGGGTATCTGACTGTATAAATTGTGCTAAACCATTAAGATGGGAGTGTTGAAGGGATTGGTTTGGACAATAAATTGATGGTATCTCGTAATAGGCATCTCGTCCGATAGTAGGTGAAGAAGTGTGGATGGCTACGTCTCATTTGCGTGGTTAAACTCTGAAGGGTGAGTTGTTTTCGAGGAGACTTTGACATAACAACACGGATCATTGGCTCCGTAATTTACACAAGTTAGTTTCTCGTCGGTTTTCTTCAGACATTTGCCAAGAGCATAACTGACTAGACACTTAACACATCTGCACAAGAGCTTGCAGTTTGAGGCCGCACGGTCTAGTCTTCGCCAATTTTTGCATTGGAGAACATCCAAAGCTTAGTGGTATGAAATCCTGGTTTTCATGTTATTTTCCAGAGAGTGAGATGTCTGCCTTCCTGACGCCACCACAGTATTTCATAAGGCCGAATCACAAAGGCTTCTTCAATCCCGGCTCCAATAGTCACCACTTTTATTTCCTCAGATGTGGGGAATATGTGTTAAGCCGCGTACACATAGGACCACGCCCAGAGGCCAAGCCATTCGTTGGCTTGGATTCGCTTAGTGTGTACGAAGAACCAACCTTGGCCTTGGTTGCTGTTCGCTCTGCTGGCGGTAACTTCAAAGCGTTGGCGATGTATTGGCCTTGGAACTCCGTTGTAGTGTGGATGGTTGGTTGAGTTGGCTGTCATTAATATCGAGTAGTATGTTGAGCTAGGCAGTGTTTTTTTTGTATATTGTCAAGTATAGTGTATAGTGTCGAAATGCGTTCTATTACCATAAATGCGTTATACTTTACAACCCCATTTTAATCGCTGTCAATCACTAGGTGTACAATGACACTTAACCCGAACCGCATCCAGTGCCTTGGCTCCAAGCCATTGGTCCCAATTTGTTCCTGTGTAGACGGCAGGACCAATGCCAAGGCCAACGACCAATATTCGATCAAACTGTCATTGGCCGTTCGTTGGTTGTATGTGTACACGCCTTTACACGTACGTGTTTTGTTGTCCGATTTGGCTGAGGGTGTATTTAACTGGTAATTTGTCAAGATAGTTCTTGACAACATCAGCCAAAGACTCGTCCTTTCCTTTAATTAGCTGTAAGCTTAGGAGAAGTGACGGAATTACCTTTCGTTTTTTTACTGATTTACTTTTTTGTCTTTGTTCTGCATCTTGTTGTACTACTAGTCGTAGCAGGCGTACAGTTTTACGCTATTGAGTTATAACTGCTGGAGCTTTGTTTTTTGATTGGGTATGTTTTGTATCAATTGGTTCGTTGACTTTGAGCTGTCGGGCTAGACAATGAAACTACTTTACATTGCAGCTCAGCTATCTTTTTTCCCATTTGACTATATGCAAGTTGCTGTGAGCGTGAGGACGGCTACTCTTCCGACGACTCCACTCCATCCTCACTTAACAAAGCTGCGGGGTAGTCAACATCCGATTTCTCTTGAGTTTATTCCGTAGAAAATACAAGATTTACCTTCTTTCACTTTTTCTTACTTCTCATCTCAATTCTCCCGTTTTACTCATATTGTGCGTTTGCCGCTTGATTTGATACAAATCAATGGAAGACGACTTAAAGTTTTAGCTTCGTTTTATTTTTGATTAAAATTTCATCAACTTATTTATTGTTCAAAATACAATTATCAGTCAAACTATTTTTTTCGCGTTTACAAGTATATTTAGTTTTATTTTTGCTGTACTGCGAATTTTTACCAAGTAAACTACCTTAATACAAAATTCTGACTTTCCAAAACAAGAACTGTTATCGGGTTCGGGTAAGTAGTTTCAAATGGGCAATCAAATACACGTCGGATCGCGTCAGTTGTCACAATAGGACTCAACATATAGGAGGTTTATTCTATTCTTAAGACGTTCTACATATCGTCGGGTGTACGCCAAAACCATGAATGTGCTTTTTTGGTGATTTTCAGTTTTTCATGTCACTGTACGCGGAATTCTTATACAAACAATTTGCCAAAACCGGAAATGTAAAATTCCATTTTATGCCTACACAAAGTCAAAATTTCAATTTTATGAATTACCTAAAAACTAAGTATTTGCCAAATGCGCTACACCAAAATCATGAATGTGCAGATTCATTGTTTTAGTGTAGCGGAATAGTATTAGAATATTATCTCCCTTAATTAAAAAAAAATGTTTCTTATATTTTAAAACATTTATAATATTACGTCAAATTTTCAAATTGATTTTACTCGAAATAGCATTTTAGCACATTCATGGTTTTGGCGTACACCCGACGATATAATCTATGTCAATTCGTGAACGTATATCAAATTATTGAATTTAACTATGATTTGACATCCAAAACACCCTACGATTCGCTTTAAATGAACACAAGAATTTTCATCATTTGTAATTACTCAAATTTAATACGTTCTTAACAGTCATTTTAGCTTTCTAAAAATTTTATATGATTTTTTGACTTTGATGTCAAAGGGCAATAAAAAAAACCCTAGTTTTATGACAATTCAATGAATATAAATTACATCTTTTACTCAGTTTCACCTGTAGAGTTACACTATAGTTCATGCATAATTATATGTCATACATTCCAAACTTTTTATACCAAGCACATACGCTCAATACCTACAATCACACAAAATTAGGTTAATTTGGCATCGCAAAAACATCCATACTTTAAATTCTGGCTGAAGATTCCAACAAAAAAAATTGACACAACAACATAAAACTCTTTATACTCACCATTTTTTGTCGACACCAACTGGTTGTCAATGGTTACAGCTTGAATTTGAACAGTGGCAGTTGCGATAACCCATAAAATTACTAACAGAACCGAAACCAGTTTTCGAGTTCTTAATTGCTTTTTCTTTTGCATATCCATTTTCGAAATCAATTCACTGCCTTACTTTTGAATTTTATTCGCGAACACTCGAATCATTAAATGATTATGAATCGAAATACGAGCACGTTTATGTCTTTTTACTTCGAAATCTGTGTAGCATCAATTTATCTTTAGTCGTTATTCATTATGATGATTGGCACACCTGGAATGATTTTCATGCGTTTCAGGCCCAAGATGTCGTAGGTTATTCTTACGGCAATCATTCAAGAATCACAGATATCGCTATAGAAGTTTCTCTTCGATGGTGAATGGAATGGTGAATGGGAAGGAGGACAGACAAGAACATTTGCAAAAACAGACATCAAAACAAAAATCTTTAAGATCGAATCTTTGCCGGCAACAATAATTATTTCTGCTATGCGGAGTAACCGTTAAAATGATTTTGCGATTTGTATCGATACCTTTATTCGTTGGATACTAAGGTACGATGGTTTGTTTTTTCATATTGATTTGAGTAATAACACTTATCTGATTGGTTTTTTTGATTGGTATTCGATTTCGGGGTACAATAGTGAGCTGGCGGGCAATTATGATACCAAAAAATTATTAGTTTTAAATAGAATACTGGGACCTTTTTCTGTTGTTCACTTGCGTATATGCTAATAGCTGTTCTAAGACTTTGATTTCTTAGAGTGTTTTTAAGGTCAACTACGATTTATTTGAGCATCGATTTTTTCGCGAAGTTATGTTGATGAACGAAGTTCTTATTTCTTAGACTTATGATATGCTCATGTTTGACCTCGACTTTGATTGAACGCGTGATAAACACTTAAGGCCTCTTCGTTCCGAAAAAAAATCAACTAATATCCATTCAAAAATATTGTGACTGAGCTCAGCGAATTGTCATATATTTTGGGTTTGACACCTTCCTTTAACTGTCTTATACTTCATTTATATTATACTTCATTTATTGAGCTTTTGAAATGCATTTTTGGATATTCAAAAAACATTTTTTTTAAATATCCATACATAAATTTTTGAAAGATGAATTTCACTAAGTAAGACCGTTTAATGTTTTTAAAATATTTTTTTTAAATAGCTAATAGTGAATATATAATCCTTGCTAAGTTTCATAATGGGCGTAGAAGTCGTTAAGGAGCTAGACCAGTTACAGTTTCGAAAAGGAGCGGCCGACGCATGTTTTAATGAAACTTAGTGAAAAACAACTTTCAAAAATTTAAATATATACATTTTCAAAAAAAAATGTTTTTTGAATATCCAAAACTATGAATTTTAAGTTGGCTTTATTAGCGAAACAAGTACTTATACCTTAATTTATATTGCACCTGTTTATGGACGTCAAAACGAATAAATATAGAAATCGTCTTAATTTTGGTATACAACAAAAACATATTAAAAGAGTTACTTATCATCCATATACTCATTGTTGATTAGATACTGAAAAGCTGTTGAATAAACTCCAAGACGTAAGGTTACTATTCAAATTTATTTCTAACTCAAACATCCTCCGTACCAAACAAAATCTAGCACTAATAAATGGTTTACCTATTGTTTACTGCGATTGATATTGAAATTCTGATGGCTGCTCTCAGGCTACTGATGACAATTCCAAAAAAAAGTTCAAGTCTATTAAGAAATTGCTGCACTCATCTTGATTCCACAAAGATCATTCGCTCAAGATCTGCATGAATCCTTAGATGTGCCTTATATATACACACACACACACACACACACCAAATTTTCAGACCGCCAAATGTTAGCTTCAAAGACTGCAGGTTAATTTTAGATAGGTAGGTCTGCCTACTGACACACATAGGTACAAGATAGGCCCGTTGTGATGCCACAATAGTTTGTGACTCTCTCCTACTCACTGAACTCGGGAAACCATCGGCTTCGCTTGACAAAACGCATTATCCCCTTTAAATTGACCAGGGACAACTCGGTCAGGTTTGAGAGAAAGGGCCAATTGCCGCCAACCTTCTCCTTGCCAACGCTGGGCACTGACACAAGAGGTGGAGGACGGACTCCTCCTCATCCTCAGAGCCGCAACTCCGACAGAAATCGTTAAACTGCACTCCCAATCGTTGTGCATGCCGTCCTATGAGGCAATGGCCCGTAAGAACTCCCACACTGCTGCGTAGAGCGCTTCTAGTTAAGCATAAAAACTGCCTGGTGCGATGCGCATCCATGGATATCCAGGACTGCTTTGCTATTGTACAGGATGATTCATCTGCCCAGGACCTCTTAGCATCCTCGAGATATTTTTGTCTGATGGCCAGTTTGACCGATGTCATCGGTATATCTATTGAGAGGGAGCAAGAGATCTCCGGTAACAAGGTTCCAAGCCTTGCTAGCTCATCCGCCTCACAGTTGCTACACTCCTATGCACAGTTGCACAGTTGCTACACTCCTATGTCCAGGTACCCAAATCAATTGAACCACCGAATGTCTCGACATCTCCCTAATAAATGCACGGTATTCAGCAACAATTATGGAAACTGTACAACAATCATGGGTCAGCAAGGGATTTAATAGCCACTTGGCTATCTGTGAAAACGCCAATATTGACCTTGAATATTTGATTACACAGAAGCCAGTCGATTGCCTGTAAAATAGCCGCAACCTCCGCCTGAAAGACACTACAATTGTCTGGTAGACGGAAGGACAGCTTGGAATTCAGCTCATCTGAGTATACACCACTTCCGACTCTATTGTTTAGCTTTGAGCCGTCAGTGTGCACATGGATAAGCCCACTTTCGAGGGTGACACCATCACGCCATTCATACCTACCAAGAATGCGAGTTATAATCTAGTAAGCATTGCGGAGCGATGTAGTCAACACCCGCTCGAGCGGGAACTCCCTCGACCAAAATCCTCGCATGGACGCTTTCTGTTCTATTCCATGCCGAAATGCAATTTAATCTCACAGCAGCAAGATTAGCTTGCTGTAAGAAAAGTAGTTTGGTTGGCAGCCAATGAAGTAACACAAAGAGTACCTTAGTAGGGGTGGAGCGGAGCGCACCAGTTACATGTAGTGCAGCCATTCTCCGCACTTTTTCAAGCTGCCGTTTGCAGATAGCCTTAAAAGAAACCTGTCACCAGAACGCCACCCCAAACAATAGAATTGGCTCAAACACAGCAGTGTAAAGCCAAGCAACAGTACGGGGCTGTAATCCCCAATTCGCTCCTATTACTCTTTTACAGTAGTAAAGTGCGTTGAAAGCCTTCCGAGCTCTTTCTGCTACATTTTAGGTCCATAGTAACTTCGGGTCAAGGATCAGCCCTAAGTACCTGACCCTCTGGCTCAAGTTAATGGAGACCCCATTCAATTTGGGTAGCTCAAAAGAAGGAACTTTGTACTTCCTTATAAACAGCACTAGTTCCGTTTTATTCGGATTCACATTCAAGCCCCACTCACGACTCCAATGTAAAAGTATGTCAAGCATATATTCCTTAAGAGCAAGGGATTTCTCAACTTGCTCAATAAAAACATGAAGAGCAGTCTCAACATACTTACCTTTAGTATAGGCGTGCTGTGATTGCGGGATCAAGATAGGATCGATTGATCTTTTAATATGCCAATCAATGATCCTTTCCAAAATCTTAAGCAGGACTGAGCTAAGATTTGGACGGTAGTCTTTCGGCTTAACATGAGAAACTTTTCCTGCTTTTAAAATAAACACAATTCTAGTTTCCCGCCAGCTGGGGGGAACATACGAGAAGGTAAACGTTATGAATCTCCCTGAGCCATGGTAGCGGTACTTCCATGGACTGCTGAATGTCAGCCGCAAGTACGCCATCAGGGCTCGGGGATTTAAACGGCTCAAAGGAGCTAATAGCCCATTTCAGTTGAGAGTTTGATATTCTGAACGGCGGCGTTATACCGTAAGCTAGTTCCGTTTGGTGCACTGTCCTTATAGGGCAATAGTTGCTCGGAAAATGTGTGTCCATAAGAACGTTTAGAGTATCTGCACTCGAACTAGTCCAAATACCCTCAGAGGTCATGATGTACCTGAAACGCACTTTTTTCAAAAACACTAGACCAATGATTAAATTTTCATAGAATGAGGTTAAAACCTGAATTAAATTCTCTTCAAAACCATGTCAAGTTTGTCTTTTTCTTTTTTAAGAAGAATTTCAAATAATTCTCAACTTAAATGAAATCATACAAATGCAATCAATAATTACAGTATTTAAAATCAATGCCATTTTGTTCAGAATCTGCTAATCAGACCGAATCAAAGTGGAATAATTGCTGTGAGAATTAAATAGATTATTGACTTCTTCCAGCCTATAACTTTTGTTACGATATCTGAATCATTGGAAATGATTTTAAATATCTTACAGCAGTGAATATGTGCATAATATAACTAAGCTCCTAAAATAGTTAACTTTCTATTAATCCATAGAGGACATTTTTTGAAAGAATAATTCAGAGCTACTGAAGAAAGCTGAATTCCTTGATAGTTCCAGTTTGAAATAAGTGAGATGACACAATACCAAAAAAAAATCATTTTGCACATCACTTTGTTTGGAATAGCTTACGTTCATCTATCTGAGAAAGACAGAATTCAGCCAAAAATGCATATAATTTCTGCATTTCAAAATACTATATTATATAAGAAGCATTCATAAGCATTTCCCGCTCATCAGCTAACTAATTTAGATACATTCGTAGCCTTACGAAAAACGGAATCGCTTCATAAACTTCATATACAAACATCATTAGGCGAAATTCCCATCATTTTTTTCATTAATTTAAATGCAACGAGTAGACATTTAAAAAATTTCCCTGACATTGCTCGAAACTGCACGCAAACACAAGTCTGTAAGTACGTAATTATGAAACAAAGATTCATGAATTCATTCAAGATCATCGTCTTTCATCTAGTTTCAAACATTTTGTCATAGAAGAGCAGTCTTCTGTGAAAAGATACGATAATGTGCTCATCTTTACCCAATTATACTCCAACTATGTTTTATTTAGTTTTAATTTCTCGAGAAATAAAAATTGATGCACCAGTGCTAGGTATAATTAGAAATCGTCATGGACGGAAATAATTTTTGCTTGCTTTTTGCTTATGAAAGTTGTTCCAGATGCTTGAAAAAGAAACCCAATCAAGAAAAAATTGGATGGAAGTTAAATGAAAAATGATGTTGTCATGTCATTTGATTCTTAAAATTGTTGAAAGATGATTATCAGTTTCGGTTCAAAGAAAACGTTAAGCGTACAAAGTATTAACAGGCA
The DNA here is from genome assembly GCA_963978885.1 of Nemotelus pantherinus. Lineage (NCBI taxonomy): Eukaryota > Metazoa > Arthropoda > Insecta > Diptera > Stratiomyidae > Nemotelus > Nemotelus pantherinus. The sequence goes on along the minus strand of OZ022264.1, from coordinate 243,731,456 downwards.
GATTGCAAAATTAAATCTTACTCGTAGAAGAGAATAGTCTCATAATGAGACTAAATAAAAGATCCAGACATTTTTTTGCATCATTTAGAATAAACTTGATCTCGGTGAGATATTAATTCTTAAATTATAAAAACATTATTATTGCAAGGCAAACTGAAACGAGTTATTTATCGCAAATTTTCAATAAAAAATTCTCGCGTATGGTTAGGTCATTCTATACCAGTACGAACGAATATACGCTGAATATAATAACATAGTTCCACTACCATTCCACATATCTAGAGAATCTTCGTAAATTAATGTCTCTATCGGATATAATAAAAATCTACTGGTGTTACAATAGGATCGTCATTGTAAAAGTGTCGCACATGTGTACTGAAATGCAATCCAACCGTAAACAATTCACTCAATCACAACGAGCCAGCGTGGGCAACGGCGGTACGCGCCGCGTCAACAAATAGAATAATCAACGTTGCACTTGAACAATACCATCAAATCACCTGAGAATCACAAGGATTTCACTACGTTCAAATACGTACTGCACAATTGAGTTGTTCGCCGTTAAGCGATTTTTAAACATTTGAAATATTTGATCTTAACAGAAGATCGACTACCTTAACTAAACCCGTCCACGCGAAATTCAGATCGCGACGAATTCAAACCTCCCGCGATCGCTTAACAATAACGACTGGCGTTGGTTTGTTACCTTTGCGCACCTTTTACACATCAATGTATCGGACCAACTTGCTCCCTGATGTTCATACGGATGATGCTGATGTCGTTCGGTGCGGCACCAAAATGTCAGCATTAGCGAAACCAATGCTGCTGTGACAAATTCATTAGACTCTGCAAAAGCTAGGCCTTCTGGCTCTAGGTTCTCTCGGCTAGAGATTCCTCGCCATCGACTAAGAATGTAAATTTTTTGGTCTGAAATAATAGATACATATCACTGAGCTGTGAGTGACTGACCACTCACCGTCTTAACTATTTAGTGAATGAAAGGTTCTTTGATCCTAACACGACAAGCAGACCATTCCAATCTACATAATTGATGGTAATCTTCTTTACGCTTCGTGATTTCGGTAATTGTTTGATAGTCGTTAACCCTTGGGAATAGAACAACTATAATTATCTCTTTCACAATTTCTCATTTTCGATCCATTATAACACTACTTAGCACACGTGTTAGAAAATTTCGCTTACTTTCGTGGACATTATGCAAAAGTATATGCGTTTTATGTTCCATGTCCCACATACTTGCGTGATGTTTTTTGAAAAGAGGGCAAGATACGGCTATGTATTTATAGTGGATCAGAACCTCTCACTAGAACGTCTTCCATTAAAAAAAGTAAGAGCACCACTGGCCATTTCAATTAGCTTCTCGGCTCATAAGCATACATTCTTCAGCCAGAAGTGACTCGAGGAAATTGTATAATTTCAAGGAACACCATTTCAGATGATATGTCTGGGTTTTTATTGAAAATTGGTCTCCATTATTTCGGTATTTGCAATTATTTTGATTGGTCATCTTGCGAATATGAATGGCCTACATTTTCTATAGTTGACTGAAATACAGTTTATTTTTTCGAAAGAATTCTCGTGTTCTATATTTTATATACTATCGTTTCAATTTGAAGTTTAGTTGCAAAATTACGAGCTCATTAAAAATATAACTCAAAATTTGATAGCTCATGGCATGGTTTGATATGTTCGACATTAGTTTTTCATACAGTTTTTCATTAGTTTTTCCACGAAAACATGAGTTTTAGACTTTAATGAGTTGCCCGCTGGAATTTTTAACCAAAAATGAGACGAGAAAAAGTGATGCAAAAGTTACCTTTATTGCAATCAAATCATTAGAACGTGCATTTGCGGATCTAAAATGATGAATTCATGTCAGATTGGTGATTGCTTGCTAATTAGAAGATTACATTTAAGAGCTGAAGTGTTGATGAAGTTTTACATGAATTTTATTTTAGTATTAATTACCAGGCGGTGAAGATGCGAAAAAACACGATTTTAAGCTGAAAAGGAGTATAGCGGGGCTATATATTCAGTTCGTACTATATAGAAAGGTCCGTTTTAATTGTTTGAAGGTTCATAGGTCCTGTAAAAACAAAAGTTAAGAAAATGGAAAATGATCTGCTCTTAAAAAGCAATTGATGCAACCTAATAGCCGAATAATTAACCATAAAGTTAAAAACGATTCAATTTTATCTTTATTAAAACTTACCGCTACATTAAAATCTCTACTGCCAAAAGATTTTAAGGTCCATATAGTGTGTTATTACTTAAGAAAATAGGGATACAAATTTTTTGTTCCACTAAAGAAATTTTTGGTCAATGAATCTAATCATGAAATAAGGTTAAGTTTTTTCAGACTACATTTAAGAAAGGTTTTAGAATTTCAGAATAGTATTGGAAACTCAGGTGAAATATTGTTTCGCATGGTACACACGCGTAGTGGCGTAGAAAGCCATTTACGGAACCAAACGGAACATGTTTGAAAAAAATATGCGCATTAACTAGCAAGCCATAAAATTCTCAGTAGACCCATGCTGGAAGTAAAAGTAAAAAAGGAGTGGCGCATTAATACCCAAAATATTGTAAAAACCTCATTTCTTCTATGTCAGGAAGACTGAAAGCAGTCATAGATAGCAAGGAAACCCTAAAATATTCGTAAAACTTTTGATTGCATTCAGATCTACGATCCAATTGGGACGACCATTTTGGAAAATTTTGATTTTGATGTTTGCATCACTTTTTCTCAGCAGGCGTAAGTTGACTGATTTTGTTTTTAATTTGTTTTTTTTTTTTTTTTGGTATATCATTGTTTATTTGTTATTTTCTTATAACGGTAAAATAGGCAAATTTATAAATATAGTAAATTAGAAGGCGACCGCTCTTTACTTTATTTTACTTGGTTAGCTTTACTAGTATAAAGAATGTGGCAAAAAACTTCGTTCAAATGTTGGTTTTTGCATAACATTTTCTCAGCACTGTAGTGGATATAAGTGATGAGTTTTTGTCATCCATCGAACTTTGAGTTGGTGGCTCAATAAAGAAGTACTTACAAATTAGGGGAGAGAATAAACATTCCAAGACTACGCTTCAGTGAAAAGAAAATATGTTTTCCCAACTCTATATTGCTTGCATATGAAAAACATAAATATCAGAGACAAAAGTAAATTTCATATAAAAAAATACAAATACCAAAAATATAGCTAAAATCTATGTCACAAAATCTCGGACATTAAATTTTTAATACAATTTCAAATTTTTATTAGAGATTTTCAGTATTTTATAGGTAATCCTCAACTTTTTTTTAAGTAGTTTTTGATTCATCGCACATGAACTTCACAAGTTTTTTTTTGCAAAAGGAAGGATCAGTTTCTACCCAGTCAGTTCCCAGTATGCCTTCGTTCTAACTGCATGGTTTTTCGACTGGTTCTCTAATTAAAACTATAAATGCTCCATCACGTTATCATCAGTAAGTTGCCGAGATGTTTTCAGTATATGTTGACAATCAAATAGTAGCCTCAAACCCACATTGAAGGTTTTGTGCTTTGGATCGTTATCCTGGCAGTATTGGAAGTTTTCTTGCATTCCTAATGGCTCAGCACTGGGTCCAAACTTTGCTTCAAATTGTTTGAATACTTTGTGCGGTCCATAATTCAATCAATTATGCAAAGTTAACCTGAACCATAAGCGAATATAATGCCCCCAAACGATCACCGAGCCACCTCCATATTTCACGGTGCACCGTTGATTAAGCTCTCGGAGTTCTACGTTAGGCTTTCTCTAAACATAACACAAACCATCTGAGCGGAACAATTGGATTTGCCTTTTTTTCATGAAAAACACAGTGCTTCAAAATGAAAAATCTTTATTTTTATAACATTTTGCTTATTTTAACATTTTGGTTATTTTACTACTTTCAAGAACTCACATATATTCCCCCGAATCAATTATTCGATTTTAAACATGTTGCATAAACGCATATGTTGTCAATTAATTGCTCTGCCAGACTACATTTAAATTTCTACACTGCGAATCCTGCAATAAAATTTTGGGATCTATCCAAAAATATGGTAACTAACCAGACCTAACCGACAATCAAAAAAATTAACGGTTGCTACTGAAGGATGTTTTTTTTTACAAATATTGTGTTTTGAAACTCACCACTGTCAAATTAACTGATGACAGCTGCCAATTTTACTGTTATTTTCACTCAATAAGATCTGAAAAATTGCCAAAATTGTTTACCAATTGTGGAAATTTATTAATCAGTGTTCAGTTGTGTGCACTCAAAGATCGGTCAGTTGCAGACTTGCGCAAGAAGTTGGGATTTGTACGTCCAATTTGTGGAAAGGATCTTGGTCTAAGGGCTTACAAAATCCAATTGGGGCAATTTTTAAAGCCATACGACCATCATATGCGTCGCACTCTTGGTTCGCCGAAAACTAACTGGAAGTTGATTCTCTGTTGTTTCACTGATGAGGATCATTTCTGGCTCAATAGCCACGTAAATAAGCGAAATTGCCGCATCTGGAGTCATGAAGATATAATTGCATCCACAATATTGCATGCATGTCTAGGCTGACAAACCAGTGACTACCGACGCTTTAGCAGCCAACATAGCTCGCATCATTGTCAATATATGGCCCCAGTTGTTTCAAAAAATGGCCGAATATTGAATATTGAATAGGCTTCTTGAGAGGTAGTGATGGCGATCATTCAGTGAAGTTCATCTTTAAAAAGTAAATGTAAAGAAACAAGTTTTGCATTAAAAAAATAAGGCTATTCGACCAATGCTTTTTGTTTTACTCAAGTTTGAAATCGAAGCCCTCTAAAAAACTCCCTTTATGTTAGACTAGGTAGTAAAGAGGGTTACCGTGTACGCGGCTTTCATTAGGCCGCCAGGTTGGGTCCATTTGCCACCCTACGCTTGCTTTTTATAGTTGCCAATTGACCGCTTCGCCAAACTCAATCAGCTGGCTCAACGTGACGGTACTAGCCACCTGTGTTAACTCTTGGAAGTGGTAAGAGCCAAAAATCTTGAGGCATTTATTATTTACGGCCGGACAATCGCAAAGAGTGTGCTCGATGGTGTCCTCTTCCATCTTGGACCTCATGCATAAATTGCTGGATGTCAGTCCCATTCTGTTCGCATGAGATGCGGTAAGGCAGTGTCCTGTAAGCAAGCCGACCGTCACTCTCAAGCATTTTTTGCTGAGTTTGAGCAGTTTCCTGCTTTTGCTTAGATCAGGCGATGGCTATAATGTCCTGGCCACCGTGCAGTCCATCTTGTTTTCCTATTCGGACTTTAGTATGGCGGCATCCACCATATGGCAGCATCTAGCTAGCTTGCGGTGTCAGCAATTCACCGTGGTACATTGATACGGGGGCTATTACTAGCTCCTGAACCTTTTCTCGCCAATTCGACATATATTTCGTTGCCTTTGACCCTGGCACCCACATAATCTGGATAGGAATATGCCTTGTCTTTTCATTGAGCCACTCTGCAAGCGTTAACAATTTTTGAAGAACATACGTAAGAAGCAAGAGCGAGAATGGCTGCCCTGCTGTTGACGCAAATCATCGTTGGCTTAGTTGATGTTCCGCTAATGCACTCAGCTACCATTAGTACGGTATATACTTCAGACTGAAAGACAAATAACATGGTCCGACAGTCCACACCAATGGTTTAGGCTCAAAAGTAGAAAACACGCCCGAGCCAACTCCTGTGTCCGTCATTGACCCGTCTCTGTAAATCCAGACACCACCATCGACGGAAGCTCTCTTTTTCTTTCAGTCTGTTCTTCTGGGTATTTTGACTTGGAAATCCCTGCCATGCTGTATTATTTTGCTCATGTGGTCCGTGTCTTCCGCAACCAGCCCAAACCTTCTGAGGCATTCTGTAAGAATACCGCTTTGGCTCACTTATTTGAATTGTTCCACATGCCGGAACTTTTAGCGCATATTGCCGCTAAGCTTGCGCTTCTACAGATGAATCGATCTAGGGGCATAAGTCCCAGAATCATTTCCAACCCAGCCGTTGGGGCATTTCTTAAAGCGCCCGTTATACATATGCAAATTAATCTGTGCACTCTTGTTAGCTGATGTTGGTTTTACTCGCCGCTGCCTTTCACCACACGATTGCTCCATGCATAAAAATCAGCCACACTACACATGTGAATATGTAGTAGGCCGCCCTGGGCTTAAGGCCCTGGGTAATGGACTTGGCAGGTTGGCATTCGAAATTACTTATACTGTGATTACTGATACTGTTATTCACATTAGTCCCCAGTACAGTTTTCTGTCTAGTATAGTATAACAAGTACCAATATTATTCCGTTTATACTAGGTACGGCAATAGCCGGCACCCTGTGTTTTCTTGTGAAAAGTACAATTTCGTTTTTTTCGGGTTTGCCTTAAGATCGGCTTTTCTGGCTCATATTTGGATTTAGTCCAACGCTGATTGCAAAAGGTCCGATAAAGTTTGTCTGAACGCATCCTTGACAAGTACCGCAATGTCATTGGCCTGCGCCTCCACCTCAAAACCACTGACTCTTAAATTCTCCAGTATTTCGCTGACAGTCAGGATACAGAAAGAGGTAGATAAAATCCCGCTTTGTGTTGTTCCGGCTCCGACTATTTTCTTGGCTTTGGCCTCCAAAAAAAGTTTCAGTAAGTCCAATACCCAGGTCACAAGAATTTTATCCACTGCATATTGAACCAAGACATCAATGATACTCGCAACGCAAAAACACGGGATGTTTACTGGCTAAGAGGTTTAAAGAGTCAGCTGGAAAAAGAGCTCAACAAACAAAAAGTAGCCTAGATTCCATAATTCAATACAACCAGAATGTCAGTACCTGAATACGAAAGTTAAACTTGAGCTTTCCGACTAAAAAAATGAAAGTTTATGAACGTAAAAACTTAAAAAAGTACCAAACCGTTCCGAGAAAAACAGAATATCAGCCGAGTGGAAAGCAAGGAAGTTTCGCAAAGCAGGAACAAATTAAACTGCATGTATTGTAAATTGATCACCGAACCAAACAAATATCCTATGCGGCATTTGCTTTGTAGATTACAGATTATAAGGAACAAAATAAATTTTGAGGGAAAAATAAATTAATAAATTTACATTACACAAGTGTATTTATTATTAGTATTTATTTATTCATGTTATTTTATTTTCACTTCTATAGACCCAAAATAACAAATTTTCGTTGCATAAATCGTCAGACATTTACTATGTTATTGTCACTTTTACTGTCTTTATTTTCACTTACAAGATCAAATTAGAGGTATATCTCGTGAAAGAATCCAATCGCTGACTCATAGCACAAGTAATGTGATGACTTCATAAATGAGCAAATTAAATCCGGTCTTCCCTTTTGAACGAATGTGGGGAACATATGAGTTGAAAATTGAAGTAATGGTTTATTCGAACGGAAATACGAATCTCACTTCGTATATTATCAATTATTTTATGTATTTAATTCCCTCATGATATGCGTTTCAATATATGCAGCAAAATTAACGTGTATTCAGGGGACAAATTTATGCTTTCTTATCTTCTCCCAATTTAGTTTCGAAATGCATAATTTTCAGCACTTTGAATTCTTACAGGCTAGACAAACTGAAGCTAAAAATGAACATGAGATCTATAAAGCATATTGCGGTTATAAAAACTGAATTTTTTTCAAATGGAAAAGTTACTAATCTGATACTGGAAACTCATTAGCTACTCATTTACTAATTAATAAAACTCTCTTTCAAAATCATCAACTTATAAAGCAGTTAACTGATGATTTAAATTCAAATTCAAACTAAAATATCTTCGAATTATAAGTTTGAATATGCAAGCAGGTTAAACTATCCCACAAAACCATCTATCATATACAATCGAAGTGTTTTTTTTACGTTTTTTTTTAAATCAACTGGCAAACGTGTATCGAGCACACTTTCTACAGAGCGAATATTAATAAATATTCTAATAAACCTAATTGATCGATTAGAACTTTCAACAGACATGTCTATTTAGATTTAGTTTTATTTCGGTCTCATTATTGAATGTGAAAAAATGTAGGTGAGCTGCTAGTATGATTATCAAATTAGATATTTCTTCGGCGAGAGCTTCCAAATTTTCATCGAGGCATTAAGAAAATTATAGAGTGAACAAATTACAAGCAGTATCACGTCACGAAAATCATGCGATGAATATATCAACTAATTCAATCACTTGTGAACTGTGGAATAGTTGCTATTTTTATAGCGAATACACATTTTTTTTGCTGAAGTATCTACCAGAGTAGATAAAACTGACGAATATACATCCGAAATCAGATTTTTGCTTCGGCAGAACATAGTCTTGGCTCTTGCTTCGAAAAATACAAACAATATCGGATAATAGCTTTAAATTTCTGTCCGTTTTTTCTTGCAGCCGAAGTTCGATGTTCATATTCTTTCATGGCCGGAAAACATTAAAAATTGCTCGTCATCGTCCTCCAGATTCTTTTCTTTGATTCAAACAATTGATTTAGTCCGTTGCGGAAAAAAGTGAACGCGTAAGTATATGAATCACAAGCTCAGACACCATGAAAGGAAGAAGCACTCAGCCACAAAAATACCGAAGTAGTATTATGAACGCTTCTAAACACATTGCTATGATTAATCTTTTAAACGAGTCAGTGACACGAACATTTTCGAAGATTAACAAAGGCTTCAAGGTTGTTTGATAATTTTGTGATTTGCAAAAAGGTAGTACATGTGAACAGAATATTTATTTTGTTAATTGAAGGGAACCAACAAGGGGCTCGGCATGCATCTTCCTTAAATTTAATTTATTTTTTGTAAAAATATTAATAAGGTAGCATTTTCATCGCTTAAATTTTATAACTGATTTAAATATGTTGTTTTTTCTGATTTAAGTATGTTGTACTTTGGCTCTTGAGTTATTATATTGATAGAGTGCAAACATTTTTTATTAGCAACAAGAAAATACCCTTTTTTTGAAGAAAATGTCTTTTCATAGGGATTCGTTTAACGTTGTTATTATTTTAATAATTTGTAATAACTGCATCCACCAAACACTATCAAACATACCTTAACGGATGATTCATAATTTTTTTAACTTAATAGTAGCACGTAAATAGTCAAATAATTAGTTTCAGCAGTTTAAATCGATAAATATCTGAACTCTGAATAAAAACACTAGCCCATCTAAACAAAATATACAATTAGGATGCTCCGTCATTTTTTACGTTAGGGCTCAACCTCGAAGACTGACAGGTCTTTAAACGTCGATTAGAGCAAATTTCAGCGCGACATAGACGTTGCAGTAGGAAGTCTTGATGTTTATGTAATGGAAAACTTAGCGAACCATCAAATTGATGATCTTATAGAGTCCAATAATGAAGTTGTAAGTGAAACCATTGTCCAAAATACACATTTGATTACAATTCACAAATACCATAATTACGCGTTGACACCAGAAATTAAGAATGTGAGACCCATTTGCCATTTGATGCTGGAAGTCAAAGCGGGTTTATTCATAGGTATGCCAGAGAGCAATTTTTGAGCAAGCCACCGCTAAATCATTACTGAAATGGCTAGTAAATTTATCTTTCATAGTGGCTGGCCGGCAACCGACCAGGCCTCGACATATTTAAGAAAATCAAACTGTTTTCTGGCAATCAAAGTCAAGTGATAGTCGTAACGATAGGCAATGCTGTTGTGTGAAACATTGACCATCTGATAGAGTTGTTTGTATTGACATTCCAATACTAATTGGATGCTGTTCGCCTGACAGTTCTGATCCTAACAACCAAAATGATAAGCAAGGAAGTCAGTGGCTCTTTTAATAGACATCTCGAGCTACTACATCCGGAAATCATACGGATGATCCGTCAAATTTAGATTAATAGTTCCAATTTGTAATTAATAGATACTTGGTGTAACTGCTGTATTGTATAAAGGTAAAAAGTTTTTTGGTGATGATGGGGTATCGTATTTTGTAATCAAACATCTACCTCTATCTATGCTCAAAGAATTGATTCAGGTTATCATAAGCATGAGTGGCAACACATAATGAGCGCTTTCCGCGTCTGGTGGAGATACTAGAATAACGGTGGCTCATGGACCTGCTACTCAGTGTTGTTGGCATCTTAACGGACTAGAGGGGATAAACTAGGCTAAATTTAGGTCTATTAAGCTATATTCAGGTATAAGCTGGATTTAATTTAAATTGATAGTATTAGTAAAACAATAACACGCTTACCAAAAAAGTTAATCCTAAGTTAATGGAAAATATATTATAAGTGGCAAGCAAAAATAAAATAAATGTTGTGAAATTTAATATTTCAAAAATTGTGTTCTTTTGGTTTTGCATAGCTTTATTTCACGATCCAATACATAAATGGGCTACATATAGTGTCTCTGTGAAATCTCGTGATAAGGTTGTTATTAACTTCTCTTAGGAGACCGAAACGTTATTCGTCTTTTAGCGAAAAATGATGGGGCCGAATATTTTATTGTTAAAAAAGGCAATTTTCCCTTTGCGTCCTTTTAAAGCATCATGCCTATATGCGGCTATTAACTTTAATGAGGGTAGGATGTACCTTTTACTTTTTGGTAATATAGCAACAAAATAAGCCAGAATTGTTAAATGAATGCATTCGTGTGAATGGTACGACATTATTTCATTTCCACAGCTCGAAATATAAAAAATGTCCATAAATCGAAGTAAGTCACTTAGCTGTGAAAATTTTGACAGCCACTAGAAAGAACAACGACAGCTTATATAAGTTTATTCGGTATTTTTTATCCATGTATTTATACTTGTATAAGTATTGAATTGCTTGAGGATGATGCCAAGGCATTATCTTATTCTTTGTCCCTGGACCTGGACTGCTAACGCTGTTGACTCCGCTCTGTAATTGATGACTTACAATGGAGTCTCAGTGATGCTTCTTCGATGAGTTTCGTTCGCTCAGTTTGAAAATAACTCGTTTTCAATAGGATTAATTGTAAAACGCTTCATGGGAGACCATAATATTGAGAATTAGAATGGAGGTGGCATCTCGCTATGAATTTCTCACATAGTGCTAGTAGATGTTTCTGAAGTGAAAGCATGTTTATTCCATCATACAACTCCTTGCTAGGGAAATAGCGGTTTTCCGATTTTAAATATGTTGCCAGTTTTTCAATATTACTTCCAAATATGCTGACTATGGACCTGATCAGTAACTGATGCATGAGTAGCTTTGTTCTTAGCAGGCCCGTGCGCAAGGGGGGGTTTTGGGGGTTCGAACCCCCCCCCATTAGGACTCTCTTGTACTTTATGGCTATCATCATTAAAGTTTTTTTCCACGAAAATTTCATGTATTTTCAAAAGTTATAATTTCGATTCTTAAATTAACTGTACAGTTCTACAAAATAATTCAAAAACAATGCTAAAGATATTGTTATAAATAAATAATTTATATAAATTATTCACTTAACACTTGTACGAGGATAAATTTACTGGATTGGAAAAGTATAACACACTTTTCATTTCAATTTCCGCGCTATCGACCTCTATCAATTGTGGGTGATCGTCAATTGTCGCTGTACCATCGTCAATATTCATATGACAATGACATGAGGAAAGTGCATTTTTTCCTTGTTGTTTGCTCGACTTTGTTCATTAATTAACGGTTGTTGACAGTTATTTCTAACGTTTATTTGTTTGAACGTTAATTTTTACATGGATATCCGTCGCTTTTTGTGCAAAAAACCACGGATAGAAGTCGAAAATGTAAGTACTGAATTTTTCACAAGTTGAAATGACAAACCTGGTAACTCGAGTTCTATGAAGTTTCTATAGAATCCCTCATAAAATTTCCAGATGATAACAAAATTTCGGTTTTTTATAAATCAAGTTTTTGAAACTTATGGATCTCTTTGAAACGTAGCTAATTTTAATAATGAATTTCATGATATGTGAAACTTTTCCACAAAAACTTTATAAAGTAAAGAAAACCTTTATAAAGCATACCTGAATTTTCAAAACTCTCAAAGGGAACTGTGAAGTTCTTTTCACTCATATTGCTGACTATTGACTGCTATCGACTTCAATAGTGTCTTCTTTAACTAAACTAAAATCAGGATCTTGGTGAGGCTGTTGAGTTAGCCGATGCTGCAAAAGAAGAACTGACAAAAAGAAGAGAAAACGCCACAGAAAACTTCAGAAAAATTTTCGAAACTGTAAGCCAAATCAGCGAAGAATACGACATTCAATTGCGAAAACCAAAAACAGCTTCAAGACAAACGCAACGTTCTAACGTGCAAACTGATTCAGTTGAAGATTATTTTCGAATTACGATTTATATACCATATCTTGATTCGTTTGTAACACATTTACAGGACCGGTTTCTGAATCATCGGAATATTTTATCGAATTTCGCTTGCCTTTTTCCGAACAAAATGAAAAAATTTGATGAAGAGTCATGTGAAAAATTATTCGAACCCTACTCTTCAATTTTGCACGATGATTCGCGTGACGCATGGGTGAATGAAGTCATACTCTGGAGACGACGCATTATTCAAAAGGACACCAAAAATTCTCTCGAAGCCCTTGAAATTTGCAATGCAGACGCGTTCCCGAACGTACACCAAATGCTTCGCATTATGGCCATTTTACCCGTGACGACAGCGAAAAATGAACGCTCCTTTTCAACATTGCGTCGTTTGAAAACGTACATTAGATCGACAATTTCTGAAGATCGGCTCAATGGCCTAGCCTCCCTCAATATACACCGTGAAATTGAGATAAATGTGCAAAAAATTCTGGAAGAATTTTTTTCGTTACCTCGAAGAATTAATCTGCTAAGTAATGAGAAATAAATATGAAGTTTATACATGCAAACGTCTTTAAACAATAAAATAACAGTTTGTGTGTTTTTACATATTATTGAAAAAAAACTTTTATTTCAAAACCCCCCCTTAATTGATTTCTGCGCACGGGCCTGGTTCTTAGTGAAAGTTATGCTGACTTTTTCATTTGAATATATCACTACAAGTGTATTTTTCCCATGTAGATGAAACTTATTCATTTATTCACTTCACTTATAATCTTTTGCCAGGAATATAGATTTTTTTTGCTGTCAAATATTTTGACTAAAAAAATTTTGCGACATTAAGTCTGATCCACCACTGACTATAAGTTTAAAACTGCCGTAGACACTTACTAAAGCAAAGTTTCACGGCATTTAATGTGGGTGGAGTCACTTCTTCAATTGAAAATTATTTTCTTGAAAAGACCTGCTGTCTCTGAGCCATTATCACACCTAAATATGCAATTTTATAAGCATCTGGATTCGGCCTTTTTAATTTGGGTGAATATCCTGTACCACTGGTACTTGTTCTTCCTTCTTTGGCATTCTCTTGGCTGGTGCGTTTCGTTGCACTTAATGCAGCGATACTTACTCCCTCAATTCGTAGCAGCATGCCAGTATGCTTGGCAACTAGAATCACTGTGAAATATCTAAAAAAAAATCTACCTCCACAAGCTGCCTTAGTTTACCATCTGCTGGCATATACGAGGTGTGACAATTAAGTAACGGGACTGGTGTGTAAAATATACTTTATTGAAAACTTATTACAAATAACTATTAATCCCCTTCAACATACTCCCCTTCCCTAGCTATACACCGCTGCATGCGAGTTTTCCAGTGTTCAAAGCAGTGCTGAAAGTCATTAATTGTTAGACTCTTTAGCAGGTCTGCCGTTATTACTTTTTCCTCCTTTATTTCTCTTTAATAAACTTTTGATTTTGGGGAACAGGTAGAAGCCGCAGGGAGCGAGATCTGGTGAATACGGTGGGTGTTCCAGCACCGTAATTGACTTTTTCGCTAAGAACTGCTTCACAGAGAGTGCATTGTGCGCTGGCGCAGTGCATTCTCTCACAAATCTTTCAAGCTAGAAAGGAATGTTTCAAATCTTTGAAAGCTAGAAAGGAATGTCAAGCCACGTTGGACGAAAAGAATGCGGCCTACAAAATCCACATTGAACGACCGACTAGAGCCAAGAAAGAAAAATACGATGATCTTCGGAGAGTAGCTAATAGAATAATTAGACGTAAGAAACGAAAGCATTTTGACAGCATGCTGAATAACATGAATGACAACTTTATGGCTAACAACACCCGACAAGCGTACAAAGTAGTGAGGCACTTAAAACAAGGCTTTAAACCACGAACTAGCCTATGTAGGGCTGCCGATGGAAGCATCATAAGTGGCAGGTGAGGGAAAGATGGGCGTCCTATTTCCAGCAATCACTGAACGGAAATGTCCCCGCACCCGACGAATCGCCATCACTACCTGTTACATACCCTGACAGTGCCCCATCTCACCCTCCTACACTAGAAGAAGTCCGACAGGCCATGGACCGTTTGAAACCCAACAAAGCACCGGACATCGATAGGATCCCCGCGGAGCTCCTGAAGGCAGGCGGGATTTCCGTTTTAAGGGCTATCCATGGATTGGTGACAGACATATGACAACAAGAAACGATGCCGGATGAGTGGCGAAAAAGTGTTATATGTCCCATTCACAAGAAAGGAGATAAACTGCTATGTGAAAACTACAGGGGCATATCACTACTATGTACGTCGTACAAGCTCTTGACAAAAATTTTAGGGTTAAGGATTTCCCATCACGCTGAGAAAATTCTCGGTGAATATCAAGGTGGTTTCAGACGTGGAGGATCGACAACTGACCAAATATTTACGGTCAAACAAATTTTGGAAAAATGCTGGGAATTCAACATTGATGTCCATCAAATATTCGTCGACTTCAAACAAGCATACGACAGCATCAACCGAACTGCATTATATAACATCATGCTGCAGTTCGGAATCCCAGCAAAGTTGGTGCGCCTGGTGAAAATGATCATGACCAACTCCACGTCGCAAGTGCTGATTCAGAATAATATGACCAACTCGTTTTCAACGAATACAGGGCTAAAACAAGGGGATGGATTAACTTCTGTACTCTTTAACTTAGCGCTTGAGTATGTCATCAGAAAAATCCCCGTTGACACGAGAGGAACTTTATTATTTAAGTCGACACAGCTAGGAGCTTACGCTGATGACATCAACATCATGTCACGTTCGTTCAATGATGCCAAGGAAGTATTTGTAGCTCTAGACGAAACCGCCAAGGAAGTTAATCTTCAAATTAACGAACAAAAAACAAAAATTATGACTCAATCAAGAACGAAAACATAAGGAGGAAAACATAACGATAGGGGACTATAACCTTGAAAATGTAGAAAACTTCGTGTACCTAGGGACGAACCTCTCGAAGGATGGGAATGAGCTTGACGAAATCAAACGGCGGATTCAATTAGCCAATAAGACATTCTTTTCGGTGCTTCCCACTTTGAAATCTTGATGCGTACACAGGAATACGAAGCTTCGGATTTATAAAACAATTATTAGATCTGTGCTATGCTACGGAAGCGAAACCTGGACAATGACCCAGGCGTCTGAAAAAGCCTTGAACACGTTCGAGAGAAGGGTATTGCGAAGGATCCTCGGTCCAATATGGGAAGAAGATGGATGGCGAATCCGATACAACAACGAGCTGTATACCATATATGACGAGCCGGAAGTCTCTACCGTCATACGACTACAAAAATTACAATGGGCTGGCCACGTGGAACGAATGAGCGACAATCGAATCCCCAAACGGTCTCTCAAGGGGCGAGTGAGCGGAGCCAGGCCAGTCGGTAAGCCACGCAAGCGCTGGGAGAATTCGATCGATGCCGACAGCAGGTCACTTCTGGGAGCACCGAACTGGAGGACGCGGTCACTGAACCGAGACGAATGGAGGCGACGTATTAAGAAGGCTAAGGCTCGATTCGGGCTGTAGTGCCCCGATGATGATGATCAACCTTACAAAGTGGCAACGGCCATGAGATATATAAATTTCTGAGGATGATTAAGGAATAAAACACCGAAAATCCTTATGATAAGGAAACAAAAATTTCTACTAGAAAATTCAGTTTTCATGCCAATTACAAATATTTCAAAGATACCTTCGGTAAACTCAAAGAACCATATAATAACTTATTCATAGGACGCAATACAAAATAAAATCCACTTTAAATTAACAAAATGAACAACTTTATTCTTTTCTTCTTTTCGTCCACTTCCACCTCCTCTGGTAACTTTTTACAAATCAATCAGGCAAATGCAGAGTACATTTATGTCCTTTCAGTAAACAGAACATCTCATATCACTTGTTGTTAACAAAATCATTGATTTCTCTGAACATTTTTCTAGTTCATTTCCCGCTCACTGCGCCCTTAACCGTCGCCACTTTCTCATTTCATCGCTAATAAAGTTCTTCCCTTGACTTATTCATAACTATAATAAAATTCATTAAAATTATTTTACATTTAAGGTCATTTTCATCTCATTTTCAGTTTTCTATCAAAAAACAACATTACAACTAAGGCAAAGTAAAAAATCTTCTCGTAATATATATATATGTATGTTTGCAGAATTTGCTTCAATACGTGTGTGTATAATTTTTCTTCTTGATTTGAACTATTCTTGAAGATTTTTCGTTACATTAGCCTCGAATGAAAATCTTTTGGTTTTTGAAGCAATAAAAATCAATAGTTAACAAATATCTTCTAAATATATCTAAGAGCAAACAGATCAACAATGAAAAATATTACAAACGATACATTAGTTTGATTGAAAGTAGTCGAAATTCTTAACGTAGTGCTTTCTGTCATTGAAATTTCGCTAAGATTATGTAACTTTGGTTCTATTTTTTTGGTATTTCTGAATTTTATGGAGCATTCTGACTAATTACACTGTTCCTGTTAATAATTTATCGGTTTTGTCTTCGACTATGGATATAGCATTTACTTTTGTATTGTATTTCGAACGGGATAGAAAAGACTTTGTTTAAGTTTAGTTTTCTATGTGTATGCATTTCGGAAAGATCTGGACTATTTGATGAGTGTGTCGTTTTTCTTGTCTAGATAATGATAACTTGATAGCAACATGCAATCTAACGAATTCGTATTAAAGTTAATCAAACGATTTGAATTGTTGTTGTTTTACTTTTGCTTCATACAAGATTCAGAAATTTTTCTAGATTTTATGTTTATTGCTGCTGTATATGATTTTAATTGCTGGTTTATTTGTTTCAAATGGAATTTCTGTTGAGTTTGCTAGATTGATTCTAATAATTTTTTTTCCGTCAGATTTTCTTTTCAATTGTGTAAATGATTATAGATGTTACTTTAATATTTATCATTCAACTTATAGAAACTGAGTAAATTAAGGAAAAATAGAAAAAAATCAGTCGCAACAAACGAAAATATGCGTCTAATATATATCTAATAAATTCACCAATCATTTGGGAATTTTTTTAGCTGATATTTGTTTTGGAGTAAAATCAACAAACCTCAAATCATACAATCTGTAGATTTAATATTTTTCAAAAAGGTGCATATTAGAATAATCTTTTGTTGTGAAAAGTTTCTCCCTGATGACGCCACTCTCTTCATTTAAGGTTTTTAAGCTATAAAGCTTAAATCTATGAAGACTAAAAGTGAGTTAATTTGAATTTGTTTAGATCAAAAAATTTACTTCGAATAAAAAATGGAAAGAAAGAGATAGTTTCAAGATATTTTCTGTCGCCATGAATGTAGTACACAAGGCAAATACTATATGGGAAAATCAAGTGAAAATCGCTTGATTCGAATTAAATAAAAAAGGGAATTAAAGCTTCGTAAAAAAAATGACAGCACATTTACCATTGAGCGCCACATTAAAAAATTAAAATTTAATATTTAAGAGAGCGAGAGAGAGAAAGAGAAGAGAGAACCAACAAATGCTTGAGAAAGAGATACAGAGTGATTGTGAAAAAAAACAGACTTCAAAAATAAAAATACATTGTGTTTCTGAAAGAGTCTCTGAAGTAGAGAACAAAAAATATTAAAACCAAAACACTTAAGATATCAATTGAGCTACGTGTCCAGAAGCATGAAGATCCTTTTGGACAGGTAAGTGACTATTCATTTCATCATAAATCTGAGCTGGCGTATAAATTGTCTTAAATTCGAGCTGTCGGGATTTGAAGTTAATGACAATTTCTACTTATTATAAAATTCACGGAAATACTTTTAAAAAATTAAATAACTAAATGAATAAATTAAATTGACAGAAAATAACGGTAAATGTCTCCGTCTTAGATATGAGAGGCTGGTGGAGGAGAAGAAGAAGTTGCAGTAGAAGAAGAAAAAAAACTCCGAGATGGACAAATAAATCTTGGAGTTTCAAAACAAGTGCGAGAACATAACGCTAGGTTATGTTAGCTAGTGACACGCTAGTGACACGCTAGTGACACTCAGACTGAAATTTTGGCATAACTGAAGTAAAACGAAGAGCTATTTAAACAAAACAGGAAGCTTACGGAAGTTATATTACAACCTTATGACAACAAGGAACAATAGACTCTTAAGCGAAAGCTTATGACATGTCCAATACCTTCACTGACCGAGAACAAAGACGAAAAACTACACGGCTAAACCTGTACCGTCAGCCGTGGAGGTCACGGACGGTGTAAGGCAATTAGATTGCGAATCGGACATGTACTTCTTGGCTTACTAAATACAGGCTAAACAAGAGTACCCTCTACTTCCACCTCCTGCAACCAAAAGCCCTGATAAAATCACTGACGAAACAGGCCACTGCCTTAGTCCCACAAACTACAGCGCAACTAAACACAGACAACAAAGGATAGAACGGTTTGGATATGACTGAACAAAAGAGGACAATGGCTCCAGTGTTTAGCAGGGAGCCACAAAATTGGACTTAAATATCCACGTTTCTTAAGGACCTGCAAATAAGCTACGAATCAGCTAAAAGGGCATATCTTGGCAAACAGGTGATTCCCGCTACTCCACTAGATCACAAAAAACTAAGTTCTTTGCCGGAAAGGCTGGCGAGGTTTAGGAAGAGAGGAAAAGAATGTAAATGCGGTGATTCGAGGTGATTGTTTTTTCTGATGTGAGGCCATAGAGATATGGCCTCACATCAGAGGCCAACTGAGGAATGGAACTAGATAAAGTTGAGGTACAAATCTATAGCATCAAAGCAGTCTGCCATTTGATCTGCAAAGTTAAAGCCCAGTGGCCTCAAAGAGTGGCATAACGGCCATGCAGCTAATAATTACCATGTCTAGGCAAAGTTCATAAAGTTCGAACAGTAGCACCACTTCTCACACTTCACTAAACTGCACAAGGAGAATGCCAAGTGTACAATTGCTATGGCGGATGACCAACGAGCCCCAAAAACATGAAGAAGACATTTGTCTAGTTGGCGAGAACAAAGCACCCCACAATATCCCCAGCTTTTACACTCACAACAAACACAAGGTTGGATTGCACCCCACCCACCGAAACTAACCCATCCCACCAAAACTAAGAGTAGCCATAAACCACAGCGAGTCTTGCCCACTATCATACAGCTGGCTATCATTACTCATCTGTTCTTCAATATTTCCAGCTCTATACTATAAAAATAATAAACATTAATGTAAATTATCACATGGAATACAAATTCCATAACGGGCAACACTGGAGAGCTGATGGTATTCCTACTGACTATAGAATCGACATCATACTCTACCAGGAAACAATTCTAAAACCCGCTGATTGGCTTCGTATCACAAATAACCTATACCGTAGCGATAGATTAACCGGTAGATGTGGAGGCACTGCAATCTTGGTGTGAAGAGGTATCAATCATATCTACAAACTCCAATCATACAGCACATCGAAGCGACCGTTATCAAAATGCACCCGGGCTCTTTGAAGCTCGTGGCAATATCTGTGCACATCCCCCTTAGAAATACCAACTTTGGCCCAGATCTACGCCAACTATTCGAACACTGGGGAGATCTGAAATGCAGCCATCATGGAAAACTGCATTAATCTGCATTTCTCCGACCAAACTGAACACTTTGGCTCAGTTCATAGTTATGTGCTAGACATCGCGCTGTCGCAAAACTTCCATCATAATGCGAATGACTGTTCTCGATGAACTTCCATCCGACCACAGACGGTACTCTTTATCATTGAAAACGTCTTCATTGACGAGCCTCTGTGAATAAAGAAGAGAACAAATTAGAATATTCTCCGGGACGTAATGGCGATTGAACATTTTGAAGAAATACTTGGAACAGCCAGCAATATAAATCAAGGCTGTGGAGTCAGTGTCGTAGACCTGTGCATTCAAGTCGAATTTGAGTCCGACCTCGCAAATATACAGGGCCACGACTCCAACTCCACACCACTGATGTGCTCGCACATAAAAAACAAAAGCCAGACGATCATAGTTATACTTAGCACAGTGCAACCCTTGACCAGATCAGACAAGTTAAACATGACGAACATAACACTACTCTACAAACCGATACTTAGACCCATTCAGTAGGATCGCTTTTTACCAGACAAACCAGACGAACAAAAACCAATTTCAGATTTTCTAAACCCTCGCGCTTAGAAAAATGTATGGAATCACATGGTACGCTAGAAATACGAACATGCACAGAGAACTTAGAATAGACTTGATTATTGATAAAAACATATTACTATTCAACAGACAAGATGGTCATCCTAATAGTACCGTGAAGGAACTAAGAAATATTGTCAAACTCCCCAATCGTCGATATCCCAGCGTTTAACAGCAAACGGGATAATGCGAAACATCTGCATTAAGAGACAATTTAATGTTTAGGTGAAGATTGAGATGCGCTGAAGAAATTGCCTAGTCAGAGGAGGGAAGTCTGAAAGCACTAGTTCCGGTAAAACACAGTTCTATGCATGTATTAGCTTTTGAGTCAGAAGCAATATATAATTAGAGAAGCTGTGAGGGCTCAGAAAATTCTTTAAAAGAGTGGTTAAATAAATAAAAGCAAAAAATTAAATAAATTAAAGCAAGCTCACTTTCAAAAACAAATTTTAAATTTCAAAAACGAAAAGAGTCACCAGCTGTAAAATTGAGTTTCAGGAAATCAACAATAATTGGTGTCAGAAGTGAAATTATTTGTCAGAAGTATCAGAAGTGGTTTTTAAACAATTAATTTGCAAAACTAAGCAGACTAACCAAAAAGTGGGAAATTGCAGATACATTAGCATTATGAATAACAACGATTATTGTATGAAGATTGTGGATATGAAAAATTGTGTACGTTAGTGAGGGTGAAAAATTGGCAAAATTAGTATTAAATCAGGCTTACTTTCACGGTTAGAGGAGAGGAATATCGTAAAGACCACATATAAGTGGTTCATCATTAGCAGCAAAGAGCACATATGCAGAAGCTACTACTATCCACCCGAAGATAGCTGTTGGCAATAGTCGTAGGGACCAAACAGATCCAAAATACATATAAAGCCAACGCTTCGTGTGGAGGACCGGTTATGCTGCTTTGATCTAGTTACTCAATTTGGAGTACCTCCGAGGGCACGCAGCGCGGTCAATTGAAAAGCTGCAAGTGTATAGCTTCAATGAAATAGTGCGAGAAAACGATGACGCTCTTTATAGACGCCCATGCCAATAAGAATGAAGGCTTTTTCATAGGCTGCAAAAAGGGTTCCCACTTTTGATACATTTGTATCATTTTGATACATTTTAATTTGAAACTTACATTTTTGATACAATGATACAGCATATAATTATGAAAAATTAGGACGAAATGATACATTTTGTCATCCAGCAAATAAATTTAATTTTTTTAATATTGCTGACATGAGCCTACCAAATCTCCTCTCTCTAGCAGTAATAACTGCCAACTTCAATCTACTTTACACTCTGAACTACGAAAGATATCTAATATGTGATGACTCTGAAGATTTGAAGCTTTCAAGCTATTTAAATAATAACGGGAAAATGAATGTTGAAGCGTCTTGGGATTAACCAAGTTTGGTTAACAACAATTTAGGTGAATCAATGTCATCTGCCGCCTTTCTTCATATTGACTTTAATAGCTGTACCTTATAGTTTACCTGAAAACGAGGTTTTTCTGTATGAAACTTGGATGGCAACTTTTTGATACATTTTTACCAATATTGATACACTTTTTGTAGAAATTTGATACAACGGAAAATTTGAGAGTGGGAACACTGGGTGCAAAAGAAGGCAGTCAACATTGATAGCCGTTTAATTTTCTCGAGGATGATTACACTTGGAACTATTGGATGCGCAATAAGCTGGTGAAAAGCTAAGAAATATCAAAACCTGCAAAGTATATCAGGCCTAAGTCTTACATGAAAGAGCAACAAAGGAAGTCATTGCCTCTTGATGGAGTACTATTAAAACGAAAATTAGAAACTGCAGATGGACCAAACCATCGTATGTAAGTCATACTTCCCTGTAGCAAGGCCAAAGATGTGCTGCAGAAGGTGCGCGAGGGATCATCAAGAGGCCACTTAATGATAAATAAAATGCCAACTAAAGTCCTTTTTTTAGAAAGCTGAGTCGTTATGGAACTGAAAACCAGAAATGACTATATCGCGAGAACTAAAGTGGATATAGCATTTTGCAAACTATACAAGCCCCTACAAGCTGCATGATTCGCTCAAAGATGAGATCGTCATAATCCAAAACAAACATCAGTCTAACATAAACTATTGATACCAAAGATTTTGCCGTCTTATTTTTTCCTAATTAAAACAACAAACATCAATTGATCAAAAAAAAACCCACCGAACAAAAAAAAGTTAAAACTATTTAATAAGCGAATCATGACTATAAACATCAAATTTTCGAATATCTGGGTTGTCTTTGTTTAAATAAAACATAAACATTTGACAACATTATTTAGCTTTGAATGTTCACATACAGTAATCATTTCTATACCATCTATGTATGTATTGTATCAAAAAGAAACATTGAATCTAATATGCTCTATATTCTTTCATTCTTGTTTATTGTTACTAAAGTAAATTTCAACTAAAGAATTCTACGTTTTATTTGATTTAGCTTGTAATTCGTCTATTATACTGTTTTTTTTTATATGAATATAATTAACAAATTTTCCTATTAAATACCATTGTTTAAATAGTTAAACTCTGTTCTGTGTGTATATATCGTGTATGTACGTGTGATTTGTTCCACTATCATTCATTCACTTGATTTCATTCGAACTTTCATTTAATTCTCTATGAATATTATTTTGGTTTATTAAAAAATTTGCTATGGTTTTGTTTTATGTTGTTTTGGTTTATGTTCAGCTTTTTGATGATATTGATTTGGAATATTTCGTTTTTGTCTTTGGTTTGGTTTTTGTTGCATTAAGAAAAACATGTTTATTTTCGTCCAACTCATAACATATTCTTAATAAATTTCAACAAATCTCCATCATATCTTTCATGTGTAATGTGTATATGTGTCTCGTCTGCGAAAGTATTAAATTATCTTGCATCTGATTTTCATTAAAGTTATTAAGTTTACATAATTGTAATTTTAATATATATATATAAATTTCACTAATTTATATAACTTCCATCATTTTCAACTGACTTTGTTGGAATCTTTTATATGTATGTAAGTATTATAATATTTTTTTGTTTGTTTCCATTTTTTCTTTATTAGCTCTTTCTGTCTCCGTTCATCTTTGTTTAAATATACTATATAGGTTTTTAAGGCAATTAATTCATACAATGTATAATATATAGATTTTGTCTTCATCTAATTTGTCATTCAATCTTTTTCTTCAATAACGTCACTTATGTTACAAAAAACTTTTTTATGTTTTTTTTTTGCTTTAAATTTTTACTAGTTTTAAATAAATTTTATATATAGAAGCACCCATACATTTATATCAAATCATTCGGTATAGTGTTTTGTTTTCTCTGTGATTTATACACATTAATGCGTCCCATTTAAGTTGTAGCTGTGTTGCATCGTAATGTTTTAATGTTTTATCTCAGGTCAATCATCATCTCGTTGCAATGAAATGCAATTCGAACGAAAATTTTATATGCGTTATCTCGTATTCATCTTTAATAATTTTTCCATTGTAAATCAGCTTTGAAGTACTCGTGTTTTTTTTTGTTTTGTTTCACACACAGTCTGTGGTTTTAAATACTTGATATTTTTTCAGTATCAAGTTTTATTTTGTGTAAATTTAATTTTTAGGGCGTTATAAAAAGTTTAAGTCTTTGTGATGAATCCATTCAGTACACATTATTCCTAAATTATTAAATTAGAATTATCATATTGAATTTTGTTTTCGAATAGTTTTAAGCCTAAATATGTGAAAAGATAAATAATAGATTTAGTTTTATCATATCAAATTGAACACGTGTGGACAATTTTATACAATTAAATTTTTTTAATATTAGTAATTTTGTGACAACATGAACGAACAACAATTTTCATTGTAAACATTTCAGGTGTTTTTTTATACATATTTTAGTTTATTCATAATTTTACGATTTATTAGATAGAAAAAAGTCTTTCCTCGAATTATTCGCTTACATTTAAAGCAATCAAATAAAATTGAAAATCTTTTCCATGATCTGGTTGGTATTCACCACAAGCTTTGAATCATTGAAGCTGTGAAAAAGCTTAATGCGAATGGGTGTTTATTCGAAAAAGGATTTGAAATGTGAATGCGTTTAATTGTGACTACTTTCGACTGGATAAATTTTAAATAAAAAATTTGAATAAAATCAAAAACTTTTATCTGCGGTACAATAAGTGAATTAATTAATAGGAACTGTTTGAAAAATAGTGTAAATCGAGCAAGAGTTAGAATGCAGCTATCATGTAGCTAGGTGTGTTCTAATAAATGTACAGCCAAGAAAATTAATTAAAAATTTTTTCAATAGCTAAATATATATTATTTTTCAAATTATAAGAATAAAATCATTTAATAAATAAGTAAAAAATTACAACAAACGTAATATATCATTATAAAACGCAACTCATCTTGTATTATTCTGATAACAATGGGCAAATAATCAGCCTTAAATATTCCAGCTGTGGAGAATCTCCACAGCATATCTAGCAATAGCGAGCGCGAGTATCTGGCTTAACGCGCCAAACCAAACTCTACAAGTTGAACGTTGGGCCAACCTATCATCTCGTAAAATAATTTAAAAGCCGTTAACAACAAGAACGAATGCGAGGATTGATTCGACCGTAACGAAAACGAAACAACGATTTGCGTATTCTCTCATGGATCGTCCGTTCCCTGTAAAGATCGAATCCTGTAAAGCAGCAGGCCGAAATCCTTTTCAAATATCGTACTGACCTAGAAGGCAGGAATTTTGGCAAAGGAGCAGCTAACAGATCTATTGCAGCTAAAACCCAAAGTAAATTAAAGTAATCCCAAGACAACCCTCGTTCGGGTCTAGGGGTTGGTAACAACTGAAGTACCAAGAGCCGAAAAATCAAGCCAACGATCATTGGCTTCAAAGCAATAAATGATTGTATATGCACTCGTGCGATAAAAGTTTAGTAGCATCAGCTTCGTTAACGTTGAAAAAGAATATAACGCTTTTGAAAAAGACTTTTTTTTTTAAAGAAATGGTGTCAAAATGAATATTATCACCAAAGCAAGAAAGCATTGGGGAAAACCAGACAGCGCTGCTTTGGCGAACACTGACTGGTGGAGCTCTTGGAAGTGGCCGACCAGAAGCTAAAGGACATCCTTCAGATTGCAATAAGGTCATGAGCCTTCGATGGCCACTTGGACTATTTTTATCTTCAGGCTCTCTTATCTGCTATCGCTACGGACCAAGAGGTCAATGTGTGACCTTGTGTCATCCAGTAATACCTTACCTAATCTAGGGAAGTAACCCGTGGTATGCCCGTGGTAATCTTTTGACGATGACTGCAAGCTAGCTACTAAGCGTAAGAATGCTGCATATTGAGCCATGCAATAATCTCAAGGAATGCGAGTACGCCTAGCAACATATTGCCATCCCCGAAGTGTTTAATATGAGTTTATTGAGCCAAAAAGAGTCTGCGAAGATAAACTGGTTCAAAAACTGCAGCAATGCTAGTAGCAATCATATCAGCCACGGCAGTTTCACCAGAAAGTGAATAAGATAAAGCAATACACAGGTCGCTGTTCAACTTACAAAGATAAGTAACAAAGTCTGATTCCTGATCAGTCGAAAATACAGGAGTCATACGTTCAGTACTTTGATAAATTGCTAAATAATGAAGAAAGCGATCAGCTAAAGACCCCGTGTACTGATAATGGACAAGAGATAGTTAGCCTTCGAAAAAACCACTCGTGCAGTCTAAAGTTAAGTATACATCTGAGAATGAGCGCGAATGCGGCCTATTGAGGCACAACTTATGCCTGGACTCAGTGATGCCTGATCCAGATTTAAGCCTGGAGATTGCCAGACTTTCACAACGTTTTCCAGATACCCAGATTTTATTCAAAATTTCCAGATTTTTTTTACACTTTTACTGAAACTTTTATATTATAAATGTTTAAGTAAAAGTTTGAAAAAATCACAACCCGCAAATCAATTAGTGCTGATCGTATGGAGTAGTAAAGCTATACCTGGCAATGTGCGCCTTGGGTGGATCTGCCCATATACAAGCAAAGAGACACCACGGCGTGCAGCAATTATAAGGGCATCAAGTTGCTGAGAACTGTCTACAACTGGGACGGATAGGTCGGTTTGCTCAAGACAGTTATCGGCCTATATAAGCGAGGTATAGATTCAAATTTCTCTCTGTGCTATGCAATGGAAAATTTTGTAGAATACGACCTGAAGCTATTCGATATTTTTATAGACTTCGAAGCCACCTATGATAGCATAGCTAAAGTAAAACGTTATCTAGCCATGAAAGAGTTTGATATCACGTCAAACACTAGTAGGACTCACAAAGCTGACAAAGTAAAATAAATATGGCAAATGTAGCAGACAAGGAGATGCCGTCTCTTGCATTTTCTTCAACCTTGCACTTGAAAATATAAGGGCTACCATCGTCAGCAAAAAAAGTCAGGTACAAATCAGGAGCCCTTAAAAGCCACCTCAGTGATATAATGGAAATGTTGAGCTTCAGCAATCAAATCAAAGACCAAAGTAACCTTTCGGAATTCCATCAAGGAACAAATGGGGGGGATGACTCACCTCCCAGGTAGAGAGAAGCGCAAATGTGGTATACGGATAGTTCAAAGATAGATTGTGGAGTAGGAGCAGGAATCGTAGCTTCCAAGTGCAAAATTCATTTCCGTCTCCCAAAAGAGGCCATCATTTATCAAGTAGAACTATCTGTGGTACTTCGAGCCTTAAATATAATAAAGATAAGTAACACTAAAATTGTTAGAACAAAAATCCTTTTGGATAGCCTAGTCACTCTTAGAAGTGAGTGAGATTCTAAATGAAATAGGGGCACAGATCAGCCTCTATTTAATATGGACCCCAGGCATGAGGGGCACCAATGAAACGAGAGAGCAGATACCAAGGCTAAAAAATAGTAACAATGCCCTTTTCATATCCTTCGCCATACTGAGGCTTAGCAAAGATAGATGTGGACAAGGGAATGAAAATATGGAGCAAAAAAAAAAGATTGAAAGGTACTGGATTAATCTTGAGGGTTTGAAACACCCACAAAAATACCTTGGCTTCGATAACAAAGCAAATGAATCAGTGGCTCCCTGCAAGAGTGACATAAGAGCTCTATGTAGAATATTGACAGGCCACTTTCTTTGCAAAAAGTATGCACACGAAATATGTAAGGAGCGGGACGACTGCTGCAGATACTGCGGGGAAACGATAGAGTGAATAAAACATCTTCTCACATACTGTTCAGCACTAGCAAGACGAAGATTATTACTCTTTGCCTCTGCTCTTGTCTCCACCACGGCCATAACAAATTTCCCATCAAGAAACATATACAGGTTCAGAAAAGGCCTGGACATCCTATAGAACATAACGCAGAGGAGGCACAATAGACTCAAGAGGTTGCAGTGCTAGGACCCTTCTGGACCTGCTCCAGGCTATCAATCAATCAATCGTCACTGAATCCTCTCCATTTACTGACTTATGCTGATGATATTGGCATCATGGGCCAAAATAAACGAGCTATCCACGAATATTCCCTGAAAATCAAGCAGGCGGCGAATAACCTAGAAATTCACATAAATGAAGGAAAAGTAAAATATATGGTAGCGGGCCGGTACCGAAAACTATTAAACCGACCACAATCACGTCAGCAGTAGTGAAAGCAAATCACCGAAAAGCATTCGTCTAAAAATGTCACGTGAATACAGCTTCAAAGAAGCTAAAATTTTGACCTATCTAGGATCGAAAACCGTAGGCGATAGCAACTACGAGGAAGAAATCCGTGCAGAGCTGGTGGCAGGCAGCAAACCGATTTTTGGTCTATGAACATTATTTCACCCAAGTTTCTCGTATAAATCGAAGCTCCTGCAGTACAGGACCATCGCTTTGCTAGTCTTTATGTATTCGTCGTAAGACTGGGCTCTTAGCGAGAAAAATTGCGAGCCCTTATCCGCATTCGAGAAGAATATGACATTTGCACAAAGTTCAAAGTATTTACCTGTTTCAAAACTGCCATGATGGAGTTGGAGATATTTGAGCGTAGGATTCCGCGTTTCTGTGCAAACAGGGTTTACGATCGGGTAATTAAAAAGAGGCCGAACAACTCTCTGTTTTATGGCAAGAGTGGTCTGCTATTCAGGGACTGGGCTGTGAAATTAACTATTCAATTCTACGGACACACAGACAGACATCAAAACAGACTAATTAGATTTTCGGGGCACTCAACAGGTTTTAGTGAGCCTCATATGCATTGGGGTACTGGAGTAGGTCAACGAAAGTTTATTAGTACATTTTTCTAATAAGCAGTCCGCTTGACGATTAGGAAGGGCTAGTAGGTAATATAGGTTATCTAATTATTAATTAAGCAGAAGTTAGATTTAATCGTAGTTTTAGTTAATTATCGCCAAGAAGATCCCAGCTATTGTACGAATTGAGTGAAAGCATTTTTGTAAAAGATGAAATACAGTGGAATTTTTATAAATAAATTAAAAAATTAATTTATAATAATAATTTATAAATTAATAAAAACAACAATATTTTGCAGATATAAAAAAAATTTATCCCCTAGATATAAAATGTTTTTTAAGTTATTCAGAAAGCTAGCTTATAACTGTGCATATAATTTCAATTGAATTCAAACTCATAAAGCTGTAAAGTGTCTAGAGTAAGTAAGCTCACTAAATTTTTCCTACGGAATATTTTGAAGCAAACAAAGTCAAGCTTAGTAGTAGAAGAATACTTTATTCATTTTAAGCTACATACCATATAGAAACCAATCAGCTAAATGTGGTAAGGAGTAAGTTTAAAATATTTTAGAGGGTAAGTTTAAAGTATTCTATTTCAGATTTTAACACGCTTACATCAAGAAAAGCATCGCTTTATCAGAGCATTCGATACTGGCTGAACTGATTTTAAAACTTTTGAATGAAAACTTGAACAAAAATCGAATAGAATGAAGGGCTCAGTAGGTAAATGAAAATGACTCATTTGTAATATTATGGACCAGAAGTTGGCAATATACCAAGAAGTCATGAATAATTTGCTTGAACATTGGGAAACATTAAAGCGCAGACGGTAATTTATTTACTTATTGGCATTACGACCAATTAAACCTAAACAACTAATGATGCTTTACCAGAAAGAGCAATGACTTGCGAAGCATTTTGGCATTGCCAATTACTCATATCTAATAGTAGTGTTTACCCACGTACGTTTTAATTATTTCTATTTTTCCAAAGCATCAAAACTGAGCAGTCCTCGGCGCTACATACTAACCCACGTTGGGCGCTGGTATGAAAAATATATTTTATAGCTGTTTCTCCGCTATATAAATCAGTCTAATGGCATAAACTCATTAAGCTTAGGATAAGCACAATATTATGGTATTTCTTCTCGAACCAGAGCAGAGCTGTAATAATAAATACTGTAGACAAAGCAATAAACCTCACAGAGTTTCGGTAAACCAAGCGAACTTCTGGTGGCGACTTTCCATCCCAAGCTCCAGGATCTATTAAGCTTCTTAGAAAGAAGTAATTGCAAACTTAACCCAAATATCAAAGCTCTGAACCTGAAACTTAGAATATGTTCAACGATGGAATCTAAAAAAACTTTCAAATAACACATTTTAACAATAACAATTTAAATTTACATATTTTTTGTATGAATTTGCGGTGAATAGTCCCTTATATACAATGCATTTACGAAAACATTATTTCGAATTCTGAATTAAGTAAACTTTGCGATATTGTAATTTAATTTGTTAGAAAACGTTAGGAGTTATATGTAAACTTATCCACTTATTTACTAGATGCGGTAGATTTTAAATACTAGCCAATATATAGAAGTTGGCTAGTTTATAGTTATGTTGTACTGCAAAAATAGTGACAAACTGATTCGTCAGAGCTAGAATTATTCAAGTAAATTAATTCTAGGAAATATTTGAAGCTGGAACTCTTGTTCAGTTGCGTACAATTGTCCTATTTTTGGTATTTAAAATCTACTGAAAGAAAACTTTAGAGTAGGCTGAGTCATTTTAACTGCGTTATGATTTCTCGTTTCCTTTTTATTCAAATCTTTCTAATTACGATAAATTTGAAATCCATTTACTTTCGAAATAGACAATAGCAGCTGTTGACAATTATCTATAAATACCGAGTCCAAAAAGTTCCACTGAATATTAGATGTCTACATAGGCACTGGATGTAAATTTATTTACTTGAAACTTGAAAGCCAAATTAAAATAATTTGACAGAAAATAGCTAGCAGTAAAGGAATTCGTCGACAACTGCTAAATTTTGTGTAAGCCATTTGCGCACAAAAGCTACATAAATCATTTTTCAGTGACTTGTTTCATCCGCTATTACAGATCTACTGCAACCAGATTTATCACAGGTGACTGAAACGTAACTTACACATTCGCTACATCCCAGATTATGCAGTTAATTTAAAGAGGAAGGGGCAGAGGGGGCTGGAATTCATTGCTTAGCAAATTTCTTAGAGTTTTTCGAAAACACTTTGGCCAGGTAAAACACTAAATATCCTACGGTCCATCTAACGCTCAAAAATAGACTCCACACGCAAAATATAAGTTAAAAAGAAATGTGAAAAATACCAATGAATTGTTTTATATAGTCTTTCCTTCAATGAAAACCTACATTATCGCTCCAAAACTTCCATTAGCTTCATTTCCGAAAGCGAATAAAAATTGTCGATATATAATATGCTCAACTGATTTTTGAATACATATTCTCTTCGTTTCAAACTCGTCTGAA
Organism: Nemotelus pantherinus; assembly: GCA_963978885.1. Lineage (NCBI taxonomy): Eukaryota > Metazoa > Arthropoda > Insecta > Diptera > Stratiomyidae > Nemotelus > Nemotelus pantherinus. The sequence continues at coordinate 243,700,068 of OZ022264.1, read as the reverse complement.
CGATTTTTCGAAAGAAAAATAAAATAACATTCGTTTTTAAAAATTAAAATCATTTTAATATTAATCACCTACACAATGACATAAAAATTACGTAAATAACACATATATATATAATCATCTTAAAAAAATTGCTGTTTTGTTTTGTTTTAAACATAAAACTGTTAACAAGAAAATAATAATAAAATGAAAACAAATCAGGGATATAATATTAAACCAAAAAATATATGTAATCGAATATATCCTCTCCTTTCATTTGCTATTTCTCTTTCATATTTTCATTTCACTTTGCATAATAATATTAAAATCATTATTGAAATCTTGTAAATTTAAACTACTGTACTTGTAAGAACATTTCCTTTTTTATCTTGCAATATTATGTTATGTGTAATCTTTAACACTTCATTTCTCTATTTTCCATCTATACATATTCATAATAGAATCTATTTCAGAAGAGAAAAATAAGTCATTACTCTACCATCCATTTTAAACGTACATATCTGTGTGTGTTTTTGCATAATTTTTCAAGCTATTATCTGTATATTGTATACTTTATAGAAGTTTTTACTTTAAAAATAATTAACAATTCATTTACACCACAACTTAAAAACAGAACTAAAGGAGGGAAAAAAGAATCAAATTATTGCTTAGTAGGTACGTTTTTGGATAAATTTAATGTTGGGGGGAATAGTAGAAATTTCATTGAATGAAAAATACCTCGTGTAGGATATATAGTGGAAAATATATTGGGGTCATATATCATATTATTTATGTAAAAAAAGAAAGAGGTTTTGTATCTGGCATGTTTTCTTGACACGTTAAATTTTCTAAAACATACCTGTGTCTGTTTGAATTTGCTACATTTCTTATCTAGATTGTTTGTGTTATGCATATAACTTTAATTTATTCGTATGTAAATTAATTATTTATTAAATATATATTAGCTATAACTTAATTTTTCGTTAACTAAAACTTGTTTATTATAATTATATCAAATTTGCCTATATTATTTGTTGATAAATGAAATTTAATCAGCTTAAAATTTGAATTATTTTTCTTTAAATTAAACTATGTGTATATAATCATAATAATTAAATAAACATTTTTAAAAAAGAACACAACAATTACAGGCTGATTAGGATTTTACTGGGAAATATAGTTTTACTCATTTTTCTCTTTGCTTGTTTCACTCATTTTTCTCTTTTCTCGCTCGGGAGTTGAAATCTGTTGGAACGAATTTTTAGATTCGCCCGAGCGACAATGAGGCTAGATTGTTTAAATGTATCTACTTTTGCCAATGGACATACCTATTTCCATCTAAAGAGTTTTCTTTGAACCAATGATTTGCAATAATCTATTAGCTTTTTCATAGACAAGATTTCGGGCACATCGCGTTAGGTAATAAATACCTATAATAACCCGAATTTAATTTCGTCGCATCCTTTTTTACAATATTTTATTTATTATATGATACAGAATTAAACTAAAATAAAAATAATTTGTCGTTAATAACAATCAATAAAATTAAATATTATAAAATTTACATCAAGTTACACTAAGGCTTTGATAAATCGATTAATTCAACTAATTCAATGTGTATTACATCATAATCATATATATTATCATCTGCATAAATTACTAAGTGATTTTACGCAGATCTGAATTTTTTCTAATCATAGTTTCTGCCAAATTTCCATTTTCTCCTAGCTACATACATTGTAATAGCAGATTTCAATTTAAAAAATAATAAAATTTATATAACCATAATTAATCAACATCAAGTATCGCATCACCGTTAAAATGTACTTGTGTGTAGTTTGTGTAAAAAATAAACTTGCAAATGAGCAGGAAAATGAAAAAATGAAAGATCAATAAAATCTTTATCCAGTCGACACGTATTCTATTTTAGGTGAAAAATGATTTTGAATGAATGAAAGAGAGGAAGAATTATAGAAAGTAATCCCACATCCATGATTTGAAGATAGTTATCTTATAGATTTTAGTTTTTGTAGATGCGTTGCATCGCTTCACGCCCGTTCACTTGCATAGCTTCTTGCATTTTCGTTCATTTGTATTAGTATTCGTCGATTTTTCTTCACTATGTGTATCGTTACATTTTAGAAAAAGAAAACAGTCCTGAAGGCAGAATTTTGTGGTTTCGTAATCACTAAAAAATAAGATTATTCTGCGTGGATAAATTTATTCTCACACATACTCGTATGTAGCTGTTTCGTTTTATTGATGCTTTTGTGTGTGTGTGTCTAATTTTTTTCTTCATACATTATGAATTTTATTTATATTTGCTTTTTATTGATAATGTAAATAAAAAACTAAAAAAAAAAATAATTATTTTATGCTTCGTTTGTGAGATACAAAGCCAGTCCTTTTTGTTTTGTTGTTGTTAGTTTTTTTTATTCATTTTTTTTTCTTCATTTTTATTATTTCTTTTCCTTGTATATTTTTATTATTATTATATATATATTTTTTAGAATTTATATCTTCTTGAAGTTTTTAACTTTTATTTTCAAACGTTCGGAATAAAAAAATTAGATGTTTTATTCACTGATGAATGGGATTTTGTTGCATATAACGTTTCAACGTTTTGTTTTCTTTTGTTTTTCCATCTAGCCAGCTTGATTTTGATTCCGGTTAGTGAGATGTTGGTTGTTACGTAAGGTCTTGCTGTGAATCAATCGAGAAGAGCTCCTTGTATAGGGCTGGGAATAGACAATGTGGATGTTCCAACTTGAATTTGCTCAAAGTGTCCATGTGCATCAAAGATAGTTCACTGAAATGAAGAAATGAATTCAACTAGTTATTCAAATGTCATAATAAATTATTTGAAAAATTATTTATAGTTATTGAAACGTTATGAGAAATATTGAATGGCTAAAATTTGAAAAAAAAACTAATTCATATGTATATGAATTTGTTGAAGGAGAACGACATTCGAAGCATTATCTATTCTCTTCTTTTAATTATGAGGGGCTCAGAACATTTGCGGCCTAACTTGAAATTTTCAATATGGTAAAACCGGGCTTAAAAAATATTAACATATGTGGTTTTAAAAAAATTATTACTAGTCTTTTTTTTCAATCAAAAGGTTCCTTTTTTTTTAAAAAAAGTTAATGCATTACTTAGTTTGAATTTCGCTCATTATTATTTTAAAGATTAGATAGACCAGTTTTGCGTTTCTATATTTCTTCTTCTGCAGAACGACTCTTATCTAAATTATCGTAAAATTGATGATATATTGGTAGGATACATGGTTTTAGCGGGTGTAAATCTTTATATTTTGCGTGTTTTATCTATCGACCTTTTTCATGAAGTTATATAAAAAAATTGAAAGAAGATTTCTCCCCAATAAACGTTTAACAATATCAACGTACTTAGACTCGGCTTGCTGGTTCGTTGAGTATTGATAACTTATTTGTCTGGGCTGATTTTATGTGGAATTGGAATGTTTAGAGATATTTTTTTACTTCCTATTCATTTTTCAATTTCACTTTTATTTTCATGCTTTCTGAAGTCATTTTTATTATTTTAATGTGCTTTGTTTTCTTTGGGGCAGCTTTTATTACGTTATTTCAGTGACTCGGAGTGAAAATCTCTTTAAGTCAATTTCTTACTTCTCCATTAGTCCAAAACAAGATATGAATGCCTCGATACGAGAAATTTATGATCTATTTTTTTTGGTATTTGTGAAAAGGCAAAGAACGCCGCCATTTTAATATGTTGATTTCGTCCTTTACATTCGAAACTACAAATTACTTTTGGGGAAGTAAAAAAAATTTGTACACAATTTAATATGGTTAAGTCGATTTTTCTGTGTCACAGTTAGCGAATCCAATCCCGGGATCCCGGATCCCGGGATCCCGGGATCCCGGTCAATTTCTGGTCCCGAAAATCCCGGGATTGATGAGCTCTAATCCCGGGATTTTCGGGATCAGAAATTGGCTGGGATTTCGGGGCCTGGAGTCAAGCATTATCGGCAATCAAGTTACAGCAAGACTCGAAAAGTGCAAATAGAATCCATATTTATGAGAAAACAATTAGCTCACATCAAAATGCGTAAAGAACAGAGAAAAATAAACCGATGTAACAGTTAACAAGAGAATGCAAAGGGGTTTGTAAATAAATAAGTATGGACTGTTTCGCATTTAATGCATTCGTTACATCGAATGATTTGAGGAAATCAATACTAGCGAATGCATACACAGATTTACCAAAATCCTTAACAACAATCAAAAAAAGGTTGTTGGCTATGCAAGCAGGATAAAGAAAATAAAAAATAAGATATAACAGGCTAGTATCTCAGGTGAAAGGTTCAGTTTGATGTTTGATGAATGGACCTTGACTGCAAATAGGCGCTAAATAAATATAAACATCTACTTAGTAAATTCTTACTGGAGCTTGGTGGGAGTAAGAATATCAATGACAGCTGGAAACTACCTACATATGAATTAAATGTTTTTCTAGGAAAAAACATTGTTACCATCGTAACTGATGGGTCAAACGAAATGCGAAAAGAAAGCAGACTAGTTGGAACAGAGCAACATATTTGTTTGGCGCATAGCATCCACTTGGCAGTTTGCGATGTTCGCTATAATATGAGGTCCATTCCAGATTAAAGTGATTTCCCGATAGTCTGAACGACGGCCACGAAGATTTGGATGGTCCTGAATCAGCTAACTACGTTGAAACCGGTCGCCTGCAAGACACGCTAGATCAGACGAAGGACATCAGCGCATGCATAAAGAAAGTTTGTTAGGTAGTTTTATATTTTAAAAAAGCTCCAACGAAAAATAATAACGATCTTTAAAACTATGTCGAATCCGAGCAAGGCATTTAATTGTCTCCTTTAAATGGACTGTAAAACAAGATGAAATAATCTCTTGACAATGCTCGAATAGTTTCCCATTTTGAAAAATAGTATACATTAATAGGCCTGCAATATTCAGAGCAATTAGAAGCAACAGAGTTTGATTCGATTCAGAAAATTATTGAAGTTTTACTCCCTGTAAAATTGGCTGTGACGGCCTTTAGTCGCAGACTTGCAAATTTATACACTGCTAATACTTCATCAAGATTTGTATTTAGGCTGTTAGGAGAAAAACGGTCTATTCTTCTGAATGCTATAAAAATTGCAATATTGGACCGAATAAAAGAGCGTCAGTGTACCGAGCTATCTGGTATGCTAAGCTATCTCCAGAATCCACATTGTACCAGCAAAAATTTACCAAGTGAAATAAAATCTCTATTTTTGAAACCAAGTAACGCAAATATTAAAAAAAAATACCTCAATGTTCTAGATGCTGAACCCTTTGCTTGCCAGCCAAAGAAATGAGGAGAACCCAGTAGATACCCATATTGAATCAGAACAAGGTAGTCGTCAATTGATGCTACAAGAAGAGCTCCAAAAGTGAGAAAATAATCAATCATGAAATGCCGCAAGAAACTAATCTAATTAAAACTATTGCAAAAGAAATGAATCTTTTCGAAAGTGGTGGCACTTGCATAGTTTGGAGCAGGCGTACCAATATTTCTCGACCGTTTCCGCGGTGTCCAACATCGGGAATAAATTTAGAAGCAGGCTTGGAGACGATACTTTAGATGCTTTGCTATTGCTTCAATGTTACTTCCGAAAAACCCAATGAACTTTGGCCGAATTTTTTATATGTTACTCTATTATGTATCTCAATTCTAAGATTTGTGTTTTGTTGTTGTGGTTTTTGGTCGTGATTTTTTGTTGTAATTTGTAATAGATATAATTTTTAATATCTGTCTTCATACTGTCAACGTTTTGGATAATTAAAATTATTGTTTTTATTTGCATCAATAATATAAAAAGTAATAATGCAATTTTTTATACAGTTTTGAGCTTATTTATTGTTGTAGTTTTGAAATGATGGCAAATAATTTAATCTGTTTACTAGAAACTTGACTTATTTTGTTGTGTTGCATTATGAATTTCAAATCCCGGGATCCCGGGATCCCGGGATTGAGATTTTTTAATCCCGTAATCCCGGGATTGAAAATATGGTTCGGGATTGGAATCCCTAGTCACAGTTCACCAGAAATATATCCCTTTGAATGAATAGCCGAAAAAACCCGGGCGCGGGCTACATCGCAGCAGAAGTTCTAAAAGCACTGGTGTAGAAACACCCGTCAACATTGCTACGTATGTATAATAATAAGTGCCTCTCCGTCACGCTGGAAAGTGGCGCAATTGCAGAGGGAACTCAAGATTCTAACATATCGTCAGCGTGCAGACCTCTCTGCATGATAGGTACTGTGGGAAAATCTCGGCTAAATGCGGCCCTACAAAGAGCTGGCGACCTCTCGAAAAAGCAATACGGGTTCCGCAGTGGCCATTCAACAGTAAGGACCAACCGCAAAGTAATTAGCACAGCAGAGCTCGGAGAGGCCGCATGTCATCGAGCTAGACCTATTGTGTTTTTAGTAATGCTGGACGTCCGCAAAGCTTTAAGTTCGGCGAGAATATTGAACTCTCTTAAGCGACATTTCCAGGGAGAGGACTGCTGACTAGCCATGGTACAAAATTTCTGGAAACATTGCCATTTAATATACGAAACGAGTCAGGGAAACGGTACGCAAAACTATTACAGTTGTAGTAGCACAAGGGTTTATTTTCAGCATTTTCACCTCCAGCACATCCTCAACTTCTGTTTCAGGTAGTTTCGGGACTGTGGTCACCAAGCCCAGCCCGGCAAAAGCCAAGAAGCCCGATTGTGGCTAGTATGGCGGGAAGGTTACGGCAAATTTTCCAGCTTGTCCGTCACCAACTGTTATCTAGAGTGCTGCCTCTTCTTCAGCCAACTCTTCTCGGGCTTACGGAACTAGAAGGACAGCCTTCAAAGTTCTGAGGAAGCTAAAAAAACGTCTCCTTGACACAACTTCCGACAAAGATAAAAGGCCCCTTTAATGCAAAACAAAACTAATTGGGGAGCAGCCGATCCTTCTAAATCCTGCGAATTAGGCACAGACTCGACAACGGTCATCCAAGCAAAAGAATCAGAGCACGCAGGACTGTAAAAAACAGAAGCTTATAATGACTGCTCCAGGGATAGGTCGGCCATCTAATCAAATGGCAAAAGAGTTGAAGCCAGCAAGGGAGATGGAATCATCTTCTCCGAAAACTGGCTTAAAATAAGGCAAGTTCTATTTGAAGTCTGCTCCAAGCTGCAAAAGCCCAGCTCGAATCCTCCACCTATGGTGGCCAATGCGAGCTGGTACAAAGAAATGGTTGCAATGAAATGCATACTGGTTGCGTGCGAAGACCAGCGGTCGGCCAATTTCTGCGAGCGGGCAATCTCCGATCTGGATTTGGTGTGTAAGGAAGAGATCTGCGGCCGAGGTACAGGGCATATATTCCCTGTCTCCATTCGAATCCAGTGGAAGTCTTGGACATCGTTCGGATCTTCAGCCAAGATCTCCCTAAGGAGGATTGGAGGGTTGTGCAAATCCGTGAGCCGGTTGATAACCGGCGAGAGGACCTCTTTATTATAAATTAAGAGGCACTGCCAGTCTTGGATGCGCAAAAGGGCACTATCAGATAACTCGCTAATACTTACCTATGCAGATGACACAGTGTCGGGAAAGTATTTATCTACGCTATCGGGGAGGTTCAAGCACACGCTTGACGTACTTACAAGTTGGAGCCGTGAAAGCGGCTTCAATGTGAATCCATGCAAAACGGAACTAGTACTATTAACTCGTTTTGATTACCAGAGGGTCAGGGTCAGTAAGAGCCAGAGGGTCAAATATTAAGGGCTCATCCTCGACTCGAAGTTACTATGGAGCTATAATATAGCAGAAAGTGCACGGAAGGCTTTCAGTGCCTTTCACTGCTAGAAAAGAGCCATAAAAACAAATTGGGGTTTGCAGCATCGTACTGTTGCTTGGCTTTCAACCGCAATAGTTGAGCCAATTCTATTGTTTGGGGTGGCGTTCTGTGATAGGATACTTTTAAGGTTACCTGCAAATGTCAGCTTGAAAAAGTGCGGAGGTTTGCTGCACTAATAGTGACTGGAATACTCCGCACCACTTCTACTTAGGCAGTTTTTGTTTTGCCTCATTGGTTACCAACCAATATATTGATCTTGCAGCAGGTATTTCAGCATGGAATAGAACAGAGTTCGGCCTTGCTAGGATTTTGGCTGACAGCATTTTCGCTCCAGCGAGTGTTAACGTCATCTACTTCATCTTCTTCAACTTCACTAGATTTGGAGTTTACAGCTCGCATTCCTGGTAGGATGAATGGCATGATGGTGTCACTTATCCATGTGTACACCGATGGCGCAAAGCTAAACAGTCGAGTTAGAAGTGGTGTACACTCGGATGAGCTGAATCTCAAGCTGTCTTCCCGACTACCAGACCATTGTAGTGTCTTTCTGGCGGAAATCGCGATTATTTTTGAGGCAATCGACTGGATCTTGTGTAATCGAATATTCCGAGTCAGTATTGGTATTTTTATTTAGTCCCTTGTAGGTCCTTGTACAATGTGCATGATTGTTGCTGAATGCCGTGCATCTCTTAGGGTGATGTCGAGTCATTTGGCCGTACAATTGATTTGGGTATCTGGACAAAGAGGTTTTCAAGGCAACTTGAGGACGCTGAACTCGAGGCTTGGTACCTTAATACTGGAGGTATCATGCCCTTCTAAATAGGAATACCACTGATATTGGTCAAACTAGCCACTAGGCAAAAATACCTCAAGGACGCAAGGATGTCCTGGGTCGATGAATCATCCCGTGAGATAACAGAATAGTCCTGGGTATCGATGGACGCGGATAGCACCAGGCAGCTATTAGTGCTGTGCGCGTTCTTACGGGCCACTGCCTCATAGGGCGAAATGCGCAACGGTTGGACGCAGGGTTCAACACTTTCTGTCGGATCTATGAGAAACATCAGTCCTTCATCTCACGTGCCAGTGTCCGGCTTTGGTGTGGTGAAAGGTGGCGTTCTCTCAAATTTGACTGAACTCTCTCTGGTCAATTTAAAGGGGATGGTGCGGTTTATCGAAGGAAGCGAATAGTTTCTTGACCTTAGTGACTAGGGGAGAGAAAATTAGTTCATTTTGCAATCCGATTTCAGATGATACATATTCTAAACATGAAAATTCAAAATCTTTCAATGAACTTTCTGTTTCACTCATCTTACATAAAATCGAAATTACAGGAATCGTTAGAATCGTCAAACTTTAAATATGTATTTAGATCTTATAAAGTACTTACAAGCCTTTAAAACAATAGCGATTTTCTCAGTAAATTTAATATAATAAATTATTCTCAACTGTACACTCGCGAACGAGTTCGACTAAACGTACTACTGCTTCTTACTAACTAAAAAATAATGAATGTGAAAAATAAACAAAACTTCTAGCGGTGCATTGAACATATTTATACTTGTAATATAGTTAGGCCAGTTTTGCATAAATACATTGCTATGAAGTTAAACAAGCAAAAATGAATTCATAAGCTATAACTATCGTATATAAATGAGATACTATTAGAATATTATACGCTGATATAAAGGGTCATAAGACGATTTTATTTTGATGCTCATTTACATTTAGAACAATCGAGTTAGGCCAATATTGTTCCGAGCCCCTCATATACTCCTTTGCAGATGGCGTATACCGAGAGCACATTGGCGAGAGTAAATTGTCCTTGAAAATATGCTACTTAAAATTGATGTTTGAATGATAATTAAATCTAGCTTAACTGGCTAAATCAGGCGAATTCAATGGGTGGCTGCATTGTAAATTCTATAAGGTTGTTTTCAAATTAATTCATACTTGTTGAACAGGACAGAGAATACTAAATTCTTTAAAAAACCAGTAAAAGTAATAGTATGTACTATGAAAATATAGCTACACTTTTCCGAAAAGAAATGTAATGACAGAAAATGATAATGAATAATAGTAGAATTGAAAAAATATTTATTCTGAGAGAATACCGTCTGAATTACTAAATAAAAAAACTTAAATGATTCTTTGAATTTCTATGACAGGCATATCCCGGGCAGCAATTAAATTAATTTTCAGATCTAGGCAATTCAGATATAATAAAAAATGCCATCTTACCGGAACGTTGGTATCTTATTAAGCAAAGTGTCCAGCACTGTAACATCACCCTTCAGTGGAGCATGATTTGCTTCAAGCTCCTGCCGTATGGCATTCATACTGAGTGTGAAAAGTCTTTGAATTTCAGTATTGCCACGTATTCCATTTCGTTCTGAAACAATTGAAAAAAATTATAAGACCTAATTTGAGAAAAGTAATTCAAAGAAAAAATAATTATTCTCAAATGAATAGTTTTATAGACTGTATGAACAACTAAAATAATTTCAAGATTTTATTGATTTCCTGGTTAGTTTTTAAAATGAAATGAAATGAATTTAGAAAAGGATCGTGCTGTTATACATACCAGGCCACAATAGTACTAAGCTCTGATAGAGTGCAATTTCAGTTTCAGTCAGTTTGAGTTCAGCAATCGATTTAACCGTTTCGAATATACAACTGACCAACTTCATTTCATATGAGTCGGACGTATAGAAGGCTTCTTGTGGGAGCATCACATCACCGTATAGTACAGAATTCGAAGAGAGATCTATCAGTCGTGACATACGTACAATAGCCAGTTCAAATGAACCAGTCTTAAGCAGAAGAATCTGCAAAAAAAAATTATTATTAAAAAATCACACTAATTGCAAATACAATTTTCCAATTTTGATAAATAAATGTTCCAGTTCAATTAATTAAATTAACTGATACTCTAACGATACTTACCTGATCGTCTTGACTTAAACGCATAAATCCTGGTATCAGCTTGGCAAATTCTATGATATTTTGTATCATTTGCGTTAATTTATCAGCACAATCCAACCATAATTCTTCACGTCCCAGGTTTTTGTAATAGAGTAATCGCGATATATCCTGGAAAAATTATTAAATTGTAAGTGCACGTAGAAGAATTGAAAAAGTTAAATTTCTATATATATCAGCAAAAAGTTTAAGGGACATAATCTCAGGTGTAAAATTTTCAGCGGACATAGATGTGTATAAGGACTAGTGCAGTGACTAATTAAAGGTACGATACATTTAGCCCTTTGACGGCGGCAGAATGAATTTACATTATCGTCAAAAGATTGATATGTAAGCGTGTCTGTCCAATCGACGTAGTCAAGGGAATGGTGAATGCGATTATAGTCAGTATTATGGAAATCATATACAAAGCATTATTGTAAGTTTGAAAGATATTGGAATCTGGAGTGAATAAATCAAGTGTAAGAGCGGAATGGTGAAGACTATTAGAGAAAAGATTCTCCGCGTCAATAGTCGGGCTAATGACTACTTTGTCAAAAACGTTTGTAAATATAAGGTCTAACCAATTACCGTTACGCTTGGGAGTTGGAGCAACCTGCTGCAAATCGTTATCAGACAAAGTACTCACAAGGCTAAAATAATCAAAATTGTTAAAGGCGGTAAGTAATTATCAGTTTCATCAAGAACGAAACGGAAATTAGGGCGATTCGACTCTCCTGAGAGTATAATCTGATCCTCAGCGCTACGAGATGCCATGAAGGTAGCTATAAGTTCGCATATATAATTGTACACAGAGTCGTCAGATCTAGGTGGGACATAAAATAAACCGATATATGTATCATCGTATCTTTCGAATGATATTCGAATAATTTTATGCTGAAACAATTTACGCGGGGTTGAGTCAACAATTTCATTTGAGAAGGTGCTACTAACAGCAAAACACCTCCTCTTCTTGTCTGGTCAGTGGAGACATAATCACGGTCATTTCTGAATATTGTCCAGCTACTATCGAGGATCTCTTCATTAATATGGGAGTCATTTAATCAAGTTTCAGTAAAGGCATGTATGTTGAAATGGCGTAATTTGCCGTTAAAATATAGTTAATATATAGAAAGCTTCGGTCTTAGGTAGCTTTTTGCCACCACAACTAACTGATTTTTAGAAAAAAAAAGTGGCAAGCAATCTAAAACTCCACTGCACTGCAAGTTCAAGTAGTGTTACGGCATGAGTGTCAATAATGGTGCTTTAGATTTGATGATTTTTAGTGTAGGCTAATTTGAGTGTCACAAATCTAAAGAAGCGCATGATTAAACCCATGAAGTGCTTAGAAGGCCAATCAAAAGTGTTGTGACTGCAGTTGCTTGTCAACGAAAATAGCAAAAGAGAGGACGAATTGACCTCGGTATTTGGAGCCGCAACAAGACAGCTTAATTTGGAAGTAAACAACGCCAAAAGTGTCAATTTAGGGACAACTTATCTGTGTCACTTTTCATTCCAGAACGTCAGTCATTTTGCTGGAATCAGTTTACCATTCTGCAGGGAAATTTCTGAAGTCATAAAAATGTTGAGTATCATTTAAATGGATTCAGTCTTGTGGAAAATATTAAAGTCCAGAGATTTTCAGAGAAACTGTGAAGTCAGGTGGTTAAATCAGAGGCGAATGGAACAACGGCTGTCCGCATGATATGAGAAGCATCAGGTGATATTATGTCAAAACGTATAGCTTAATAATTTGTCCGATTCCGATATATCACGAGGCTTTATGAAGATATAGACGAAAATCCCCATCAAAATTTGCACAAATTAAGCTTGGTTTTTTAGGCTGACAAAAATAGCATAAGTTGCCATCTTCGACGTATGGGGAAGAAACGATGACTTGATCTATGGATTCCTCATGAATGTACCGAAAACAGCAAAATGTACTGTACTTCGCAGTTTTTGCGTAACGAGTGGGAGGCGTTTTCAAATCGTTTACGTGTGAAGGAAAATGAATATCCGACGCAGATATCGGTGTTTGCCGCCAGACTGTTCTCCTGGAATTATCTCGACGTCACCAGCAGGCCTTATTACGTGTATGGTTGCGTTTTAGAGTCATAATGTGGTATCAACTTTTGGAACCTGGTCAAACCATTACGACTGAAATGTACTTTCAGAAACTTTGAGAAGTTCAGCAAGAATTAAGGCGTAATCATGCCGCGCTCGGGAGCTGGAAGATTGTTCTCTTTTCCAGAACAACGCACGACCACATTGACCAGGACCGGTATTGCATGAAATTGGCTGGGAAAATTTGCCTCTTCCACCGTATTTTCCTGCCATTTTGTCACCAGATTTTGACCTTTTTTTGGGCGATAGATAACATCATATGAGGGCGACAACTCAGCAACTGCGAGGATATAGAAACAGCATTTTTTTTACCAGCATGTTGGCCAAGAGTCTTAGATCGCACTGGTGAATATTTTCAAAATTAAGAATTTTATCTCTTCTTGAAAAAAATTATGTTTTACTCTGTGCGAAAATTTCCATGCAACCAGCGAACGTTAACCCATTGTGACGGACAATACGACTTTTTTGTTATACCTCATAAACCCACAACTTTATTAGCTTTGGATTACTCCTAGTTTTTTTTACAGCATTTTCGACTAGGTGTAAAAGTATCATGAGGATTGTCTTGGTTAATGAATGGAAAACGGAAACTTAAAAACTTAAAATACTTAAAAAAGAAAATGTTTAAGCTCTTAGCGGAAAGAAAATGTTTAAGCTCTTAGCTGTTTAGCTACTCCGCTGAAATTATTTAATATACACTGCATGACGCATGCAGCTGGTGATACTTGATCCTTCAGTAGGAAGTCAATCCTTGCAGAGTAAAGAAGAATGAAAACGAACGTTTCGATTGAAGCAAATATGAAGTTAGGCGGCTACACTTAATTAACACATCCTCATTATACAGCGAAAACGTTAACGAAGAGCGAAAACGTCAAAGAAAAAAGAGTTGGAGAATTGATTCACACTTATTTTGAAAATATAAACGAATAATGAGCGATATTTTTCCGGTGATGTTTCAAAAGAGCGATTTAGGTAAAAGAATAGAAACGGAAACATACAGCTGTTGACATAAATTTTGAATACAATCCTGTACTTTTTCTCTGAAGCCTCCAATGATATGAAAAAAGTTTAAGGATGCAAGAAGATGGCCCCCAAAAATAAAAGGTGCCCAAGGGGGCACTTTATTTGCATTGTTTCTCTGAGAAAACTGATTCGAGTCAACAAGCTATTTCTCAAAATATCTGGAAAATTTTATTAGTCAGGCTAAAATTACTGATCTTTCGATTATGATTTCCCTCTGGTAAGCCTAGCCTAGTTATATTTCATGGTTTCTTGCCGCACAAGCTGGCAGCTTGACTGACGTTTGTCTTTGTTGGCTGCAAAATATGTAGGTTTCAGTTGGTGGTAGAAACTCACACCAAAACAAATTGACTTGGTACCGCATACGAAGTCATGGTTTCGTAAAAACGGTATCTTCTAGCTCGAAAGATGAACAAAAAACCTAAAACATTATTTTATTATAATTCTTACCTGAGGCTTCCTGAACATCTCGTGAACGATTTCTAATTTGGTGTTTGTATTTGCATGCGCTTCAGCCAGTGTTTTGGTCAATACTTCGTTGATATCACCGTCAGCTGGGAATGAAAAAAACAAGAAAATTAAATATCGAACATTTCTAACAATAACCAAGATATATAATTATAGGACTAAAACTATTGAAATATAAATTTCTAGGCAATGTTTTTTTGAAATCATAAGTCGCCAAAGATATTTTTATTGAATCAAAGAATTTTGTGTGATTTCACCTAATTCCTAGAGTGAAATCTAAACCAAACATGTTTCCGATTATTGTCTCGTGTAATATTTTTCAAAAGAAGCACATCCACATCATGCAGTCATATAACAGGAAAAAAAAGTCTGGGCAGAAACAAAACCAAGTCAAATGAAACGAATACAAATCGAGAAAACTAACAATTAAAGTAGTTGAGACGGGTGAAAATAAATAAATGTGAATGCATAGTAAAAGTACTGAATTCAATCACAATTTTTTTCTCATCTCCTCTCAACATCATCGTCTCCCCTCCACCACATCTCGTCCCGGACAGAGATTGAGAAAAAAATTAAATTTGAATAGAGCATTATCTACATAAGGATATTTCTACTGAGCCATCATCATAGTCATCCACTTCTCCCGGGCGCGTCGACGGACATCCCGCTTTAAAACCTTACATTTAATCCATTCAATGCAACATTTCATTACGACTAGCGGACGGACGCAGGGAGTCTCTCTCAGAGAACTGGATTCATTTTCAAGTGGTATTTTTATGTGATTTTTTGTTGTTGTCTGTTTGCTCGGATCTCTTACCCCATCTGGAATCGCAGGAACTGTCATCGTCGACGAAACTGACTTGTGTCATTTGATTTGAAGCTGACTGTGACTGTTGCGGATTGTGATGATGATCTTGTTGATGGGGCTGAGGGTGAATTGGAGTGGTACCAGATGCACTGACAGCATTGCCACCCCCACCGTCACCACTACTACCGCCACCACTGCCAGCAGTACTAACGCCCCCGCCGCCGCCACTGCTGCTACCACCACCACCACTATTACCGTTGCCGCCACCACTTCCTCCAGTGCTTGGATTCGAATCCGTATGGCAACAGTCGGATGGTGTGCCGCGTCTCAATGAATTACCTATAGAAAATCCTTTTGTTAGGCATGTGAATGAATGTGGTACATAGCATGGGAAGATTGGAAAAAAAAATGTTGCAACGTTAAATCCATGCTTTGCTATCAAACTGACTACTGGTAGTAGAACTCGTTATATTTTTTCAATTTTCGTTCTGGATTTTACGAGAACAAAACTGTTTGCCGAATCATTGATTAGTAGTCATTTGATTGGTTTTGCTTTCCTTCCATTCAATTTCTGCGGGTTTAGGAAATCGTTTAACATTTTTTCCAATTTGTTTGCTCTGAATGTCTACTAATCGATATCAGGTGTGCTCTTATTTTTTTTTTAAACAAAAAATATCAATAAAATATTGAAGGGTTATTAAATTTCGATATCTTTTTTTATAATTTTCATTAAAAATTGAATTTTAATAGTTTTTGAGTATGATAAAAGTATTTTGTAAACGTATAATAGATTTTTAATAATATATATGGGACCAACAATCGAACTGTATCCAAGCCTGCTAAGCGAACAATAGTCTAATATAAGTAGCTATTGCCATAAATCATTTGAGATTTAAAACACCACTCGAAATACATTCTCCGAAAAAAACTTTGCTCCAAAGTTCCTTAAACTTCTTCTTCTTCTCCGTCTCCCAGCAAATTATCGACATGAAAATCAACTTAGACCAATTTAACTTCATATTTTCTCCAAATTTATTCAATTCGTGCTACCCTTTCACCTCCCCGCCGATTTCCACAGCAAACTGCACAATTTAGCGTCTAAGCGACCGAGAATTATATCTTTAGCGTAATCTTTTTATTGCCGAAATGGAATTATGCTTGATTTTTATTATTACTCCTTAGCAATTTTATTGCTTCGTTTTTAGCGTTGAGCATTTATTGCACCCAAGAGAATGTTTACGGAAACGGGCCCTTGCTTCGTCTCGCGCGGAAGAAACTTTAAGAAAAATTCGAGGAACAAGCGAGCTGGGCATGAAAGTCACAGCGACAATTGAGGGAAATATTGAAAATAATTACCGTCGTCGAAGATAAAGATAGAGGAAGATGTAATAAAGGAAAGAGTACGCAGGATAGCTGAAGTCTTTTTTCTTACAATCTCAAAGAAGCTAATAAAGTTTACTGTAATGGTTTTTCAAAGCTGCGGAAATTAATTTGGTTTCGAATTTCTACTGAATCGAGCCGTTCATTGACATAGTAGATGAACAGCTTGTGCTAGGCAGTTGTTGGGGCTGTTTGGCTTTCTTCAAATGTGTTTGGAGCGTAGAGCGCAATCGGTTCTTGTCGAAGCTTTTTTCGAGCCATAAAATAACATCAAGCCGAAAATTTGAAGTGAAAGAGGTTATTGTACGAGAAGTCAACGAACGAATTATTGACAAATTTGCGTCGTAAATATTACTGAAGGGTATTTTGGTGGGATAAATTTTGAATTTTGAAATGGATATTTATGTGAAAGGCATGAAAGGCTGTGGAATGTTGATAGGGTCAATAGCTTTATCGTTGTGATTGGAAATTATGGATTATCAATATTATTGAATGCTAATGCCTAGTACTATACTCTTCGCGAAACGAATTGAACGGTCAAATCCCATACAAAAGAGCTTTACTGATGAATTGAAAAGCCCTTTTTGTATGGGATTCTACCGTTGAATTCGTTTCGCGAAGAGTATAGTACTAGGCATAAGAGTGAAAAGCGATTAATATCCTGGAATCACTGCTGTTTTCGATTTTTTTTATTTTATACCGTTAGATAATTTGAGAAGAATTGCACAAACAGATAAAATTGATGCATTTGAAAGCAGTAAAGTAAATGATATGCGTATTGAGTCTGGTTTCCAAAATTTTGTAATCGAAGGCTTGAAGTTGATCATAGAAAACTTGCTCAGTTTTCCATGACAGTATTATTTAACAGAATGAACTGATATAAATTAAAAAATTTCAAGGGTGTTTTAGTTTTAGAAATTCAAACAAAGTATTGTTCTATTATAAACCATTTTAGAAGTGAGACCGGTAGATACTTCTTCAAATGAAATATTTAACAAGAGAGCATTGCTTAGTCCTACGGCTTACTTTGCTTAGGGGTAATGGGTGAGATAAAAAGCTATGCTGGTCTTCAATGAACTAGAATCACAGGTTAGACTCTTCAGGCAAAAAAAACGCATATGAGTGATGCTGAAAATTGGTCGTTGGATAATATTAGCTGACCTGATAATGGAGTTCTTGGTAATTTTCAAGGAAAAATGTAATTTTACGGTGATCAGAATTTGTCGCACAATATTTGGTACAGGTTTTGAGTCGATGACGTGATTGACTTGGTGTGTTATGGCAACGCTGGTATTCTAATCATTGCCATACAAGAAAGCTATCCTGTCTAGTGATAATGGGTATTGATAAATAATTAAGCCAAAGTAAATATATAAAGCAACTCCTGCAGCTTTTTGGGTAGTGTACTGGTTTATAGCGTGTGGGAGTTCAGATTGAAAGCGGGTCGCGCAGCAAGCTTTGAGTTAAATTAGTTCTGAGTAAGTTCAACCAGGGCCAAAGTGAGGCGTGACACTAATAATTTCACAGTCGTATACTCATATTTTTTATGATCAATTATTCAGCTCACTGTGAAGTCTATGGAAATGGAAACATATCCTTAACATATCCGTAACATATCTATAACAAACTTGGAAAAAACATCAGCCAAATTGCGCTTTGGTGGAATATTATACAGAAATTGGTGGAATATTATACAGCCAAGGCCTCAGATTCCCAAGATAACGCGAGTTGAAACTTAACAGCAGCTCTTGGCAATACGATCGAAACACAAAAGTCACAGTAGTTCTA
Organism: Nemotelus pantherinus; assembly: GCA_963978885.1. Classification (NCBI taxonomy): domain Eukaryota; kingdom Metazoa; phylum Arthropoda; class Insecta; order Diptera; family Stratiomyidae; genus Nemotelus; species Nemotelus pantherinus. Next base: position 243,681,655 of record OZ022264.1, on the reverse strand, counting down.
TAGAACGAACTCAAACGAAATATTTTTAAGAATTAGTTTGATTTTGATACAAGTGAAAAATGGTTGGCTAGGTTTATAATTTGTTCTTGTCGAGAATGTTAATTGTATAGACTGCTTATTTTTGACTAAGCCCTCATGTTCCTGGCTTGTTTATCTCCAGCCCCGGTTCAAAACTGTTTTAGCTTCCAGTTAAACATTTTTTCCGTCTGATTAGAATAAATACACTTAACAAAATGGAGAAGTTTAGAGTTTAAAACAACTTATCACAGCTTAACTGATTTGATCATTTCCATGACATGTGTCTTCGAAATAATATTATGCACGAAAATATGAGAATGCTATTTATTTTTAATAACGATATAAATCACCTTGCACTGAACAAAAGCATTGCACCGGAGACCTTAATTTATATACTTGCGGCAACATATACTTAGTTGACTACGGAATTATGAAAAACATCGCATTTCATAAAATTTATAGAAGTAAGCTTTATGTATTATAGTTTACAAAACCATATATTGTAGCCCTTAACGCCATGATGCATAGCCCTCGACGCCATGCATTATAATACTGATGAATTTGTCACCGTCTTACACAATTTCGAAATTTTGGTAATTTTAGGCAAGATAAATTTTTATTTACACTGCTGAAATTTTACTTATTAATTTATTTTAAACAAATCCTCCTCCAATCCGGATTCAGCCACTGATTCAATTCTTCTTTCTTGTAGATGAGTTTACTGGAAAGCAATTGTTATTTAGCTTCGTTTAATGATACAAGCGGTGATTATGTTCGCAGTAGTTGGGGCTATGTTTCATAGAACTTGAGACTATGTGCACAGTTGAAAAGCCCGTAATGAATAGGAACTTGGCCCTTTTAGCTACATTTTATATCGTCTCAAAATACTATGTGTAGAGCGCATGCAACCATAAATGCTGCACTATGTTTTATAAGATTATATAGATTATTATATAATGCGCTATGTATATTATTATATTATTGCGAAGGGAGATATGTTTAGTAGCTCACGGTACTGTGTGAAAAGCATTGGAGGCCATAAATGCTGCACTTTGTCCCATAGGACTACGCGCTATATGGATTTTTTTCAGTGTAGTCAGACTACTAAGTGCCTTGCGATGTTATCGAATCAAACATGGTAAAAACACAAATCTGGAGTGAGATTCACTCGAAGTAATTAATATTTTCATCTGATTTATTTCTTTAAAAGAATTTTCAATTCATTTGCAATTGAATCACACATTGCTTTTAGAGTTAAAGAAAAACCATCTTCGAAAAGCGAATATTTGTTTAATACTTGAATTTTAAAAACCTTTATAATTACCAACTGAGTATTTGCAATCAAATAAGAACTATTTTATTGGCAAAAGCTTCAGAGAATTCATAATAAGCACTTTTTATTGCTTTTAATTACACATTACATTACAATTTATTTGCCAGCCTGTGGTGGTAAATGAGCCCCGCGGGAGCAAATCATCAACAATCAATGCAATACATTTTTCATTATTGCACCAGGTGTTTCAACTTTTTTATCATTCACATTTGCATTAGATTTACGAATAATCATGAAACGGTTTATTTGCGCTTTTGCTAATGCTTTACTCTAACATTTTTGTGAAAATACTCCAGGAAGAAATCTCTCACGACAATTCACCAGTATCACCACCGTTGGGCGCAAAAGTGCATTATGATGTTTAGAAAAAAATGTAATATTTGTGAAAAGCTTTAGCAAGATTTTCGCAATTCTGGCTGTAAGCTTGGATGATTTATAAGTGTTAATAGCTTTTCACAGCATCAAGTTAGCCATTTTTCCATTTAATCTGGCGTGTCGTATCCGGTAATCTACGTATATTTAGTTCAAAAGTTATTTATAGTCTTTCCATCCTAGTACTAATTACCTTCGGAAATCATAGATAGTAAAAATTATTGCCGGGGAATCAACTATTATTCTAGACTTTCAAATAAGAGAGTGCGTACTGATTAATATGATAAAAGGCCACAGAGAAAGTAAAAAGGGCCTATAATTTCAAATGGTACATAAGATGCGGATTATACGGACTCGAAAAAAATGATACTCGAGTTGGAAGACTGGTAAATATAATAAATGTCTGATGATGATGATGTTAGACTTCGCTCAGCAAACACCGCAAAGAGTATAGCAGACCTGGTCTATTTTGAAAGAAACTTGGCCTGTGAGTTTGGTTTTGATCCAGTGAGGAAACATTTTGAGAGCTGCCGTCCACACAAGTTACAGAATTAAGGAAATTTAACTAATTGTTGCTTATTTTCAAATAATACTGATTATCGTATGAAAAATTGATGTTATTATTTTGTTGTGCAAGAATGACGAAAATGTCTTGAACTGATAAACTTTCTCTTTCTGCCAGCACCAAGCTACACTGTGAATTTCACTTTGTCTCGATCACTGCGTCTGGAATTAGTTGAAATTTAGCTCGAATATAGGGTTGAAATCTTATTGTAGGTTACCACCAGCACAAGTTCCACGATTTAGGAAGTTTAAATATTTTGTTAAAGTTTATTTAACTCATCACGTTAAAATTTAATGGCAGTATTTCTTGTTGCAAAAATGAGAACAACTCTAGGTCCTGTTAGCTCAATCCTAATTTTGCAACCAAGAGTTTAAAATTTAGCTTACATTAAGATTAAGCTATTGTTTGAATATTGTTTTGACCCAAAGAATGAGTCAGAATCTAGAAGGCGGAAAGCTATTTGTATTATTTGGTTAACCGTTATTTCAAGATGCCAAAACAGCCAAGGAGTTGCCACATACACTGTAAATTTCTATCAGGCCGTGTCCTAATCAAGATCAGTACACCTTATGAATCCCATTTTGATCTGAAGATTCAGTTGTACCTTCTCGCAAGCAAAAAATACTCAAAAATTAGATAATTTGATGATGAATTGGCGTCTTTTGTGGGATAAAAGATTTAGGAAATTTTAACTTGATATTTAAATTTTAAACTTTAGAAAAAGCTTTAACTTTATCAATCTTAAACATTTTTCCTTGATTGTTTGAAAAAGTGACAAATAATGCAATAGGCTTTTCCGTTATTTTTTCAATGTGACATGGGATTATGGACATTGATAAAACCCAAACAATAAAATTGTAGAGAGCAATTCGAAATATTTTGTCACCTTGACGGTTGAAACAAGAATGAGAGCCTTAAATTCTTTAGAAAAAAAAATGTCTTTCTGCAGAAACAGAAAATAACGAAAAATATTTTGTGACATTTGTTCTGACTTTTTTCGTGGCCATGCAGGAAAGATATTCTGACTATCAGATAGAAACAAAACTAGTAACCGTTGCCCTATGGAAATACAAGTTTTAAGAATGTATAAGCAAAATAATATACAGCATGCTAGAGTTAGAAAGCTGCATTGTTCAGGTTAAAGGCAGACAACAGCGGGGAAACTTTGCTTGTACTGAATGGATGTCGTTGACAAGGACGTTCGGAACTTAAGGGTGCCTTTTCGGATGGCTCATGATAGGGAACGTTGGAAACATTTGTAAAAGGAGACCAAGATTGGACCTCAGTTACAATGGCAATGATAGTGTGGTTCGAATTTTTAGAGATACAAGACGAAACAACATAAATCAGGATGTGAAATAAAATATTATTAGCAAAATAATTATCTTACAGTCGACTCCAAAAATGAAAAACTTTGAAATTATTTGTTGGTATCTGTAGTTAGTTTGACTAGTTACTTGACTAGTTTAGCTTAGCACATTCTGTCAAAAATCTCAGTAACTATCAGCTGAAGGTGTTCGAGAATTCAAATTTTATGTGAACTTCAAATTTTCGTACTTTGACTGCGCTTACATAAAAATCAAGCCAATTTTAAATAATTAGTTTAAATAATAGAAGTATATTAAGTGGACAATGCACTTAGAAAAGCAGAGAGACCATAATTTGTATACTTCTGACGGTTTCTACAAAGTCATTTTCGGGATTGTGATAAAATATAGCGCCAGACACCATAATACATGGTGAAGCTATGTATTGTAGCCCCAAATGCCAAGTAAAATAACTTTTAGCGATATGTATTATAGCACTGATAAAAAGCAAAGTAGAAGCAAAATTGTCATCGTTTTAGACAATTTCGATATTTTTAACAATGTTAAGTGACGGGAATTTCTACTTTCATTACTGAAATTATATTTCTTGATTTTTAAATAATTACTATTTGAACCCAGATCCAAAACCATTACCTTATTGTTTAAGAGCCGGCGCTTTACCCACTAACTTTTCTCCATTTTAGCTATATTTTATAGCTCAGGGGGCTAATTAAATAACGTGATATGCTATATTACATAGCACTTTGCGCTTTGTAGAATGTTTTTCTGTGTGCAAATTGAAAACATGACTTTTTCTTAAAATCAACATATTTTCCATTGGAAAAACATCGCGTTCTAAATTGGAATTAAGTGAAACTTTAGCTGGTGCCACATTATTTTTGAATGAAGCTCAGTTGAATGACAAACCATCGAAGACGATTTGAAAATATTGGTTGATACCCTTAAATAAAGTTGGTACTGAAATCAATTTCATGTTCAGAAGAATTCAGAAGAACTTTGCTTGGGGATTACTTTAAACCACAAAAAAATCCAAGCAAGAGGTTTTTGTGGAGTATGTCAGTAAAACATTTCATTTTCATTTTTTATCTGCAAATTTTGACTTTTCTCTAATACGAAATTCCTCTCTTCTCTGATGACATAGTTTTTGAAAGCTTCAATTCGCGGTTGGGCATCCTTTTATTACAATTATTTCAAATATTTTTTAAAGGGTATTTCATAAAAATACTCTGCTTTACTACCTCGGTTTGCTTAGCGACAATAACTAAAAAACGACGATGCCCTTACTACATTTATTAGTTTGTCCAAATTTCAAAAATACTGGTAAAAAAAAATAAATGCATAAAGCGCCAGACGAAGAAAACATGCTTTTCTTTCTTTTTCAAAATACTTTTCTTTGCTATTATTTTTACATTGGTGTTGTAAAGAAACAACAAAAAAAGGTCAGAATTTATTTCGAATCCTTAACACATTTTACGATTTCAAAGTTGTAGGAGAGGATCTAATTTAACATCAAGCACAGGAAATGATTTGAAAATAAATATCGAATTGTAAGTAGATAATTAAATACTATACTTCAGTAAGCGAAATTAAATAAATTTGGCACCAGTAAAACTTTAAGATCATTTTTAATTCCAGCTTCGGATTTCAGGCTAAGGTTGATATTTTCATATAATTTTTAATTTAATGAAAAACTTTTTACACTTATTGTAGGTTACTGCGAAGAGTGTGGATCAACATACAAGTTAAAATTAGTTGAATTGTTTTGTGTCACTAATTATGAAAATCTAACTGAGCTTTTGTTGAAGTGGACTTTTTCTTGGGAGGGTTTAGCGAATTCGTTTTAGGAACCCTAAAGTAGCATGATTCTCATCATTAGCAGTAATTTATGTGTTAAAACTTATGTACTTCCGAGATTTTCGCTGGCAATTTTCTAATATATTCTTCAAAATATTTATTTATTAAAAAAAATATACTTACTATGACCGATGAAATCTGTATCGATAATAGTACCTCTCGGCTCATACGTCGTAGTACTATCGACATAGTCCGCTGATATATCGTAACCCATTGTTTGTTGAGGTGTAACCGATGTTGAATATCCATAAGGACTTCCGTAGCTCACTTCATTATTTGAATATGTATAACTGTATTAGACACATCGAAAGAACGAGTAATAATATGAAAAAAAATATAGAGAAAAAAAGGAAAAACATATTATTACATAGTAGTATATGTTACATTATTAACGTCTTACCCGTTATAACCGTGATGCAATTGATCACTACTCGATGGTGTTTGCGTATCAAACACTGAACTATCAGGCGCTGCATCGTTTTGCGCTCGCATCTGTGCTCGATGAAATCGAACTTCGTCTTCGACCTTTTCACGCTGTTTCTTCGACATTCTACCGAATTTTACAGCTAAAATGAGATAAGATGGGGTATTTTGATTAGTTTTATACATGAATTATATATCTTATTTGATATAGTAAGATTTTTTTAATATAATCACTGCATTAAAATTTGCTCTAATCTATTCTTTCAGGACAGTAAATACATAATAAAATAAGATGTAAGAATAGTGTCTTTAACTTCTTAAAAAAATTCTTTTTGGTTATATTTCTTTTTTTTGTATACCAATCGCCATTATATTATAAAAAAATTATATATTTTCAAGAGAAATCTATAAAACATATTTCCCATCATGAACATATGGTCTTCCTAACGAACAAATTAACAATCCAAATCACATACATCAATTCATTGTAGAATTTATGGACATACTCGCAGTAGATGGGTACATCTGAGACAACATGTAGAACAACATTGTTTCAATTGGAGTCCCTATCTGTCGATTTGTTGGCGTAATAGACAAGATGATAAACACACCGACTACACGTTTCGATTACGAAACATAATTCACTTGTACCTTTGCACATTATGCGAGTATACAGAGTCACATACTCCCTGCAGCATACAAATGAATGATACTCGTTTTCCTGCTGACTTACTGCACTGAAACTTCTCAGGGATTATGCCTGAAGCTCCTATACGTGTCTTTTTAGATGCGTTTGATATTGTGCATTCGTTATGGTGTTTTCTGCATCGCGAAATACATACGTAGGCATATTCTACTATGTATGATTTTTACCTCAAGAAGAATTCATTGTTGGCTACGTATATCTAACTAACGAGTGAATCACGTTTCATGACCACTTACTTTACAAATTACGATGAAAACACGAAACCATTTACGGAAATGTCTTGAATTAGTATGATACTTAGGAGTTGTTGAGAGATCGATTAGGATATGGAAGTATATATGCGCAGACATTGTGTGACGATGATAAGAAAATAGAAAGAAAACTTAGGACCAGCTTTTTTTTACTTGAAAAATAGTAATAATATTAGTTATTGTAGAATTTTGCAGTATTTTAAGCCAATTTCATTTGATTCAACAACAAAAATAACGAAGGAATATTAAAAATATTCCTTGAAATTAACATATTTATGGAACAGACTCTGAAACAGAGCCACTGATCCATGTTAAAATAGATGGTTAGATCAAATCAGTGACATTTGAATGCAATTTCGTGAAATTCGCTTGCTCAGCGATGATGTTTTTTCCAAAAGCCAAATATTTTATGGGACCATGAAAATTTAATCTAATGTCGGTGGAAAAAAAGTATATAGCACTAAAAATTATTAGGCTGTGGAGAATATTCGCATTTTTTACGGCCATCATTGCTTCATTGATGTCTTTTTCAGCTACTTATGGGGGATAAATATTGAGGACTATATCGAGGAATGAAATATTTACTGCCATTATGGAGCTTGACAGTAACAAGGGCCCAGGATCTGACCTCCTCCCTCCCACTTTTCTGATTAGGTATGTAAAACAACTGATCTCACCCCTTTATATTATATTCAATAATTCTCTATCCTATGGGCTATTTATATCGTATTAGAAATCTTCTTATATCACACCAATTTATAAAGGTGGCGATAGACGTTTTATTCAAAATTATAGAGGCAGCGCAATTCTCAAACTATTTGGAAAAATCTTTTACTGCAAACTCTCTCCTCTGGTTGACGCTCGACTGAACGAGCAGCAACAGGGATCTCGGAAAGGTTGTTCCACTACCACTAATCTTATGGTTCTTGTTTCTGATGAATTATGCAAAATGGTGAAAGCATTCGACCGAGTTGATCACTTCATTTTGATCCGCAAGCAGCACCAATATGAAATTGGAGGATTTTTAATAAAGTGGCTTGGCCCCTACCTCCACGATTGCTCTAAATTGGTGAAACTCCAAGATCTTATTTCTACGAAAGTTCACGTTGAATCTGGTGTACCTCAAGGAAGTCATCTTGGCACTCTTGTTTTTAATATTTTCATATCAGTCCTATCGGAGGTTTTATCTGATATCCTTCATTTACTATATGCGAACGACCTCAAACTTTACCATGCCATCAGGTCACCATTTGACGCTTCCTTTTTTCAGTCAAAACTGAACTCTTTAGACCATTGGTGCTCCGCGAACAAGCTCCCTCTTAACATTGGTAAGTGCCACATAATTTGCTTCTCTCGCAAAATTACACGCTTTCATTATACGTACCGCCTCATCACCACGGCACTCAGTAGGGTTGATGATTTATTAGATCTGGGTGTCATCCTGGATGAAAAGCTCCGCTTCAATAAATATTATGATAAAGTGCTTTTCCGAGCAAGTAGACAACTTGGCTTCATTAAGTGACAACCCAAAGAGTTTCAGAATCTCTGGGTTACTAGATACTTACATATTTTACTCGTGCGTCCTCTTCTTAAATATGCGTTCACTATCTAGAGGCCGGCTTTTGAAAATCCCAGCCGAAAATTTGAGTCTGTTCAAAAGCAGTTTTTACTTTTCGCTCTGAGAGATGTTTTCAACCTTTTTGATTTTACCACCATACAAATATCGCCTCAAATGTATTAACTTGTTATCCCTTGCGTCAAGAAGATTGATGTTGTCTTTTCTGCTTCAGCTACGATGTCCTCAGAGACGTGGTTAATGTCCTATTTAAAGGACAAATTTGTGCTCACTCAGCCTTCGAGAGTCACAAGATCCCGACGATTGCTTATGGAATACCAACACAATACAACATATGCAGCAAACGAGCCAATAAATAAGTGCGGCAATTTATTCAATAGCATAAAGCCAGAATTTTTCCACTAATTTTTCTAAAAAAATATATAACATTATCAAGGCTCTCTCTCATCAATGTCATTCCTTTCCCTTTTCTTATAAAAGCTAGATTCATTTTTTTTAGTGTAATTTGCTCTAATTTTTGCGTTTATCAATTTGATCTTACTAAACAAGGCATCGAGATATGTTAAAAAGTTTAAATATAAATAAAAAAAAAGATCTTTCCTAAAAATTTTTTGGTTTTCCAAAGTCAAAAGCTAGCTTCAAATTACTTTCTAAAATTGATAGAAACTTTGTATAAAAACTCAAGCGAAAACAACACTTACTATTGTGTGTCACGTTCTGGTTATTAATCGTTTAAATTTTCGGTCATTTATGCTCACTAAGATAATTTCGTTTGTCACTTGAGTGGTTCGTTTCAAAGATCGTATTGATATCTTTTGAATTTTTTAAAAAAAGTGTGTTATCGTAATATACCGTAGCATAAGACGAAGATCTAAAACTATATTTAAAGTCAAATCATCCACAGCAGGTACTCAGAATCTTTGTTAATAAAAGTTTTTGCAAGTATCTTCAAAACCATTGACTTTACTATTTACAATGGAGCGGATGGACAGATTTGAGGCTCAATATTAAAGCGAGACTAATGCATTGTGTATAAATCTATTGTTCAGCAAAACTTCAAAAATACGATTTACTTGAATCATTTACACTCATTTACAAATAAAAGATAATAAAAAAACCGTGCACCATGCTTTCAGCTAAGCTAGCTTTGACTAGGAACTTAAGTCAAATTAGGCGTAAAGTGAGGCATAAACCAATCATTCCACACTAGTGAAAACTTCAATTATAAAAATGGAGTCGCTGCTACCTCCATTTCTCAAGACTCCAAAAAGGGTTTTTTTTTGTTTACCCGTAAATATGAAGATAAATATAGGATTAAGTGCGACTTTCGAGGCACAGTCGGTAGAAAAATAAATGGTAAAGATAGTGATTTTCGTAAACCCAGTAAATCTAATTTTCAGCACCTGATTAAAATTGATTTCATAAAACGATTTGCAGAAATTAATGTAAAAAACTTGAGCTTCATGTTCCAAATTATTTGGATCTAAAGTGAAAATAATGACAAGTCGTTTCAGGTATTCATATTTAAAACTTATGTTGGTAGTTAACGATGGAAAGCATTGCTTAAGATTGTTTTCAAAAATTGATAAATTATTTTTTAAAAAATCGACAAATATGTTCGAATAAAATAAAAAATATATGAAGTTTGAATAATGTATAATTTATCAGTGATATTTATTGCCATCAGAGAATCTACTTTCATATGGTAGTTACTTATGCTGAGGTGGGAATGATACGCAAAGGGATCGGGATCGATACTAGCCTTCCAATAATAATTATGTTTTTGTGGTAACTAGTAAGATTACAAAAGTGCATCATTGAAACATACAAGATATTTCGATTTTATTCTTCAGTAATTCTACAAGCGTACAGAGTTATTTGCAAACCACGGACCTAAATTATGCATTTATATTTTAGGAATGGGCAAAGTTAGTAAAGGCCAAACAGAGGGCAAAGTTTTTGATGCAAAATCTGGTCTTGAAATGATCTCTAAAACACATTTTGCATGAGTGTGTGGGAGTCTTAATTTTACTACTGTGATGATTTGTAAAAATAACTATTTCATAAGTCATATAGAATTAAGTAACTTTTTGATGACAGTAACTTTTTGATGACATGGCTTGATTTTAAAAGATTTTGATAAGTCCTTTTTATATTCAGATAAAAAAGTTTATGAATATCTATTTCAGTTTTGATTGGGAAATCGCCTTGAAATGACCGGTGAAATAGTTGATATTTATATGACGTATGTTTGAAATTGACTTTCATCCAGTTCGAAATAAGTCTAATTAAAATTTTATTCTCAGCGTGCTTTTTTTTGGAGACACTCGACAATTGGCGGTTTTTTGACACGTAATAAAATTTGCCAATTGAATTAATTCATTACGCATGCAGCGAAATTCAGTTTCGATAGGAATCTTCCACCATAAAATACCGAATCAACACAATTTCGTGTGAACTTAAATTCTGATATTTCAAAATCCTAAAATACAAAATTTCGTAGCATAAAAATCTACACCATAAAGTCCTGCATAAAATTCATGAGCATAATTAAACAAGAGAAACATAGTATTTGCGTTTTTAAATAAATATAGAAGAAAATAAGTTTCTTCCACGATTTTTTTTTTTTGAACTGTTAAACTTTTCTAGTTTGGTGCCTTGTCTTAATAATAGTTTTTGACATTTTTTGCACTTTGTCAATTCTTTTTCATAGGTACTGATTATTTTTTACTAAATTGGTACCTTGCTGCCATTGATTCCTTCAATAAATTAATTTTTCAATATTCGCATTATTCCTTTTATCAATTGCTTTTAGTCGTCTATGCGGTGCTATGATGTTATTTTGCTTTCGACATAAATTGTTGGTTCCAAAATCGACTACCAACCAAAATTCTAGATCCTGTTCCCACCGCAATTCGGAAACATAATTAATTTAGAGCCTATTTTAGAATCATGCCAGAAAAATTTCAAATAATAACTGGTAATATCTTCTACGATTCGATCACGATCACGAAAGCCAACGTTTCGATCATTCACGTGTAGTTGTATCTTACGTGGAAATACGGGACTTTAAGCTCAGGATTTGATAATAGGCGATTTTGTGATACAGGATTTTGTAATACAGGATATTGTATTACAGGAGAATGTATCCAACCAACCGAAATATTACAGTAAATACATCAACAGCTAATGGCATATCAAAGTCAGTCAATATGCGTTCATACTACGCTAAACAAAATATTTTTTATTTTTTTCCAACACAATTTTATTGATTCGAAAATAATTCCGAAATAATTTTTTACATAAAGATTCCTCTATAATTTTCTTTATTTCCTATGATTCTATAATTGAACAAAACCATATAAATTTCGGTTAGCCTCAAAAGTTGATTTGCTTTGAATTTCATCTACATGATCTGGGTGCCACATTGGGCGCAAAAATGTTTTTGGCTTTTATTTACATTATTTCTTTGAAAATATTTCAATTTTAGGCTCAACGCGTATTGTACAGCCTTTTTAAAGAAACCTAAAACTAATTAAGTTTTTGCTTTGCAGTATTGAATAGAATTTTGTTTGATTGTTCCATCATTCTGCCCTGATTCGCATAAACGGTTTATCTACATTTTTGTCATTTTTGAGTTAACACCGGACTCGAAAACTACATACTCTATTGCGTCAAGCTGCATTTTTTTGTGGAAGTATGTTAAAATCAATATAGAAAAATGCACTTTCTATATATCTCCAGAACAAATCAAAACACAAATCATTGATAATGTAGATAGAACGTTTACGCGAATCAGGGCAGCATTTTGGCCAGTTGATAGTTTGTGGTTTTGTACTCATTTGCGTATTTGTATTATTATAATATTATATATTATAATATTCCATCTTATTTCGGAATCAAATAATTCTAATTTATCATTTTTTTAGATTTTAGTATATTCTCAGTACCAATAAAGCAAAAATTTCAATTTTATGCAGTGTACGTATATCATTTCTGTTAAATTACACTGCTTAATGAGCTGTTTGTAGTCTTGATGGTGATGATGATATGACTAAGTTGGATTTTGTGGCAATTTTTGTGCAAATTGGAGAAATAATGGCGAAAAAAATAGTTCTTACACATTTTCAGCAAAACATACTTTGCTAAATACGTAGAAAATTTAATGGAGGACTTGTTTAGATTTAACGTAAATTTTACTGGAAGAATTTGTAAAGTCACTTGGATTTTGTGAAGTGAAAGGCCTGTTGAGTGGAATAATGGAATTGATGACGATTGTTTCCACTTCTGGGTTGGACATACTTCGAAATTAAAAAAAAACAATTAAAAGAAGACCAGAAGTTTTCTTAGTAACTTAACCAGAAATTGGCAATAAGTGAATATTTAACGTTCACAGGTATGCATAATAATTTGATAAGGAAGTTTTTCATCTGGTGTCGTCGGTTCAGGATTCTTGATGTGAGGTATCTCTCTCTTTCTCTCTCTCTCGTATGTATGTTTTTTTTAAAGATAAAAAAGCTCGGATTTTTTCAACCAAAGATAGCATGCAAGCAACTTGGCTAACGATAAAAATACTACGTAAATTAAATTGTGGCTTTTTGAGATTGTTTGCAATATCATATGAAAAAACAACAAACATTTCAAGAATCTTTATCACTTAGGGGATTTTCAGATAACTCTTATTCTAATGTAGAATGTAAGATTTTCCGGAGATGAAAAATTCATCTGGGACCAGAAAAAATAAATTCTTGATTCTTCGCCGCTTCACTTTGTAGCACGATTTTTCGCTTCACTTTGTAGCACGATTAAGTATTGCATTGACTTGAAATCTGGTTATCAAAAAAGAAAGATATCTACCGTCATATTATGCATTGCTGCTAATGCTTGATCAATATGTCTTCTCAAATATTAAAATTACTATCGAAACGGAGTTTGAAAAACTGAATGTGAAAACATTTTTCATGATTATAGCTCTCATCGATTTCCCCAATGCCATAAATTCCACATCAAATTTCCCAACCGCTTTCAAAAATCAGTCAATTCGCACGAGAATAATTCTAATCGAAATCCATTAGTTTATTCTAATAATTTTTACCCATCGACGGTCACGTTCCATTATCTCTTGCAAAATCAAATATCAAGGGAAAATCTAAGATGGAAGAAAAATTAAAACAACGACTAAACAATTAGAAGGTAATGAGAAAGAAAAATATCATTGTCTATTCTAAAAGTTTATTGTTGTTTTCACAATTCTTCAATTCTATTGCGGTAGCTTGATTTTTCACAAGAACTTCAAGAACAATATGACGGTGCATTACCATTAAGCGAGAAACTGTTACATACAAATAGAGTTTTCTTGCATTCGGTTTTTCCTTTCTTAGTAAGTATTCAACTAAACTTACTAATATAGAACCTCAACATCCAACCAGCAATCCATCGTATTCGTCGTCGTCGTCGTATCGCATTTCCATTCTCTATGCTGGCTCTTTTTTCCCTCGACTACGTGTTTTTTATGGTTCTATATTATTGCAAAAGTGGAAAAATCAAGAAAAAGGCCTTCAGCTCGTACAATGAATTCTTACTACTTGCTTAGATTCTTCGACAATGAAGCAGCGTGGCAATGGAACAACGAACGGGGTCGGCGGTATGGTGCGATTCTTGGGGCTGTATGAAGATGCATGGAAAACAAGAAACAATTTCGCAATCGAAAATTACAGAAAATTAGAAGCGAAACATTAGAAATGTGAATAGAATGAATAGTGCATAGCATATTTGTACGGTAATGGGTGGTAGGTAGGTATGGGTACTACTATCGTTGTACCTGCTGTCTTGAAATGGACAAAAAAATCTCAAGCCCATTCAAGTCGATTGCTTTGGCTAGAATGTCAATGCAAGAACCGAGATTGCAGAAATCGTATGGAAAAGCCAGTAGTCGCGGGACATTGTGCAATGCAGTAGACATACATATACATATGAGCATATGCACGAACATGTGAGTGCGGAACGTTACAGCGGTAGGCGCATAAGTAGGCCGATGCCGGTAGCAAGCAGCATACACTCTATGTACCTATGCGATCCGAGTGCTAAACTCAATAAACTATTCTTCCATTTCGAGCGCCAGGTGCAATAAAAGTGCAGGGCAAACTCCTAGGGCTTTTTTTTCTGCATGCACTTCAGGGAAGAGATGGAATAGCGGTAGAACTATCAGAACGGCAGATGCGAACAAATCGAAGAAGGGTTTAGTGTGGCGATAAAAAGCTTCTACCGTACATATCGACAGACGAACGGTAGTGCACTTCTCGAGTTTTTCTCATCGACGAAAAAATAGTGGTTTGGTGGATCGATCGATCGATTGCTTAACAGCCGCCTATTGTCTTTGCTGGTATTGTGTTTTTTTTCTCTCTCGAATGAATATGTAGGTAAATAATTACATATGGAGAAGAGTGCAAACAAAGTTTTCAATTTATTTGTTTCTGTTTTGGAGATTGTTGGTTTTGTGTGAAGAAAACGAGCATACGACAGTGGCGTGGCGTGATAGTTTACCTTAGGGAAGCAATTAGTTCATTTCGATGACTGACTTTGGCTATGTTTTCTTCAAATTTGTTACGTATTAATGGAACCCCTCTTGTTAGCTACTTTTGACATTGCTAATACAAAAGCTTCCATGAATTACGAGCATGGACGTGAGAGTACTTATACTGTATTGTTATCAGTACTAATTAGCATGCAACCAATATATAATTATTTTTTCATTAAATATATATTTGCAAAAATTAAATATTGGCAAACATATAAATTAGCGATGTTGCAACAGCAAGCTATGTAAATAAAGCATTTGCAAATATAGCTACGGCTAAAGTAACAACATTCCCATAACGAATAACATATATATTTATATTAAAAAAAAAATCTAGTAAATTTAAAATAAATGAAGTGACAGCTGAAAAAAAAATCTATTATAAATCAAATTTGATGAGAAAATTCATGCATACTTCTATTTTAAATTTAATGCAATTTGCCTTTGTTTTTTTTGCAAACTCATCTATGACGTCTTGATAAAAACTTTACTCGCTCAAACATGATTTTAAGAAAACCTATTCTATGGAAAGTATTGCCAAGTCACTTAGTCACTGTTCATCTGTACTATTCCTGAGATAAGTTTTAATCCTTTTTAAGCAAGAAAAACTGCGCTCTGCGGGCGCTCTTGTTACATTCTCTTTTGCATTCATTACTTGCAATGTTAGAACTAAAAAAACTGATTTATAAAATTGTTTTAAACTATTTTTTGATTTATTATTGATAGAATATTCAAAAATATTTTCTCTGTGAATTTGCATTAGAGTAAAAAACAATTAGTTCCTTTTTATCCGCAAAAGATCGAGATCCAAAAAGAAATTTAAAAAGGTCACTAATTATGCAATTATAATCCATGCTATTTACGGAACAAATAAATACATTAACCTTTTGATTGCACTCTCACTATTTTAAGTATAAAATTAAAAATCCATGCGATTCCAGAAAGTAATTCTACGCACTCAATTCTAAACAATTCAAATCAATTTAATTACAACAATACTCTAAACTATTGGTGAAATAACTACCTTCACCAATTAAAAATACCTTCACCAAATTTATATATAATATATAGCACAAATTTCACTACCGAACTACATTCAAGCAGTCTCTGGCAACCCTTAAAACATCTCGTAGTTCGAATTCATTCAAAAGTTCACATAGTGTGTAGGTACTACAGCAAACATTCTCATTCAAAAAAAAAATACGCACAAGCAAATTATGTATATGGGGAACGTCACAATAAGTTCCACAGCAACCATACGTACGCGGCTTCTCTCTCAGTTTCTCGCTTGAGACGAGAATTTCCCCTAAGAAGCAATTTCTGCATTGCTTCCAAATAGCCAGTACAAGCATATTTTTTTGAATGACGTCACAATGCAGTCTACATGAAGTGAAATTAAAGCTCGTAGAAGCAATTTTTTAGTTGCTTCCACCCGTCTTGTTCTCTCAATATTTTCATTCGGTGGTGTTACCACCTTAGGCGTGCAAAATGTTCACTATGAGTTTTTGGGAAAATTTATTTAGAAAATTCCTTTCCATGATTTTTCTCGCGATTTTTAAATAAATTAATTTAAAATATATATCAGTAAAATGTAAGGGAAGCAATGCTTCCCTTGCTTCCATGAACGCCACGCCACTGGCATACGATTGATTTAACCAAAGAATTCATAGAAGCTTATTATAGTTCCAGAATTTGTAATTTTCCGGGCAAATTACACAAATTATGACTGATTCTAATACGTTCACTGGAAAAATGTATCCTCCGTTCCGTTCTACCTGAACTAATTTTCATCCACAAAGAAAATCTGGCTGAAACCTTCTATCTGCAACATGAAGCAAGAAGTGAACACGATAAACCGTTGCTGCCATAATAGCTCATATTGTGTAGGCAATAGGACATTATACTAAACTTTCTAAGCATGAGACTTTTTGTTCTAGTGAATAGATTTGCTGAGCTAAGTAAGAATTTTCTTTGGATAGAGGTGCTGAAAGACGGTGCGTTGTGGATAAAATATGTGTATAAGGATACTCAGAGTAGCGTAATAGCAAGGGTTCATGACCTGTAGATAAGTTATTATACGTTTACAGAAGATTTATCGAGCATTTGCTCTTTCACGTGGGTGTGGTATGAGTAACGTGGAAAACTGTCTGAATAACAGCAAATTTATTTGCAATTTTGTGCTCTAATCAAATTTTCGCAATGCTTGAATTTGCGTGTAATCTGGAACCGACAAAAAAGATGTTGCATTGAGAGGTCTGTTGGTTTGAAATTTCATGGTAGTTTTTGAGAATTAATAAATATGATAAATTAGGGTATTTGATCCAAAAAAAAATATTTTTTACTGTTCGTTTGAAACAAACGTTTCTGACAATGAGTATTAGTGTTTGATACTGGTTTGTTTTAGCTTTAAAAACAGTTAACTAAATTGAATATGAAGTGTGACTGATTTAGTTCTGATCCTACTGCCAAAGTTGAAATTGTTTTATTTACTAAGAGTAAAATATCAAGTTGATAGAATTATTTTTTTAATTTAACATAGGTTTGGCTACGAGCTCGGTAAAAAGCTTACTGTGTTCGAGACTAAAGCCCTATTTGACGCGTAACAAAAACTAGCACAAAAGACAAAGGCAGCAGCGTAAACATATACTTCAATGTGTTAATTTTTGAATCTATGCATCATCTTCATTTATTTATTTATTACTGTCTACATCAACGGATGGATATTCAATTAAAAATTAAACAGGCAATAGACAATAGATTCAAAAATTTAAAAAAAATAGAAAATAAAAATTGTGCACAAGACTTCAAAAAGAAGAAGAATACATTTTTAAACAGTTCTGTTGTCTTGGTAAACGTAAAAGAGGAGAATAAAGCAAGTGAACAAATGGATCGTTGAGCGTAAATAAAGATTTGGTAAAATATACGTGACAGAAGGGTAAGAATTTCAAGGATCGAGAGACATATAATCTACTTGCAGTAGGGGGAAAAATAATGAACGAGTAAATCTGCGTTATATAGAGTCAACAATATCAATTTAGTAACGATAATAGGGACACCCATTTAACAACAATACTCGAGGACATTACACACGAAGAAGATATACAGGCATACACAGAAGGAAACATCCGCAAATGACCTGGGAACTTTAAGAATTGCGTCGCATAGTCGCGAGGTCTTGGATATGACACGCAAGATGTGAACATAAACTTTAAATTTAGTATCAAGCACAATGCCAAGGTCCTTGAAATTATCAACAGGAAGCAATGATGGAATCGGATAATAAAATGCAAGATAATTTACATGTATAGGACTTCTGGGAGCATTTAACACCACCATGATTAATGCAGTTGCCCTGCGCAGACAAATCATCCTACAGCTAGGAGCAGTCATCTACTGACTCAAGCAACCTAGTGTCATCGTACAAAAGACACAGAGTGTTAAAGGCGGAAGGAAGATCGTTTATAAACACGAGAAAAAGCAGAGGACTAAGAATTGAGCCCTGTGGAGCACCAGCAGCGAACGGAGAAGAAGAACAAAAGTTAACCCTTACGAAGAAAGCACGATAACGAAGGTATGAGGAAAACCAGCAGCGGAGTTGACCCGAGATATTGAATTTATTGAGCTTTGAAAGAAGAATTTTATGATTCACAGAGTCAGAAGCTTTGGCAGTATATGATACATTCATTTGCCTTTGCTGGTCGATGGCGGGAGCATAAGTATCAGTGAAAGATAGAGAGCTGGATATTTTTGAATCAGTTCTAATGAATTCATTTTATTCATAAGCGGGAAAAGGCTCAGTTATTGGATTTACTTGTATAAAACACCCTTTTGAGAAGCTCTCTGAAGCAAGATAGAAGGCACGTGGGGTGGTAAATGGAAGCGCAGGACGACTCTCTGACTTTAAGGATGAGGAAAATATTGGTGGATTTCCAGGAAGAAGGAAACGTGCTGCATGAAATACAAAGGTTTAAGAATACACAAGGATTTGAGCAGTGACGTTGCAAGGATATTCTGTAAATAATTCGGATCACAGCTGGTGCCACTGTCTAGATTATTAAATGAGTCTTCGTATTTTAAGCGGTTTGTCGGAAACAAGCAACAAATACCAAGATCAGAAGAGGAAATATTATAAAAGAAAAACGAACTAAACTCCGAAGTACCATAAGAAAAGAAATGCGCAAACAGTTTACATAGATCTTGTGGCAAGGAAACAGATAAATCATGTTGATACATCACAGAAGTAATGCAGGGCGATTGGCCAAGAAAACGGATGTAAGATCAGAAGGGTGTCTGGTATCAGAATGATAAAGAAACTTCAACGCGACTATTTTAAGCACTCATCGCGTCTTTAATCATCTTTTTATCAAACGATCGTAAATTTTTGTAACTTAAAATCAACCTCGAGGCTGGAACTTCAAAGAGCAAACTATGGTGCGCTATGTCTATAGTTTCAAGAACACAAAACGCAATAAAAATTAGCCAAGAAAGATCAATACCTCTTCTAAGACGAAAGACAAGGATGTGATAGGAAACAAGACTACTTTTTAAGAGGTGATGCAGTTTAGCAGTCATGGTTTAGGTTAGATTCTGTGGCTGCTTTCTTCAAACAGACTCCAGCGAAGGCACACTTAGACACACATAGGCCATTTTTGATACTGCATTGCGTAACTCACAACCCTTATTAAATGGAGCGTAACACCGAGTCTTTGCCGATCTGAGTGATGCGTTTCAGGTTAGCCAAAGCTACTTCGATTAGACAAGCAAAGAAGGATGCAGCCAGGGACTTCAATCCTCTTCCACCCAGAGACAGGCAGTCATACGGAAGGTAAAGAGCTATCCATTTTTCTTCTTTGAATCTACTGTTCCAGCATAGGTCATTGTAAGAGGCACCCAGACATTTCTAATTAATACAACCATCTCTGCGTAGAGAGACACTCTTCATGGCTAGAGAAATTCCCTAATACGACCAATGTTTAAAGTTCCCCACGATTGTCTCGCGATCGCATAGGAAGTTTTTTTTATCAGGATTTCTCACCGTCCTTAGGCCATTGAAATGCCAATCAGGAAACCATTAAGCACTTAAGGGAAAGTATGCCAGAATGTGCAAGTTGGTCTTTACAAGCTGCAGTTCTCCTTAATGCCTTTATGTCCTAACACCCAAAACAGTTGCATCTTTGACATCTCATTACGAGACGTACGGTATTTAATGACTAGACTTGGGGAGGTATAAACTCCAGCAAAGGACTGTGTAGCCGCCTGGTTGTAGGTCAAAGTGCAAATATTTACTCCGAATATTTGATTACATAAAAGCCAATTGGCCGCATCAAAAATCGCCAACACCTCCGCTAGAAAGACACTACAGGCAGAAAGCGGACAGAAAGCTTCAAACTTAACTCAGTGGAAAATATACCAAAACCCACTCATATCGTTAAGTTTGAAGCCATCGGTATATATTTCCATAGCATCTGTTCCTAAAGATTTAGGAACAGATGCTGTGGACATGTATACCGATGACTTCCCTTTTTTAATCCTCTCAGCTTCCGACCTTGGTTTCAAACTCCTGAGACAAAGATGGTTAGGCAATAGTATAATCGATAAATGCTGGAGCAAGCACTTTGCATGTTGCAAAACAAGCAAATTGGTAAGATACCAAGCAAACAACACTAGCAGAACTTTTTTTGGAGTAGAATGGAGTGACCCCGTTACTAATAAGGCTGCTAACTTACGTGTCTTCTCCATTATTTTCTTATATACAGCCACCCAACACCAAACTACTACTCCATGCAGCAGATTTGTTTCACTATACTAGTGTTAATCTGTGAAACAATACAAGGTTTCAGCCCGAAGTTGCTCCTATGGTCATTTTACGGAAACACGCAGTGCCTTGCGAGTTTTTTCTGTTGTATTTTTCTTTCATAGGAGCTTGGAGTCGAGAATGGAGGCTTATATGAGTTCCATTGAGCTTCGAAAGATTGAAGAATGAAATCGTATAATTTCTCATGAAGAGCAATAGTTTCGTTTTGTTATAGCCCGTCCAGACTACGGATACTTATGTATCCGGATACATAAGTATTGTCCTCACTGCAGCGACATCTGCAGATACATTTTACCCTTGCCATGAAAATCAATGAAAAGTGTGGACGATACTTATGTATGCGGATACTTAAGTATCCGTAGTCTGGACGGGCTATTAGGGTCAGCATAAGCCCACAGTCCTGACACTATTGCGAGAGAATATGTAAGGAATGATTCAATCTCTCCAATAGGGTAGATATATTTTTTTGATATGGAAATAGCGATGACTTCTGCTAACGCTTTTTCTGCACATCCACCACTATATCTTTAAACATCCTGAGAAGCTTATTCACTATTAAATATAAAAAGCAAGAGAGACTGATCACTGCCCTGTGAAGTACCCGCATTTATTATTCGCTTGATTGCTGAGTTACGCAAAGACGAGTGTAATGGCGGATTTCTTAATATCTGATTTATAAGTGTGATTAACTGCAAATTAACATCCATGTTTTGGAGAGCATTTACAATCTTATGAGAACGCACACTATTGAACACTTCCTCGATGTCTAGAAACGCAACCAGCACGTTCTTCTTGCCAGCAAGACTTCAGTTGGATATGAAGAGCTGTTTCGACAGATTTACCTCTTGTAAAAAGCATGCTGTAATTTCCAGATCAAAGTAAAGTCAAACGCACTGGTTTTCTATGCCCCACAACTCTTTCTAAAGTCTACAATAGAAAGGAGTATGTATTCGTTTCGTTTACCTTGCATGGTTTCGTCGCCTGATGGATAAAGCTGATAGGTATGTACGAAGATATTGTGTTAAAATCTTACTTCCAATAATGTCCGTGAGAAACTTTTCACTTCACTCTTGGCCTTTCATGATCAGTGGCACCAAAAAACAATTATAGTAAAAAAATATGTTTGACGAAAACCCACACTGGGCGCCGAAAAAAATTATCAAATCAGACGAGCAGAAGCATTCACTGGAGTAAGAAAAATTCCACAAACATTTCAAATGTGAAGGTATTGAACATTTTGAACGAAATAATTATTCTGTAATAATATATTTCATATATTATACCGATATTCATGGAAGTGTCTTGTTTCAAATTCATATGAATTGAGAGAAATACCATTTCTACAGAAATATAAAGTAGGTGTGAATAGAGAAATATTAAATAATAATGCCACAAAAGTGCATATTAAACATAAATTGATGTTTTACAAATTTTCAAATTATTTTTACGTTTCTGATCAATATTTCAGCTGTTTTAATCGCACGCGTGGCAAAAAGATTGAAGAGCGGAGGTTGAAAATTGGTATTTTCCCGTCTACACCGGATAAGATTTATTTTATTTTAGAGGGAACTGGTTTGCTTACCTAGTAGTCGTGATTTTGCTGACACATGCTACCCCTGACAATATTTCCTTTTTCGAAGTAGGATAATGGAAATCACCACCACTGAACAATATCCATAAAAAGGTTTCAAAAGTAAAAAAAAGTCGGCCGATTGAAAAAAAACTTTCTTAATTTAAAGTTAGTTTAACTAAATCTGTCTTAAAATTGCATAAACTCATAAATGAAGTTTTCAAAATAAATCACGCTGTCTAATTTCATTTCCAAATCACAGTAACGATATTATAATCATCTAATTGGGTAACATTACACATCCTTTCTGCCAAATACGATGGTGAAAAAACAATATCGATTATTTAATATACCTAAGCACACTAACGACAAATAAATTAGGGGTCTGCCGTGAGAGATTTCACCATAAATAATGTATCCATTATAATTTCCCTTATCATTTCAAACCGCAATTCTGAAAGCATAAGCCTATATGCAAATCCCTTCAAACAAAAAAACCACATACATAAATCCTAAACATCACTTCCCAATCACCTTATTGATTATCGGTTCAATAGCGTTCACACATTTCTCATATCAATTTCAATCTGTGCTCTTACCCATCGTATAGAAAATGTTCTTAGCCCAACCCAACCCAATCCGTACCCATTTCCATATTATATGGGAAACTATCACGCGATCGATATCGCCAACTATCCTTTCGTGTTCTGTGTACACTACACGGAATATATATGTCCTATTCGAAATATCCCGATGTCGTCATTTCATGCAAAAGTTTTCTTCGTCGTAATCAACGCTGGAATTCAAGCCTATTCGAAAGAGTGGAAAGCATAATGGATATACCATCGTCGTTGTCGACAACATCATCGAGAATCTTTTCGCAATCAGGATTGTATGGTAGATACGCTATTTCCGCAGTGCATAGATATGCCTACACAGCATCTACAACCATCCATCTATTCATCCAGCTTCAGGCATAGATACATATATAACTATAGATGACAGTTTCCTTATGGATGCATTGTAGAATTAAAGTTTCTCCATTCATTTTACAGTTTTGATGCTTTTGGATGAAAGGAAACAGGAACCGCCCATCCTACATTCAACTGCCTACTATCCCCTCAGGGTGATCAAATGAAAGGAACTCATTTCGCGTCACTAGAGAAAGCAAAAATAAAAATAATAAAGAGATGACTTCAAACAAAATAATCATAATTTGAAGACAAGTCGAATATGAAGCATGCAAAGAACCAAGGCAAAAAGAAGGATATGACGACGATGACGACGACAACGATGAGTTTGTGTATGGTTAAAGCGAAAAGGATACAAACAGAAAGCGGCCAGTGATACGTAATGAAAAATTCAAAACGCAATGAATGCCCGGAAAAGTGTTATGTAGTTTGTGTGTTTTTATGTGTGTAGGCTGAGGAAAAAGCATGTCTTTAATTATCTTCACAAGTAATTTAAGTTTGAACGATATATACGCTTCCATCATAATCGTAATCATTCAGATTTTGTGTGATTTTATAAGTGAAGTTTGTTCTTTTTTTGGATTAGTTGAAATGCTCAAAAGTTTTACAAAAAGCAAAATTTATTTAAAGCAAGCATGCAGTTTACTTTCACAAGTTTGTTGTGGAAAATGGTTTCTACAAATGGAGTCAACAGATTCAAACAACAATCGGAAATTTAGTTTAGTATAAAAATTAAATGTGACAAAGGACACGTAAAAAGATATGTGACAAAAGATTAATATACTTCTTCTTCAATTTTAAGGCCTTAAAACTGCTTGCATTCACGAACTTCCTAACAACAAAACTTGGATGAGAGGCTAAGCAGCTTTGAACGAATTGCACTTTAATTATCATACTATTGAATTAAAACTTCATATCATTTAATCCAGAAAATTATATCTATTCCCACATGTATTTTCTTCCTATCACATTACTTCTAAATCATCGGATGAATACAAAACTTGATAATATGCAAATATTTCCTGCCTTTGAAAATAGAACGAATTTTAAAATCTATTACACTGCATTCTTGGTGGTAATTTGTACTCTTCAGCTAGTGCTCATATTAAAGGGAGAGCTACATGTCTAGCGTACTATTCAAATGTTCTCTGCGGGCTCGATCAACATTTCCGGATGAAAATGCAATTGCGAAAAAAAAACGAACTAGATATGGTCAGAAAAGTGAATAGCTATTTGATCGCCCTATTCGAGCATCGCTAACTGAACGATTTTGCTGCTCCACGCTACATTGTATCTATAATGCACTTCAAGTAAGTAAGCATGCCTGCTGGCTGTTTCTATCTACGGCGGCATGTTGATATATGCATTACTAGCACTGGCTGGCTGTCGCTACGTGCAAGTCGAGCTAGTTAATTCGATATTAATTAATGTATAACTGCAGCTTAGCAATATTTTATGATGCGCGCACTGTAAGATATTAGATGCTTTTAATTTGCATGTAAATCAGGAAATAAATATATTATGATGTAGTGCTATTTTAAGTATAATTAATGGTTCTCGATATTTTTATAGTTATTGTTGTGTAGCCTGTTAGTTTCTTGCTTTGTAGTCTTTTGTGGAGGCAGTGGTGAGGTCGGTGACGTTTAGAGGTTTAAAGTTTGTTCCCCAAAATTAAAGTTTATGCAGTGTCTTTTGAGAGTATGTTTTCGTATAATATCGAGCTAAAAGAAATGAAAGAGCTCATCATAGCTAGGTCAGCTTTCGAAATCGATTTCGGAATCAACGAAATGTAACACTGGATCCAAATAATATTAAGATTTTCGTTTGCTCAAGGTTGAACTTGACATATTTTATCAAATGATTGTTGTTGATATTAATTCAAATCAAGTATCCAGATATTTAAGGGGTTTTTTTTCAATTGTATTTAATTTTTGAAAGATTTCATTTTTTTTAATAAAATCTCAAAACTTATGCGTCGAAAAAATCATAATCAGCGAAAATGTTTTGCGAGATTTTCTCCCACTTCGACTAAACAGTTCAACTATGAGCTTCACTTCCGACTTTTAGTAATTTATGTACCAAAAAGTTGTTGACTTTTATTCGTTAGGTTCTCGTTGAATATCTCAAATATTTATCGAACACTTGTTCAGTTTCTCGGTAAGGATGATGGGTGGTTTTGCATCCTTGTTAATATGAAGATAACTACGGTGAGTCATTTTAATTGCTGATTCGTGGCAAACCTAAATTTTTATCCAAAAGATATAAAAATAACCTTATTTCGGTCTAACTACTTTCAGTATGAGCGTGGTTTACGACAAGAAGACAGAAATAAAAGATCTTTGACTATGGAAGCTTTAATTTTTCATATCTATAGACCCGCAAAATGCAGTATAGACTGGATGATTTAAAGAGTTAGGTTATAGGGGTGAATCTTTGGTCAAATCTATGGGTTTTCATTATCAAGTGCCTTAAGATTGCTGGGAGATGAAATTCGGTGAAAGATCATAAACAGTTTATAAATAATTTTAATTATTTTTCTTTAGACATATTTGAGGTTCTATTTACATGTTTAGCCTTAGGATTAAAATGTTTGTACTGTTGGAGATGAGCTAATTTTAGATTTAGTTTCTCACTCACTAAAACAATGCTATACTCAAAGAGTAAAGTTGTAGAATAAAAAGAATTGTAGAAAATGAGCCTAACTTACTGAAATGATACTACTTTCCTGAGGAAACTCTTTATTAGGTGTGATTATGCATCTATGGCCGTCGCTTCAAAGAAGTTATATATTTTTTCACGATTTATATTTTGGGAACCAGACGTCATTCGGCGTCACAAGTTCATTGGAATTACAATTTTTTGAATTCATGTCAATCAATGTTCCATTCCGTCGTCACCTCGAGATAACACAGCACATACTGCTATAATACGTATAAAATGTTTGTGTTATGTTACTAGACAAAATACTATTTCGAACTCAACTACTAGACAAAATGGGATTAAATTTTGAAGTGAGCGCCAAATAAAAAGTATTTCGACTCATAAATGTTCTTTCGTGTATATTTGGCTAGTTGACAAAATCTTAGGGTAATTTTGAATTTTGTCCTGACTCACATTTTTAATATAAAAAAAACCCAGCACATAGCGCTTACTGCAGGTGATTGTTCAGATCGAAATTTTGAAACGATAACTCCAAAGCTTGTCTGCATGAAACACAAAAGAATTTTCTGTTTGGCAACTATTCTTATCAAACAAAGCTTTATTCGGTAGGAAAATTGCTGGCAAAAATATTATATTTAGATAAAAATATTAAAATTTATTAATTTTTTTTTCAAAATTATCTTTTCGGAATTATTAAGTGTTTGACCTTATTGACCAATAAGATTTAAAAGTTTGTGTAGTCCCTGGTTTGAATCCAAGACACGAGTATTGAGTTAACCTGGCTGTAATTATGTACTTGAGCAAAATTAGGCGCTAAGTGAGACGTGAAACTAATCATTTTAAGCTTGTAAACCAAATTCAATTATGAAAATAGACTCTGTACTAGCCCCGCTTGCCAAGACTTTGAATGGGTTGCTTTGCTTTGTTTCAATCAAATATACTGAGATTAATTCACTTTATATGAAATATATTTATTTTATATTCATTTCATATGAAATATATATCCATATGAACTAAAAATATTATCCAGATTTAGTTCTATCTCTGTAAAAAACTTACACAAATGCTTATTCGAAAGTGCTTTGTCATTACTTTAGATTCACTCACGGCAGTAAAAATGATAACTTAACTCAGTTGACTAATTTCAGAGTAAGCGTAATATAAGATAAGAAGGTAAGAGTAAATGATCCTGGCTGACGAAAACTTGATAGGTTCATACTTATATACCCGGAGAATGCAGGAAGATAAACTGGCTGGATTAATTTAGTCGAAAAGAAAGAATACTGGAAATTATTGGGGTAGTCAAGTAAAATATAGGAAGTGTTTTTCTCACTCAGGTGAATCTCATTGAATGATCGACAGTCTGAATATTTACACTCTCTATAAATCATTAAGTTATACCTTCCTGTTTTGTTGCCTGAGGGTTGATGTGTAGGTGCTGATATAAATAAATTGTAAACTTTTTCACTCAATGAAGGTACCTTGCCCGATGATTTGAGACTGATTTTTGTTGAATGCATATTGATTGATGTGGAGTCTTGCAAAACATTTATTCGTGCACACTGTTGTTATACTATTGTAAACCGTGTTACTATACACATTATTGTTTTTAATCTAATTTCACATGAAATTGTTCTGTGAATCCTTGACACAGAGCTAAATGTGCCTATTTAGAGCATTAACAATATACTTACAGACCACTGAGTGTTGAAGTGGGTGTAAATAATTCGAAGTGCTGCATGTCACAGTTCTTTGAAAATATTGAAAAACATACTTCCCAATTCCCACGAATTGGTTAAATCAATTTAATTGGTTAAATCAAACAACAGTTGAATTGATTACTCTGAATGTTTTAAGATCGACTGCATACCGAAAAAAATAAGTATTTACGAGATGCGGTAGATCATTTATAAAAATTAGGAAAATTAGGATCTATCCATGCGGCAGGAGCTGGAAAAGGCCTCGAACTTAGGTAGGATCCTGTTATCAGAGTCATTTTTTGGGATCTTTTCGCTCAGGGTTGGCAATATTTTGCCGCCCCATACTTTTTCAAGCCAAAATCGATAGCTATCGCGTAAAACCTATTACGTGTGCATATAGTAATCTCCATCGTTGTAAAGTATAGCGTGGTATCTTTTGGACATACTTTCAACCAGCGTGCATCAATTGCTCCAAATTGTGGATATGCTTTCGGGAAATAGTTTTTCATAATTCTTCACTCATTTTTTATGGAAATTTTTCCAACATTTTGTATTGGGAAGACCAGATTATTGTCATGACGCCTTTTTCTTTTATCCAGAACGTGCAAAGTTGCCTTTGGTGTTTTGGGTCATTATCTTCTTGCAATGCCTAGACTTCGTTTTTCTGTAGAAACAACTTCCTTACCGTTTTAAGGAGTCGCTTGCATTAATGGACCGTTTTTTGGTGTTCAAATTTTGAGAGCGATTGAGGAAGCATCCCCATGCATTCAATGTAACTGGATATTTAAGTTCACTGGAAAACATTAGTACTGCGGGTGAACTAAGCTTACTTCAGCCGAACCTACGCCCAAAATGTTGTTTTGTCAGAGACAACAAACTGGGTCCTAATGGGATCCATATTTTCGGTAGTCCAAACCTTGGATTTTTCGATAGTTTTCTCAGAAAGCAGAGGTTTTAACGTCATAGGAAGGTAAAATACGATTGCCACCTTTCGGAAATTCGCCGCAGGCCTAATTGCCTCTGCGGTAAAAAGACACTGCCTGCTACAAACAACTCTCTCGAAAACCTGACAGAAACAAGAAAGAAGCGAGATTAGTCATAAGTTGGAGATGCAAGCAGAACAACCAGTGTTAAGTATAGAAAAAATATTGGGAAATTTCCAAAAAAAAAAGAAGATATATGGAGGTTGAAACGCTTAGGTCGAGGATGATGCACAAGAGTACTAAAATCCGAGCAATGAAGAAATGGGTACCAGTTGATCTGGTTAGCATTGTTCGCCATTACGGTGAAGTTGGCTTTATGGAGATTAAAACAAGAGCAAGGAGAATTTTTGGATTTAAGAGGTAGATTAAAATAAAATTTGGACTCGAAGCTCTTAAGGATTGGGAGGAATGTCAGGTGAAGACGCAGAATAAAAAAAAATTGAAAACGCAGGAAGACTAGGTAAAATAAGATAAAATATTTTGTTTTTAACGTTAGGCCCAGAATTCAGTTTGGAATGATGGTTGACGGAATTTTACCCTATGAAAGACATATAAAAACTACCAAATAACTTAAAATAAGCGGAATAAAATGGACATAGGAGCTAGGATAATAGCCCCAAAAAGAAACGTTCATAAACTGAAACAGGGTTGTTACAGGGGATGATGATTAAAACCATAAGCAAAATCGATGCAAGACCTACAGATATACACACAATAACACATTTAACTGAATAAATCGCGCGGAAAGTCATTCCAAAGAATGAGAGAATTATGGATGCCAAAGAAAACACTTTCACCATTGGGTTTACCAGAAATTGAATGATCACGATCCTTACAGAAAACAGTATACCGTGGTGAAATCGCACTATCACAAATATTCTCATTCAGATAATATCATCAGATCAAACAGCAAAAGTAAGGTTTACTTCATAAGACTTGGCTTCAAGCCAAATATGTTTTTTAGTTAAGTAATTTTATGGAATGATTTACGTTTGAATTTTGTTTAAAGGTCTGGATGGAAAATTGTCACCGAGAAGTATGGTAAACTTCTTTAACACGTTCGGCGCCAAGCATGATTTGGTTGAATTTGGTTGAATGCTCATATAGTGTATTAGAGAGCTACACAAAAAAATGGAGCGTATTATATACCCGTCACCCAAGTACGGGTGACGTGGCGCCGAAAGTGTTAAAAAAAACTCTAGGTGGCTGAAAATCACATTTTAATAGGTCGTTAATGCCAGTGGAAGCGATGATGAAGAAAAAAAGCTATTGTTTGTTCCTAAAGATTGTCCGAAATAAGTATTTTCCGCAGCAAAAGCGGAGGAGCATATCCAACTTTAACTGATATGGATGTTTTGATTGTTTCTGCCGAAGTTTGAAATCGTAATCGAAGTTTGGAATCGTAACAAAGAAACGAAGTTACAGAAACGATCTGTATGTGGAAGCGTTGGGGAAACGGGAAGATGTTGATTTGTTTTTTGCGCTGACGTCGAGCTGCTGTTTTGCAATGAAGAAGGTTCCATTTGCACAGCCAGTGACAGGGTTCAAATTGTTTAAAAGTTTCAATCGTGGGTCAAAAACGTCAATAAAGATTCCTCTATCTGGCGTTTTTATTAAATACAATTTCCTTTGCATCACAGCGACGTTCATAAGCGTATTGGACACCAGAAACAAAATCTGCATGGACTTATGCTGCAATGTATTGCAATATTCCAATATATTGAAATAACCCTCCAGAGTATTTTGGGTATTTTCACAAATGGTTATTTCAAAACAATGATTTATTTCAATAGTGATTAGTAATTCTTTTTTACATTTAAAAGCATTAAGTTTCGACTGTAAACTTATTAATATTATGTTTATTACGAACTGTTTTTACGCTGTATTTTTTTAAATCCTTTTCATGCCATCTTCTGAGCCTTATTTGGAATTTTATAGTTGGCAAGATCGCGTCATAATCACATCGTCTACATGAAAACAGTTTTAATGTTTGTCAAAAATATTTTGGTCCAATTCGAATAAAAGTGAAAAAGTAAATAATAATTTCGATAAATTCTGATTTTTATGAAAATGTTGATCTCTAACACCCTTTTTTCATTCAATTTTTTCAACGAACAATTACGCGCTGTCAATTCTTGACTTCAGTTATCGTCCAAAATACAGAAAAATTAAAAATATAACTACTTACTTGAATAGTAGCATTCAATTACTTCAAAAGCATTACAATTGATTGATATTAAATTTGATAGAGCACTAAATTATCACAGCATCTACACTACACAATAAATTTCAAGTTAATTTCATGCGACACCAACTGTCTTCACGAAAAATCCATTCGAAACTAGCAATCATCTCACTAGGAAGTTCATACTTAATCGATTCTTCCCAACATTCAACTACTATAATAAACAACTCGAAACGATGCATTCATCTTGCCATCCGGTAAAGATCAAACGTTCAAATGTTCCAAGCAGTGACCACTATCTAATAATATTATGATAACAAACAAACTGACATCATGGACTCCCATTTTCTAGCCGAAAATCTATGAAAAAACCATGCACCATGTCGATTTGTTTGCAATAACTAAAATAAAATGAATACCGATGAACTTACATCTCTGAATTCGACTATAACAAGCTCAACGTGAAGGGAGAAGAACCCTTCAACATCGATTCCCAGATTTCGTTCGAAAGCATCTCTATGCACATTTATTTGGTAATGTGTGCGGCAAGTGTGCATTTCGTAAATCCATTTGATTCCAGTAAACATCGAAATGCATTGGCCATTAGATTTTACTCATTTCAATCTGAAGATTAAACACTGTGCATATCGTGGCATTAGCAGCCCGAGTTCTAAGTTCTAAGCTATGTAGAAAAGTTAGTTCATCTGGTACCGGAAAGGAACCGTAAAAACATTTCATAGCTTGGCACCGACGTCGTCGTCGTCTGGAATGGAGCTAAGCGATATAAAAAGCTGATTGACCGCTTGCCAGTGCATCATTATTTGCTTTGAACGAACAAGAACATCTAGAGATAGTTTGAATTTCGGAGAATCGGTCGAAACTAGTAATAGATAAATTTCTCATGAATATTGTGATCAGGATGATTTGGAATTATAGCTGAGTTTTGATACTTTTTCTTGAATATACATTTCACTAATAATTACATATCCAAAAAAAAATTGTGTAGGAAAGATCTTTTTCTTTTCATCTTTTATTGATGATTTGTTTGCGTCAGAATTTAAAATTTTCTATCACACAGCTGGTCACGCTGCCACTCACCACCCTTACCAAGTGTCCTGCGGAATGAAACAAGAAAAATGCATTCCGGTTGCAGTGCATGGATAAGACCTATTACACAAACATGGCCTCATATGCACTAGATGCATTAAAATCCATATGTTCCACAAAATAATCCGCACGCCATACTCCCATTCTCCATGAACAGCCGGTCATCAGCTCGAGCGAATCTTTCGATATGAAAACGCCCCTCGACAGTGCATCGAAAATCCCAACAATTAAACATGAATGCACCTAACATATGCAGTATGAGCACGTATCTGAATATGTATCTAAATCGAAATGTACACATTTTATATACAAGTACGGCACGTGCTGAGATGGCCAGGTTATGTTTTGGGTGAATGACTGGACACGTGGAGATCCAATGCGACATACTAGCACCGGCAGCGGCATAACTTTTGCGGAACGGTCAGGGGAGCGTAGTGCGACAACTGCAAGTACCAAATGCAAATTCAAGCCCCCAGACTGAATAGTATACAAAACATAGGAAGATGCTCGAGATCTAAGCATATCTCGTTGCATATATAGTGTGCCTTGTGTATGCATTGCTCCACAAGGCAAAAATATTTACATAGCTTCAGATACCAGTACGACTAAAACGTATGGATCGCATGCGCATGTGAGTGCAGCGAAAAGTTCATGCGGGGGTTAAATGCATTTCAAGAGAGTTGCAGCAGTCATGCATAGTGGGGGCGTGAGGAGCTTTTTCAGTGAAGCTTTCGCCGACACGGAAAGAGAAGATATCCTGCATGTTCTCAAACAGGTTCTATGTACTTGCATTGATAATTTGCATACATATATGCACGATATTTGCTGCAAAATAAATTTCACTAAATATGCAAAGCATGTGTTTATTCTGCTTCTTGGTCTTGCTGCTACTTCTGTTCCCGTCATTCTTCTTCTTCTTTTCTATTTTCTATTATGAAAGGACAAACACTCTCTCCAATGGAATAGTTTGCGCAACGCTTCTAATGACGACGACTGGCCGCGACCGAGAATACAAAAACGGAAAATGCTTACGATTTTCTTGGTCTTGTATAGATTTTATGGATTCTAACTGGCCGTCATCGAGGATGAACTGCAAAAATATTAGTATGCACTCTTCGATGCGAAAAAAGTGAATGCAAGTAATAGTGGCATTCCAATGCAGGACACGCATGGTTTTTGTGCTGCATATTCCGAATGTCATCTAGTCGTTTGCATAGACAAGAACATATTCGTATAAAATTGTTTATCTAGCTCATAGAAAGCAACGACGACGACAATATGGAATAGTAATGAACGGCCATGTGCAATGCATGGCATCCCACAAGGTTCTATATTTGATTCGCACATTTACTTTCACTATGCTGGCGACTCTATGAATAGGGCAGACATAAATTTTATTATGGTTACACAATGACATGGTTGATTCGGGATTTTTTCTTCTGCCATTTGTGGTTGAATTTTTCTATTTGATTTCAAATTGTTTGCGACGTTGCCATTCTGTAGATTTAAGTTGACGGTGTCGATTTATTTTTTTGTCATTTTTAAGGAATTCAATTCCTAGTTGAAGTGATTATTTTTTTGGTTTTCATAAACTTTAAAAATTTTCACTGAAAAGCTTCGATATAATTAATTTTTAGGCAGATAAGTCAAGTTATTAGGCTTAAATCCAAAAAATGATAAAAAAATTACACCGTCGAATCAAATACATAGTCCATACTTTAATAGTAGTAGATTATTGTAGCCAATTAAAAACGAATAATGATTCAGCACACATTAACTTTACAAAACCACATACATACTATAAGGCTTACAGCGAACGTAATCTATTGTAAATTTCAGCTTCCACATTTGAGCTAACAGGGTTGTCTTTGATCAAATACATTTCAGCTGCCAGTTTTTATCAACGTTGGATGTTATACTAGTTCTTCTGCTGCTACTAGTCTTACTTTTGTGTAAATATCACATGCTTGTGTATCGTTTATTATAGTAGCTCTTATCATTACTTGGTAAATGTTTACTTGGATGGTGAATGCAGAGCAACCCTAAAGTCTTAGTGAAAAGACTTTCTAAATATATTGTATTATTATTTGTCTGAGAAAGCTTCTAGTTTTGAAAATAGTAGTAGAGATAGGTGTTGGATGTTTGACAATGAGGAAACATTCTAGTCATAAGAAGAAAGATTGAGAGATTATACACTGTTTGAAATGTTTTAACTATAATTGAAAGAAAGATACAAACTAATGAAATGAATTAATTAGCTCAGATTTTCGATGCAGTTTTGTTTTAAATTCAAATGCAAAAACGTCTCGCAAATCTGCTTTTCAATTGGAACTGCATATCTGTTTCGTTGTTCGTATAAATTTACGAAAATCTAGTAGCTGATCGACTCTGAGATATGGTCAAAAGAAGTAAAGCATCTAGTAAACTAAACGGCAATAGTGCTGGCTACTTTTGAATGACTGTGAAAGAGCAGCTATATTTTGAGCAAAAAATCGTTCTACAGGGTGGCCCGGTTTTCAAAATCTGCGGAGTTACAAGGTGGTCAAGAAAAGTGTTTCGGATCTTTACGCTGACTCACTTAAATCGTTATATCTTAGAAATAATAATCACAGCGCAAAGTTTTATTGTTTGTTTTTGATGGAATCAAATTACCTTTCATTTGATGTAACATTCTAAATTGTAACTGCACCTGATTTTGAGATATTTACCTCAAAACAAAAAATTTTGGCATTTCTACCTCGAAAATTCTATGTTCAATGTAATTTTTCTCGAAAAACCTCAATAAAAAATGACATTTTAATTTTATAGTTTTATAGGCCATATCATTGGCTACAAAAGTTGCATACATATTTATGACTTAGGTTTTACCTTTTCGCAAGTAGTAAGCAAAAATACATATCGTTTAAAAAGTAAATATGTCATAAAATGGCCCTCGTTGAAAAGAAAAGTTTAAATTGTTATTTGTATTTAAGTATTTTTACTGCCCATTAATTACTTTTTAAACTTTCAATAAAATAAATTAAATTAAAATTAGTTTCAACATAATTGATGCATCTACCTGGATGTAACAGGTAAAATTGGGTACAGCTCTTCGCCTTTATTAATGGAATACGTAAAAAAATTAAGACCCTATAATAACGGAACCACTTTCAAATTATTGTGAGTTTCGGTACATTACTCGAACTAGAAGATATCACTCAAATTTCAAGCATAAATTCAAAATGTCTCACTACACTAATGACGAATATGCAGATATTATGTACGTATATGGAGAGTGCCGGCGAAATTCGATGGATTTCTGGAAGGAGAGTGTTTCAATAACTATACTCAAGAATTCGGGAAACTGGCAGCGTTAGGACGAGCCGAGTAAACGCAAATCCTACGCCTGCAATCGCTGTACCGACCGATGAAGAAATACTGCATGCAGTGGAAACTGACCCATCAAGCAGTATTCGACACTTGGCGTTGCAGTTTAACGTGTCTACGTGGAAAGTTTGGAGTATTTTAAAAGCAGCGCGTTTACATCCCTACCATCGCACGCCAGTGCAGGAGCTGCTACCCATCGATTTGCCCAAAAGGATGGAATTCTGCAATTGGCTCGTTGAGAACCAATTAGACAACGAACATTTTTTAAACATCATTCTCTGGAAGGATGAGCCATTATTTACCAGGGACGGTATCACGAACTTTCACAATTTACTTACGTGAGCTAAGAGCAATCCATACACGAGAAGGACTTCACCATTTCACCATAGATTCAGCGTAATTTATGGGCAGCAGTGATTGGTAACGATTTAATTGGATTTATTAGGCTCCCGCTTACCCTAAATCTGCAATCTGCAGAATTCAAAAAAAAAATCATCTGCAGAATTTATTGGAGGATATTCCCCTGCAACGATTGGCGTGCATGTTTTACCGACACGATGGTGCTCCAGCTCACTATGGCCGACCAGTCAGAGATTGGTTGAGTTCCAATCATACCAATCGCTGGATCGGCAGAAATGGACCAATACACTGGCCTGCGAGATCTCCCGATCTAACAGTTATAGATTTTTTTGAATGGGGACTGATGAAGGACCTTCACTGAAAAAAATTCACAGGGCGCCCAGAGCTATGTAACATAGCTCATTATTTATGGCCCCACACGCTATGTACATAATACCCTGAGCTATGCAGTATGGCTCCCAGCGCTATATTTACATGGCGCAGAAATTATGGCCCCACACGCTATATTACATAGTACCATGAGCCATGTAATATGGCTTCAGTTGAAGAAGATAACTCCAATTATAACTCGTAGCCATACTGTGTGAGGGGACGTATAAATGTGAGTATCAACGATAGAAGCACTGTGGCCAGATTTGGCTAATTCTCGCCAATTGTGCTATCTAAAATTATTGATTTTGCGGGTTGGCGATTTTAGGGCTATATAATGTATTTGAAAAACTGAATTTGGGCTATATATTGTTTTAAAAAACTATATTTGGGCCATATTTTGTTTTGAAAACTATATTTAGGCTATATATTATTTTGAAAAACTATATTTGGGCTATATATTGTTTTTGAAAAGCTCTATTTGGGCTATACAGTAAAACCTTTTAATCGGGACACATCGAACCACCTGAACAATCGAACTATAAAAATACCGCGCCTACAATTTCTTGAAGAAAATTAACTCTGCACTGAAAAGGACACATAGCGCCAGACGCCCTGTACTATAGTCCTCCAAGCCACGTACCATAGTCGTCCACGCCATGTACTATAGACCTCCACGCCATGTACTATAGTCCTCCACGCCATGTACTATGGTCCTCCACGCCATGTATCATACTATAGTCCTCCACGCCATGTACTATAGACCTCCATGCCATGTAATGGCGTGGATGACTATATTGCATGGCGTGGAGGACTATAGTACATGGCGTGGAGGGCTATAAGTATAGCACCTGCTCCTATGTACTTTTCGCCATGTACTATGGCGTGTGGCGCTATATTTTATCACAATCCCGAAGTCGACTATGTACATGACGCCAGAAGTCTATAAATTATATCGTCTGGCGCTATGTGTTTTTTCAGTGTTGTCTACACAACGGAAGTATCAACATTGGAAGACTTAAATACCAGGATCGATGCGGCTGCAACAGAAGTGAGGCAGCAGCTGAGAAGTATGAATACGAAAAGAACGCTAGCGAAACGAGCCTCAGCGTGTATTCAAAATGAAGGTGGCCATTTTGAACATTTACTGTAACTCAAAAATTTTGAAATAAAGCATGAAAACCATTACTAAATTCTTTCAGTTCAAGCAAAGGGTGTAGATCGACAATAAGGGCCACTTTATGGCAAATTTACTTTTTAAGCGATATGTATTTTCGCTTACTACTTGCGAAATGGTAAAACCTAAGTCATAAACATGTATGCAACTTTTGTAGTCAATAATATGGTCTAACAAAAAATAAAATTAATATGGCATATTTTCATGAGGTTTTCTGAGAAAAAATAACATTGAACACAGAATTTTCGGGGAAGAAGTAACAAAATTTTGTATTTTGAAGTAAATATCTCAAAATCAGGTGCAGTTATAATTTAGAATGTTGCATCAAATTAAAGGTAATTTGATTCTATAAAAAACAAACAATAAAACTTTGCGTTGTGATGATCAGTTTTCAAGATATAACGATTTAAATGAGTCAGGGTACAGGTCCGAGACACTTTTTTTACCACCCTGTAACTCCGCAGATTTTGAAAACCGGACCACACTGTAGAACGATTTTTTGCTCATGATATATCAAGAAATACCTCCTTACAAAAGTGTCCTCCGAGCACCAAACACCCTGCATAAATAAGTCAGTTATTTTTTGAAACAAGCTCCGACTATAATTTTTCGTATAGTCATATAAATTCTAGAATTTATGTATCGGACATTTTAATGTGATTAATGATTCAGATCCTAATTTTGTTCTTTTCTATCATCGATGGCAGAAGAAGCAAATACTACTGTGATCAAAAAATACGATGGTATTTGAATTTAAACTTCGCGTGTTAACGGACTTGTTAAATTCTTTTTATTTTTATATTGGAAATACTGTGTTTCACATCTTTTTCAAATTTTATGTCAATATTTACATTAGTTTAATATTTATAAACGCAAAAAGTGAGTTTAGCGATTTTTACAATGTTTGATTTTGTTGAGCAGAGAAGTTGCATTAAATTTTGTTTGCGGAGTGAAACTTCTGCTGCAGAAACGTTGACAATGTTGCAAAAGGCGTTTGGTGAGCAGGCTATGCAAAAAAAAATATTTATAAGTGAATTCAAAGAAGGCAGAGAAATGAATTCAATACAAAATCGTATACAAAAATCGGCCTGGACGACCATCAACATAAACTGATGAGCAACACGTCAGGGAAATGACAGATTTAGTGCTCAAAAATCATCGATTGACAATAAGAGACCTCGCTGTTGCTATTAACATTTCATTTGGATCAGTGCAGACCATTTTGATAGATGTTTTGGGCCTGAAAATGTGAAATCTGGTTTGGTGCCGCAAATACGCAATTTTTTTAAAAAAAGTCGCGTTGATGACTTCGAAGCAATGCTTTTTGACTATCAAGACAAGATGAAACGCATGATAACTGGCGATGAGACTTAGACTTATGCATATGATCTGGAAACAACCGACCAATCCAGTGAATACCGTGCAAAAGGCAAGTCAAGACCGAAAAGACCGCGTCAAAGTCGTTCAGAAATCAAGGTCATGCTAACAGTTGTGTTCGATACCATAGTGTGGTGTATTATGAATTCCTTCCGCTAGACCAAACTGTTCACAAGGAATCTTATTTGACCGCTATGCGTCGTTTCCGTGAAGCTATTCGTAAAAAGAGACCTGATTTACGGACAGACAACTCTTGGTTTTTCCACCATGATAATGCACCATCTCACTTGCATTCGTTCTTCGTGATCATTTCACCAAAAATTCTACCAATATCGTTCCGCAATCACAGTATTCGCCTGATTTGGCTTCGTGTGACTTCTGACTACTCCCTAAGCTCAAGAGACTGCTCCGAGGACATCGTTTCGACACGATTGAAGAAGTGAAGTTGGAGTCTATGAAATCAACTGTTAATATGTTTGATTTCTTCGTGATGTGTTTACCTTTGAAATTGTTCTACAATTTGTAAATTATTTTTTGCTTTTATACTTATTCCCATTTTATTGCCCCCAGGTTTTAGGGTTATTGTCCTTTAAGACTTGATAAATAATTGCCTCGTAAGCTCTGAAAAAAAGCAGGCCCAATCTTCAGTCTGTACTTTTACTCATCTAAGCACGAACGCAACCGTGATTACCGTTTCATTATATTTCTCACGTTTACATAAACCAAAGTTAAGTCAATTGTACAATTGTCATCAAATTATTGCAACAAACTAGGATTGACGAGCCATATACATACTTTTACCCGCAAAGAACTATCAATCAAATCAGCAATACCGTGTCCAATGATAATCGATCATGCCATCGTCTGGATACAAATTTCAACACTTCCCACAGTGAGCTTCTTATCCGAAAACCTATCGCTATCATTTTTTATTTACAATGATTGTGAAGAAATCTCATTGTATCTACTGAAACCATTAAGCTCAATTGAAGTCTTTTTGAATGTTAAACAGTTGGTCAGTAAATAGCAAAACTAAACAATTATAATTTTTTCGAAACAAACTTCTTCCACCTTTTCAATCTTTCATGAGATTTAAGTGGACACAAGCAATACCGATTTGACTATTGTGCTTTTGGTGGCTACGAACAATGCAGCTTGCAACCAAATGCCGTTAAACTTCAACTGGCAACAATTCATTGAACGATAAGCACTTTCAAACATATTTTGTAATAACAATTTTTTTTCTTTTCCTGCTTCGATATTTACTCGAAGTTCCCTTGGCCATACTTCATCGAAGCATTTTTTACTTTTTCCTCAGTTATGTTATC
Organism: Nemotelus pantherinus; assembly: GCA_963978885.1. Classification (NCBI taxonomy): domain Eukaryota; kingdom Metazoa; phylum Arthropoda; class Insecta; order Diptera; family Stratiomyidae; genus Nemotelus; species Nemotelus pantherinus. Next base: position 243,641,683 of record OZ022264.1, on the reverse strand, counting down.
ATGATCCTCTTTCCTCTCAAATCACCAGCACTGTTGTCTTCTTCGATTTGCTTTTATTTATTTCGTGTTGAAGTTGAAGCTATTCAACGAAAAATATTTGTGTTAATGTTGCCATTGTCTTCTCGATATTGAGAATTGCTTGGCTTTTTTCCTTCAGTTTTTTTTATGGCTTTTGTATGATGATGGCCAGCATGATTGTGGCCGAAGAATAAAACTCGTGCCGACTAGCATGCTTACCCGCTGACCACAATGAAGACTTTTCTTTCCGATATTTTAATATTTCGCCATTTAGTTTTGTTGTCTACATGTATATAGTAAGGATTGAATGTAAACGAGGCATTTGAAAAAATGCAGGATTGTGATATTTCATAAGCAACAAGATTCAAATCTTGTGTGCATAATATTTGAAGATTGTTTAGATATTTGCAGAAATATTAAAAAATAGAGAACTTGAATGGGAAATATGCAAGTTCTTGAGATGACATCAGTAAATTGAGAAATATTAGAGGTGTTATCAATTGAAATCAATAGCTTCGTAAGCTCAGCGATAATGAAAGATGCAACCTAATTCAGTCTTGTTTTTACTTAACCAAGTGATTTCCATACGAAAATATAATTCTATATTACATTGAAAAATGAGAAGAATTAAAAATTTGCCTGTGTTTAAAGTTTATCGAGAATACTTTTCTCGCAGGAAGAGGAAGTTTGTGGACTGATTTAGAATGCTATAAAAACGTCAACAAGCATTAACGGTTTAAAAACGAAAAACTGATTTTATTAAATTGGATTTAATTTTAATTTAGTTGTTTGTTGCTTTTAATTCATTTTTGATTTAACTTATCTCCTCTTTAATTTTCATTTCATTTAACTTGTTCTTCATTTAATTTGATTTAAGTTCATTTTATGCCAGTTTGGTATAAATAGCATAAATGAAAAGTAAGATCTACAAATTTAATAGTAAATGGCTCCTAAACCAATAATATTTAGCGGATAGAAAATCTGTTTCTACTTACCATCACGACTCATTCCTAACTTGAGGCACTTTTGCAGTCTGCAATATTGACATCGATTACGATTAACACGATCGACGACACATTGTTTATTACGTGGACATTGATAATTCACAACTGAGCTTTGAGATCGACGAAAGAAACCTTTACAGCCTTCGCAAGTGATAACACCGTAATGTACACCGGACGATTTATCACCGCAAACTTTACACGGAATTATCTCGATTTGGGCTGAAATTCAAGAAGAAAATAAGAAGTGTTAAATGAAATTCAATAGTACTTTATGATAGTTGAATAATAAGTATTTTTGATAATAAAATTTTTCGAATTCTAAGTATCTTAAATTTAAGTTTGCTACGGTTCATAAGTCATTACAGAACTCAACTGTTTTTTTTATTAACCATTATTCTAAGCAAATTAGTATAAAAATCACTTTACCTTATAATTCGTATTTCTATATTTGTATTTCTGTGGAAAAAAAATGTTTGGAAAAAAATCTGTCAAGAAAATGAAAATCTGGCACGTGTTTTTCTTCACTTTGATAATGTTTTGAAACTTTCAACTCCATGCAGGCGCTAAGTGTCAAAGAGTAAACTAAAAAAATAACTAAAATATCGAATCGAATTTTCTACTTTTTCCATACAGTCAGTTGCAAATTTCTGATTTTTTCAATCTACAAGAATGGTGACCCCTTAATGAATTGCCCATTTTCTGAGCACCCGAAATTTCCGGTAACTAGATTAGTTAACCGGATCATCAAATTAAAATTAAAGTCACATGATGTGTGGTCTTGGCAAGGTCAGTTCTGATAGAAGTTTAATGAATATGCTGGAAACTCTGGATTTCGAAACAATTTTCAATGCAAACGTTCTGTCTTTTTACTTCTGATGTTGGCTACGGATCTAGTGCTGGTGACAAACTAGAAGATTTCGAATGTGAATCAGAAATGAACGAGATACGCGTATCCGAATCTCGTTTAAAACGAGATTCAAACATCTCTCCGGATTCACGAAACTGGTTTTGGGGTAAGATTCGATTACGAATCTTCAAAAAAATCTGAATATGTGGATGTGGTGCTATTTCGAAACAATTTTCAAGATAGTGCAAACGTTCTGTCCTATTACTTCTGATGTTGGCTACGGATCTAGTAATGGTGACAGACTAGGAGATTTGGAATGTGAATCAGAAATGAACGAGATTCGCGTATCCGAATCTCGTTTGAAAAGAGATTCAAGCATCTCTTTTTTCTTTGATTCACGAAACCGATTTTGGAATAAGATTCGATTACGAATCTTCAAAAAAATCTGCATATAAGTCCACCGAAAAATTCATTTCACGCAGCCTTAACGGGAGACCTATCTATCTCTAATATCCCATGGGTAAGCTTCGTATTTTCAGCTATAACGTTGCCAGTTGTAGCTCAGTTATAAAGCACTGATCTTTGATTCGCTCTTCAAAATATCACCAGATCACCAAATAATCAAGATTTCACGATCTGTCTGAGAAGAGAGTAGAAGCCTGTTAAGGATGTCAAACAAATGATGCAGACTGTCGATAAAATCGGGCTTTGTTAGTTTTTTTGAGAAGAAATGTTATTGCATTTGAAAGTGAAATGCACTTACAGGAAGAAGAAATGGGCTGCCATTGGGGATACAATGACGGAAATTTACAACTGGGTTTTTTTTCAAGTAGCGAAAAGAAGACTCTTCAAGGTTCTTTGAGTCCTCAAGGGGCAATTGATGTACCCAGCATGTCATTTCGTAAAGATTACAGCTCACAAGGTAGTGAAGGTCTTGCTGAACGATCCCTGACAAATAATTATGCATGTTTGCTGTTGGAACATATCGTGACCTTTTAGAGTCGTTGCTGTATGATACTTTGGCAGCGTTTTCTATAATTTCAATTCTAATCGGTATGGTTTTTAGATATAAGTAGTTTCAATTCTGCCGAAATAGAATGTTTTTTTCGAAAACACTAGCTCATAAAATTGGAATGAAATGAAAAAAATTGTTTTCATCCTGTTTTTGTAGTATGTTGAGGTTACAACTTATTATTTGACAATTTTATTGAGTAGCTTTTACCCTAGTATGTTTTGGAAAGAAGATTCAAAAACCTCAATGGAGATTCGTGAATGAGATTAAATTATGGTACATCTCCAGTATAAACAACATTCACAAAGTAGGTTAGTCTTAATGTCCAGCGGATCTAGGCTACTTTTGGTTGCAGAATAAGGATAGCATCATTGAATTTCGGCAGTTTAGTGCTACAAAATATTATCATCCAATTTTCATATGACAAACACCTTAAAGTGAATATAAAAGACAAATATCTCGATAACATCCGATGGAGTCATTAGATTGGGCTGGGGATGGTTGGAGTTGGTTGACCTTAACGTAAAGCAAATTTCCTAGACTTTTGCGGGTAGTTTAGTTCTTTTTGTACTTAGGCACACTATCATCGAATTTCGACGTGAAAACCATTCTATAATGGAGCAAAAAATGTTTCAAATTCCAAAACTTTGAAAGTTGCGCGAATGATAGCCCTAAAATTTTTCTACCGCTATAACCATCGAAGGAGAAATCGAATCAAAACGATAATCACAGAATAGATTGGTCCAATTATGCTTATATTGTGTTAACAATAAATTTGCTTTATGATTAAAAATATTGTTTATAACATAAGAGAGCATCCCACATTAGAATTAAGAAATTTTTAGGCGTAGATTGTCTGCAATAACAAAAAAACCTTAATCTTCAATGAACTATGCTTCAGTGGTCTGTTGATAAATCTCAAAATCACGAAGTGCAAAATTTTACAAGCATATGAGCTTGAAAATATTTTTCAAAAGTACACTGAAAATCTAAAATTAGCTACAAAAATTGATATAGCAACAAAAACGGAAGAAAATTTGCAATAACGAGATCGTATACAGAACGAAAAAGGAATTTGGATTTTTCAGCTTTTAATGTTATGGGTTCGAACACCATATTTTCGAAAAAAAAACTCACTGATTTTATAAGAATAAGGGCAGATAGCATTTGCTGGAAGAAGAGTTGATTTTGATTACCAGAAAATATGTTCGAAAATTTTTTGGCTGCTAAATTTTGCCAAGTTAAAGTTAGACTATCAGAAAAATTAATCACTTCTCGTCTAAATTAAATTAAGACCTTAGTCTAAATCACTTAAATTCTAAGCTTGTGTGTACACAATTGAAAAATAATGAATAAAACGTGTTGTTACAGTTACTGTCTAAATTAATCATTCGGTAAAATTCTTAATGATATTTGATCGTGTAGACAACTTCTGGAGGTCACAGCGTTAAATATGCATTTTCTGACATATTTAAGGCTGTGACCTCCAGAAGTTGTCTACACGATTTTTTTTCAATTCAAATGGCTCAAAACGAACAGAACTGCTAGAAATTCTTGCAACCTGCGTTATACTAAGGGTTATGTTTCTGACAATATGATTAAGAAGTAAAATATGCGCAATTGAAGAGCACAAGAAGATTGAAAAAGTTGCCAAAGTAATTGTTCCGCAGAGTTGTACTGTCAAAACCTGCATGCTTGACTAATATGCCTAGTCTAGTTTTTCCGCACCTTACAATGTAATTAAAGAACAATGATCTAAGCCATTATAATTTTAATTACATTAAAGGTCATCAGACCGCAATCGAAGCAATCGTTCGGTATCTAATGTTAAAACATTGCGATAAATTGTCGATTTAGACTCAGATTTAGATTTTGATTTGGTTTGGTGAAAAAAATACACAATAGCGTTATTGGTTCTAATAGTAAATTTTCCATTTTAGGATGCAAATTCGCAGCTGGAGAGATGTTCTTTAAAATTGTTACGATAAAAAAAGGGTTTTCCTGCAGGTTTTAGGTGGTTAGTAAGTTTCGAGATCGCAATAAATCATCCCATTCGAAATGGTAATTGTTTTTCTAGTATACGAGTATGTTAGGAACCAAACGAACGCACAAATAATATGAAGTAAACTCATAGTCCGTAAAAAAAAATTAATAGCAATTTGCATGACTGTAGTCATAAAGAATGAGATTCCTTGAGACGCCGGTTTCAAGAAAATCATTCCTTTTGAAACATCATCAAATCATTTCATTTTGAAGAAAAAGAAGAAAAAGAATGTATCAAACAGACTGCGACACAGATATTACAAAGAAAAGCACAGAGAGCAGACTCGATAATTTCAACAAATCATAAAAAAGTGAACGATATGGCTCCCAATCTTAACTAGAGAAAATTTTCAGGCTCAAGCAGTGGAACAAAGTTTTGCCTTCAGTCACACAAGGTATAATATTTTTTGCACTACATTTAATGCTTTTAGAGCCCTTTTTCACCTCGAGAAAATCCTGGTTGTTGGCCACAATCATCGACATCTTTAAATTCGGTAAAATGTAATCTTTCCAAAAAATTGGCGAACTATTAACCTCTTCTTTTCCATTGCCACTCCACTTAACCCAAGAAGTCTAACACATAAGGACTTAGAACAGGATTTAGAATGCTGGTATTGTTGTTAAAATAAAGGACCCTTTATCAACTCAGGGCGGAGCCTTCCAACTTCAAATCCACATCACCTTTTCATCAAAATATGTCTAAAAATCATCACCTTTTCATCAAAATATGTCTATCTATAGTCTACAACGTTCTATTGATCCCCTTATAGAATATTTTAAGAAGCGGAAAATTAAAATAAACGCTGAAATCACAAAGACTATTTTCGTGGCTCAAAAAAGTAACTGGTCAATCAGACCGAAGCCTGCCAACAGGCAGTCAAATACTTGGGACTTGCTTTGGACAACAAGTTACAATGGACTCCACACATTACTAACAAAACAACGACCATACGCAGCACCATCAACGCTTTGTTTTTTACCGTTAAATAGACTCAGGTAAAGAACACAAGCAGAGCTCTCATCTAGAGACAAGTGCTAATACCCCCATTAAGATACGCCTGGGTAGCATTTCAGCAAAACTCTAAAACTTTCAGGTCAAAACTTCAATTTTGTCAAAATGCAACCCTTCAAAAATATTCAGGGTTTCGTGGAATCGAGACAGTCGACAAACCGCTCGTTAAGAATCCTTAAAACATTTCGACTTCCTGAAAATCTCACGTACTGAAAACTGAGGCAGTTATAATCACACAGATTATGGATAGGTTCAGAGCCTTCCCAAGGAAAAATTAGGAGTTCTGTCAAAAACACTAAATTCTTCAGAATTCTGATTTGGAGATCCATGAGAGTATGGACACATTTCTGTATACACTGGTTGGCAATGTTGAATTTTCCTCTGGACTAAGTTAAGAATATTTTTTAGGATTTTCGAAAGCTTTCTCCAACAGAATGCTTAGGTGTATACCAGATAAAGCTATAAAATGAATGTAAATGCAGATGATTTCTGATATTTGAAAAAGAGTTTATTGCAAAGAACTGGCAGGATTCGGTGGGAAATATTCCTTTGATTTATGTTTAGTAATCAATCGATCATTTTCTCAGAATTTTTAAGGAAAATACTTTACTTTTTTTCCGGGATTCCAGAAAAATGCATTGCAGACATTTCCTACGCAGCTTATTCAATATCAGAACTTGGAATTTTCCATTGGAACTGAAATTTTCCATTGGGACTGGAATTTTCCAAGCTGTGGTTTACTTGGTGAGAACAACATCGGTCACAGCCAAGAGTGGAGTAAGGGCACGGAATATGCACTAGCTCTAGAAAAACGTCAACACACACATGCATATATGCATAAAGAGCTAAGCAGCAAGGCAGGTTTCTGGTTTCGGGTATAGATCGCAAGATCAATGGCGGATTACTTTTGACAGCACGCAAGTCGAAGTTATTTTCGCTTAATTATGAAATTTGTAGCAGATATTAGTGCAGATCATTTCTTTCTAAACCGCTTAAATGGTCATAAAAGAATTCCAAAAATTATTTGAACTCAACTCAAATTCTGTTTTCTTAGTACTTAAGAGAAAACTCTTCATATAAAGAAATTGGGTGAATGTTTCGAAAAAAAAAACTTTAACTCTTCGTAATTACAAAGAGTAGTGAAAATAAATGAATATAACTTTTTACTTTTCTTTACTCCACAGGATATCCCCACATAAGCAGACGATAAAAACAAAGTCATATGTCACTATTTCACCGTGATTTCCATAGGTTCTGTTATTATTCACAGTTCAATTATGTTATTCTCTTTAATAAATTTCAGAATAACAGTAAATTCAACAACATCCACTAAATTTGATTTGCCTACTCCAAGGCGATCGGAAAATTCCCGAATTGTAAATCCCATCGATTCAAATCCACCTAGTAGTCAACGCTCGAAAGCATTATTCACTTCACTCCACTCTATTTCACAACACACCCCCATCACTATGAGCCATTATTGTTTTTTTATACGCGCGCGAAAATCATTGATGACGTCACACTGACAACGTTAAATAATATTCTGAAAATATACTACATGACTATTTTCGCGGGTTCAATAAACTCTAGCTTACACTGACTCGTTCGCGTCCATAGACAACAAAAATCGTGCTTTCGACAACTGTGAACGGGAAAAAAATTAACTTTCGACCAACAGTCATACACAACTGTACGCGAGTACTTACTCGCGTATTCAGTACAGTACAACGCACACGTCAAATAGAACCATAAATGCTTGTAGATAACGTACTGCTATCGTTTATTAACCGAAAATTTTCTGTGTTATCACTTGTGAAGCTGTTTGCGGTCGTTCGTACTCCCCTTCCTGGAGGTCTACAAGAACCATACGAGAAGTCTTAATTTCGTACCATATTATCGATTATGGCGAGGCACAATGCATGGCAATGTTAACACACCGAACAAACAAACGAATGCACACATAAAGGCGGAAGAAAGTTTTTGAGTAATTACACAATCGGGTTTAGTTCGGGGTGAAAAGACTGTGGTGGCCAAGTTTCGAAAGAATAATTCAATTTCAAATATGCAGTGAAATTAATTCAAGAATGTTTTTAACAAATTTTATGGAAATAAAATATTTCTCAAGTTTTCAGAAATTACACTGAAAATACATACATACTATACAATAAATTCCGAATGAATGAAATATGTTTTCATAAACTCTTTATTTATTTAGACAAAATTTTGAATTTTTTTTGATACATACTTTACAGAAATAACACCAAATTATCTTTTCAGATTTTCAGCAATGCGTCATTGCTACGAGCGTGATTTAGATAATTAACAAGTGTACACGTATAGTACCTGTTTGAACAATTTCAGCACCGATAACTTTTAAGCAATCGACTAATCGAAGAACGAACACACACTCCGAAAAGAATTTTCACGAAAACAAGAAAATTTCCGTAAACTTAGAGTGTACTGACCCCGTTGGTGTCGTCACGCTTCTGAATTTTTTTTTTTGGGTGGGGATCCGCGGAAAGTGAATATGAATGAGCTAAGAGCGTCGTCATTTTCACGTTGCTGGGCCGCGAAGCGGGTGTTAATTAAAATCAGTTCGTTGTCGTTGTCAAAAAATAAAAACTTGTATACTATGGTATTCGAGCTTTATAAGCAAGTCGAAATTCTCTGAAAATAGTTCTACACTCAAAATCTTCAGTCGCATCTGGATTGGCTGTTCGTCAGATAGACGGCGAGCGTAAGTCACTGGAATGCTTTTTCGTTTTTATTTTCTTTCTTAAAAAACAGAAGAGAAGAGCCCAAGCAACAACAAAACAATTTATTCGGAGGTCGTTCACCCAGACCAGTCGCCCCCTTTTGGCCCACTGTCGTCTTATGGCTCGAGCTTGACTGACTGACAGCCGAAGCTTATTCATAAGATAGAATTTATGCGTAAAAGGTACGAAGGTATCTTGTAAAGCCTAAGACAGTCATTAAAAGTTTGCTTAGTAACCCGAGCAGAATGGTATGGAGTACGTTTAGAATATACTGTGTGTAGTACATGCATATGGTTAGTGCTTGGACGAGAGATAAGAATGTTATTGCTCGTTGCAACGTACTGGATGATAAATTGAATTGTTTGCACGTTCAGAAGATTTCGACATGTTGTGTGATTGTTATTTATCTGCAAATTAACTGAGAAATAGTATTAATAGTATATGGGATTTGATGACTGTTATGAATAGGCATGTAACTATGGGACAATGCGAGAATTGAATAAGCTGTTGAGTAATTTTAAAACTCATTTTCACGCGAAGAGTTAATGACTAATTTGTTTCTTGGCGTTGGAAATGGCGTAGCTACTAATTAAAAATTGAATGAATTGCTGACAAATCCAGGAGTCCTTTAAATAAGTAGTTTTAATTAAGTAAGTAATTAACGTGTATCTTTCGAATGTGTTAATACTCTGTTAAATTGGATCCACTAGCCTCCAGAAGAATGGTGATATCGGCCCGCTTCACATTCGACGTCATTAGAGGCACTATCAATGTCGGATTCCTGAATCAAATCATCCTTCAAATCCTCTCTTTTGCATGCCTTCCGTACCCCTAACCTTAGACTATTAACTTCATATCAATATTTTATTTATTGATTGTTATTTATTAATTTATTTGTTACTTATTTAATTTGTTTCTTACTTATTTAACTTGTTTGTTTTTACTTTTTACTCTACTTTACTTTTCTATTTTTTTCTTATATTGGATATTTTATCTGTGACTTTGTACCTTGTTTGGTGAATAAATAAATAATAAAATGTAAAGTTTATTAATTTTGAAATTACTGTGATTGGCTGTTTTTTCATTGTGTGACAAACAAAGCGGAAGCCTTACTTAAGATTCGAGACATTCTGTGTGCTTGAAAATAAGAGAGAGTCTCCTCTTCATAAGAAATAATAAAGTTTTCTCACTATTGACACTATACATAAATTAAATGAGTAAAAATCAGTGCACTAGTGTTCAGAAAAATATATTTCAGATGTTTTAACGTACAATGTACGTAATTCTGTGCAGAGAGTAACGCAAACATTTAGTTGAACATTAATTCCGATATCACTGCTTTGGTTTCGCTGAAGCAATAAATACGGATAAGCAATCAATATTTTTTAAAAATTGTCTTCATCTTTGTAATTATGAAACAGAAAAATATTCGCTCGCAATACTTTTATATAGGGTCACAACAACTCAGCATAGCTTTAACATTCGTTTTTTTGCGGAAAACAAATATTTCATGAGATTACGTCGCAGTTTTCGGCAGATTTCTGTAATTTGCGTTCTTTCGACGCATTGGAAAAAAGAAATATCAATATAGGACTGACAAATTTAGTGGCTTTTCGTTGTACAAAGGTAATTAATTAAAAGCAAATGTCTGATAATGTGAATGTAAGCAAAGGTACTATAAGTGACTGACTTTGTTAAGCATTATAAAAACGACGAAAGTGTTGAGTCAAAAAGACAAAACGGCGAGAGAAAAAAGTTAACTGAAGCGGAGCAAGGAAAATAAAAGTAAATCCATGACCAAGTGCCCTTGGGAATCACATCAGTGCCCTTGCGAATCATCATCCACAAACCAAGTGCCCTGACCAAGTGCCCTGACCAGTGCTATGACCAAGTGCCCTTGGGAATCATCATCCTCACACTATCTGCAGGACTCTGAAATGGAATGAGTTTAAAGGGTGTGAAGAAAGGGGAAAATAGGAGCACAAATAGGAAACTCATGAACGAAAGAAAGAAGATTGATCATGTCAGCACTCTTTTTTACGCCACTGGTGGGAAACATGCCTACAAACTGTCCCTTAATTACCATTTTTGGAGGTGTCCTGTTTTTCGTTAAATAAATATCATATATGAACCTATTAATGAGATTCTTGTTTCTTATATGCTCAGCACCCAAAATAAGCTAATTCCATTCGATAACTTAGTTCAGTTTGTTAGCTTTTTTTCGCATTGGTGAACTCAATATGAAAAATTCTTCTCAATTCTCTGATAAACTTGATCTTTTCCCACCTAGTGCAGATGGCCAAAAAAAATCTGCTTACCATATTTCCTGGTGACCTATCAGACCTCGAGTTATGTGAGGTTTAACTCACTAAGTTCCTACCTAAGCACCGCCTTAACCCAGTCGTGCTGACTCACCTACCGATAATTATAGACTTCAAAAACTACCACAACTTATGGGTCAGTAATGCAACCCTCGCCCCCCTTAATGCGCAATACTTTTTCAGCATATGAAACTGTGCGTTAGTTCTCTTTGTTTCGCAGCATTGCATCCACGATCCTCTCAGGCGTGACCAGGCTGACCGTGGACTCAACGGTGCGCCTCAAACTTATGAAGCGACTGTTCACCAAGAATCTATGCTGAGCATCATCGAGTTCAGACACACATTACCGGCATTACAGTGTGCCCACCTTACCAATTCTGTTCAAGTATTTCCCGAAGTACCCGTGCCCTGCCAAAAATTGACAAATATAGAAGTTTACTTCTCTAAGCCAAGGGCAACACTGCGCAGAACACTGGTAATGCGCTTCCGGAACCTCTTAGTTCGAAGGGCATCTCCCTAAGTTTCGGCTCCTTATAGCAAGATAAAATTGGTCGTTAATACAGCAGCCTCAATATCGTCTCATAAGTTGATCTTAGCGCTAATATGGATTAATCAATAACTTGATTAGTGCGTTCTGTCAGCCATATTCGTCATCATTTTTGTGATCATTTTGGATATTTTATGTTATTCTTTATTTTCAACAGCACAATGCATCAGCACAAATGAGTAATAGTATGACAAAATTGTCACAAACTATTACAAAAAAAACACAGTTCTTCACAACATTTGACACGAATGAGAAAGAGCAAAAGGAAAACGTCCAAAAGTTGATAGTATACGTATAGACGAATCCTTCTGTTTCATCCCCTAACTTCTAAAAACTTGAATCAAATCGCCGCGTGTAAACGCAAACTTACTAATTTTATTTAAACGCATGTATGTGAAGTGATTAAGTGCGTAGCAGCATGGAAAACGGTAACGAAAAAATTAGCTTTCACTAAAATTCAATAGCTTAAAATTTCAGCATAAAAAATCTAATGTAGGAAATACATATTGGCCCAAGCAAGACCAAAAAAAGACTATGGCCAATATGTGTACACCCCCTTGGTGCGAGTTGGGCTGATGTTTGGCTAACTCCCAGCCTGAGTGGATTTTTGGCCAATATGTTGGGCCAACATATTGAAGCATAAGTAAATTTATTTTTGGGTGCTGTTGTACATATATATGTTACAGTGCTCGGTTGTATAAAAGCACAACAAATATTCCTGCATATACAACACTTTTCACATATTATACTTTGGGTTCATCATATACTTTTGGTTTATGCAGGAAAATAAAGATCCAGTTTTTAAAGTACACCAAAAAGAATCTAATTCGATCAATATATTTAAATCCGTCGAGGAACTACGCACATTGTTCCGGGCGGGCGAGTAATGGTGTGGTGTAAAACCAAAATATGAAGCAGGACTTGTGATGGTATATAAGAGTGTATGTTTTGATGAAGTTGGTGTATTGTTGTCTTTGTGAGCAATAATATAAACAAAAAGATCTATCTAAGAATTTTGAAGCAGAACTTGAAGGATAGCTCTGAGAGCTCGGAACATTCCCAAAAATTTAAGTTCAATTAAAATAACGATCCCGATCATGAACCACTGCTTATCTGACAATGGCTGTTGTATAATTCTCCCAAAGTGATTAAGATATGGTCTCAATCGCCAGGATTGCGTCTTATGGAAAATATTTAATATAAACTTGGTTAGCGAGTACGTATGATCTCCATTTGTTCTAAACCTGAATTAATAGACATTATATGACAAAAATGAGCTCAAATTGTCCAAGAATGCACAAAAAAACTAATATCCAATATTCTAGTTGAATATTAATCCTTTTTCTTATAAATGACACCAATTTTGTTCTGATAATAACAGAAGAAGTGTAAACCGAATATCGAAGTTACTTACTGTACATCAATAAGCTGAATATGACTCATGGTTTCAGATTTCCCTTTGAAGATAAAAGATTAGAAGTGTATTATTTTTACAGATGGAGCGCTAAGTTTTCAGTAAATGTGGCATAATATCTTAAGTTAGTTTAACATCTCCAGTTTATTTTTAGCAAGCATTTATTTTTTTATTTTTTATTTATTAGTATAAGGAAAAGATATAATCATTGTTCTTCATTCTGATAAGAAAACTTCTGAGCATGTAGGAATGAAAAATTCAAAACTTGTTATTTGAATTTTTAAGGACTTCTAATTTATGAAAACATTGGCTTCCGCACTAAAAGGACAAAGACAAACTTCATTCTACAAACTACCCTAATCTGTATTCAAAGTTTGTGCTTTTTGAATTTACGGCCCAATGGAAATATAAGACTGTTGTGCATAATTGATTTTGAAGTAATAAAAATATGCAGGAAAAGAATTTTTTTATTGGACATTCATGATTCATTCTGATATTACCGCAGTTGCAAAATGCAAATGGCTTGGAGTTGTTCTTACTTTTGTAGCTTTTTTGTGTCGTTTCAAGAAGCGATCAGTGAAATGAATGGTTCATTTCCTTTATTTTCATTTTGTCTGTCAGAAAATGACAAATAAAAAATCACACGAGAATATGTTCACAAACCACAATATTAAATAATAGATCTATAAAATACCGAGAGACATTTTAAGGTCTATTCTTATGATCAGATGGCGAAAACTGAAAGTTTACAGTGTTGTGCAAATGCGATTCAAATATGAAATATATTTCAAACTATAGCTCTGCAGATGAAAACCGGGAAAAATACAAACGAATGATATTTTATAGCTTCTTCTGATGCCTGATGAATTATTATTAATAAGTATATAAAGTTGAATTTTTCGTTTTTTAATATGCTGGTAAGCTTTTTTCCACATTTTTGTGCCACATTTACTTTTTATATTGCGAGTTTTTCTTTTACTATCTTTACTTTGAATCTATCTTGAATATTTTATATTTAAAAGTTAGTACTAATCATGCTGTTATTATTTTTTCAGAAGACTATAATTTTATATTGTCTTGTGCAGATAATTATTAGGTTTGAAAATATTTGGCGACTTTGTTTTCATGCAAATTTTTAGATATTTTTTAATTTTTGCATTCGCCAGCACTTGTGCCATTGTTTTTGAATTTTGACTATTCTTAAGAGACGGCTGCAGCTCCAAATTCAGCATTGAATTTCACAACCAAGTTAGTAGTATAGAAAACCAGTCAAGCATTTTATCAGTAAGTGTTAAAAGCTCGATGCTACCTTTTCAATTATTTTATGTAGCAATAATAAAATATTGGATTGTTTGGCGATTCTGAGAACTTTGAATTTGAATTAATACGAAATCTTAGCAAGAAATGTTTCATTTTATTTGTGAAACATAAGTAAATTTTTAAGATATGTGCTATTTGAATAAATTTTGAGAGTTTTACTAGGTTATAAAATGTTTACAATAAACTTGAATGATTTATCTACTACACTAGAAAATTAGTACAAAATTCAACATTCTGCATCTGACATGATGTCGTAGCTAGCTGTTGCATCACAGAACTTTGCTCGTCACATAAGCTCATACTTTACTGTGGCAGCTAATATTCGAGAAACGTTCAAATTTCCAAAATTTTCATTTATTGATTTTCTATGAATACGAAAAACTTCAAGATATTCATGGGCAGGAATAAATGTGTAGGCGTTATTTTTCATATTATGTTATATGTTATTTTTCACAGTTACCCTTAAATTAATAAAAAATATTCTCTCGAACAAAACGAGCAAAATTATTTTTTTTTATTAGGAGAAAGATATCTACGAGTACAAAAAAAAACGGTAGCAAGTCAATAGAAAGTTCACTGTGAAAACACCACCTACTGTTGAATTGATTGCCGAAATTGTCAATTTCGCATATTTCGAACGATTGAGAGTTTGACTGGTCTTAGACTGGCTTTTATGAAAACATACCTTTAGAACAATTTATGCATATTTTTCGTTGAAAAATTATTCAATAGCTAGGAAATTGTATTTTAAGTGCTTTGACATGAAAGTTTGCATATTCTAAA
The DNA here is from genome assembly GCA_963978885.1 of Nemotelus pantherinus. NCBI lineage: Eukaryota > Metazoa > Arthropoda > Insecta > Diptera > Stratiomyidae > Nemotelus > Nemotelus pantherinus. The sequence continues at coordinate 243,626,606 of OZ022264.1, read as the reverse complement.
GTGAAAAAAATGAAAAGCAGCAAAAAAAAAATTTGCGCCCAATGTGACATTTAGCTCATATAAATAAAATGCAAAATAAATTGACTCAGTAAAGGAAACAAAAACTACACTGATTTATCATAGCAGATAGTAAAACAAAATTTAAAAGTGTCATTTAAAATCATCTGCAAAAAAAGAACGCCAAATTTAGAGCGAACAATATACTTTGAGAGTGTACTATACGAGCGAACATATTGCTTGATTTTGATATCTTAATTTGTTGTTCATATATTTATTGCAACATTTTGGGAGATGAATGAATTTTCATTGATGCTACGAACAAGAAATGGTTCCGTTTAGTCAGTGGGTTTTGTTTCGTTATCTAATGCGTTCAGAAAGCTAACGTTTGAAGATTCATTGCACTCTGCAGAAAAGAATTGGGCTCATTTCAAATGGAATTCCAGCCGACTATCACCATTTTTTGTATTTGGACAATCATGCATAGATAATCAATCGATAGAACCATCCTCTACAACCAGGATGAATCATACTTGTGCATTTTGAATTGCAATTTTCAGTATGTTAATTGTAAATTATAAATAAATTTCTCAATGAACTATAAATAAATAAATTACATATTAATTAAATGTCAAAATATTTGCTAAACGTTCTTTAATCAAATGTACAAATGTTCTTACTCTTTGACTTTCCTTAATGTCAGTACACCAATCATCGACCCCCAACCATCTCCAGTCCAATCATGAGCGCCAACAAAAATAATTAGTATCCTCACCAACTCAGAGGTCATAGACACCATAGTACTCGCACAATTCACAGTTCAAATCTATCTTAACATCATACAAGCGAATCTGCTTTCCGTAAAACCAATAACCTTTTCCCCGTTATTTTCTAAGGATTCTTCATTCCGTTCAGAATTAGAATAGATGCTACAGCCGCAAGTACCAATCCAAACACGCTTCTAACCAAAATAAACAACAGACAAGCCAAAAACGGTACGAAGGACGTTTCGAACATACATTGCGTACGAACTAACATCCCCACTCCGGCAAGGAGTAATAACCTTGCAAACCAAAATTCAAATTAAGTACTAGTACGTTGAGATAACATTCAAACAAAAATCGAAACTACACTTACGATCTCCGTGTTATTCTCCACGACGTCCCAAGACACTTGTTTTGTGACACTTCTGGAATTTGAACAACCTTATCTACATTGAATTAAAATCCTGCTTCGTAGGATAAATGGGGGTGAGTTGGCCATATTACTCGAGAATAGGCAATGGACCGAACCGAACTTTGGGACGATATTTATGCCGTGAGCATTTTGATGTTAGGCGTTCTTTCAAATAATGTTATGAAATATCTACAAACCACCATAATATTTATAAATATCATGGCGGCACGTAAAATTAATTTCATGCAATTTATTTGAAAATATCCTTTCGTCGAACCGCAAACTTTATTGGATTTGCATGTGAAAAGCTATTGGCCAAAATGCGGTTCATTCGATTCCTACGCACATCCTTTCGACGAAGGATTTTCAAGGAAATATACTTCGTAAAGCCCTGTACCATCTACCTCCGGCAACACAAAGCTACATTTACATTCTTCCTTGAACAGAAGCTGTTTCGTAGAAGTGATAAGGGTTGCGAAATTCGAGGCATGCGAACAAAGTGAACAGTATCAGAGATTTCATGTTGGGCGGGTTAGTGACATTCGTCGGCTTCTGTGTATCTTTTCGGCAACATCGTATAAAGCTCTTAGACCTCTTACCGCACAGTACAACCACGACAATGACATTATTTTCGTCATCATGTACACACGTAAATTGTGATTTTAGACACCGATTATTCCTAAAGCGTCGTCGTTTTCGTCGGTGGCGTTGAACGGCCTTGCTGAGGCGAAAGCTTGCCGCCACTCGATAAGGTAGCATGGGGGTGTTTGGGTGAGTCGAGCGACTGCCAGGCAGACGTAAAATATGCAGGTTGTTTGAGGGGCGGATGTCCTACGCACATGAAGGGTGGTGTTGCGAACCGAAGCGATTGTTCCTGCTCATTGTTGATACTCTCGGAGTTTTCTCACCCGTGTCAATGACACCGGGTGCTAGTATTTTCGGGCAATTGCCTGGTGGTAAGGGAGGTCATGATTCAAGTGGTTGCGGAAAACGTAGCAACATTATTACTGTGCTGTACACTGTACTGTCAACGTTGATGGCAAGGGTGTCGGATTCTTGATTAATGGCTCTCATACTGGCTGATTAATTTTTGGTCGTTGTAGTATTGATGTACTTACGGAATTGCGGTGCCAATGCCCCCACGCGCGTCAAAATTGTTTGTTGTCATAGTCACTCAGTTTTTTTCGCGCTGAACGATATCAATTGAAAGCTTTGTCATCACACTCAAGACGGCATGATGTCGTTTCGATTGAATTAGCCTGAGTTGTGGTATGTTCAGAATGTCTCATAGTTACGTTCTCCGGTTGGGTTAAGTGAGCACACGACTTTTCGAAAGCGAATCTGAACTCGAGTTCGGGAGTGCGTTAACCTTACTCGTAACGTGCGATTCGTTTTTACACAACAATCATTATCAATCAATCATATCAGTGAATATAGAAATAGCCATACGTTGCGTATCAATTAAATACTACAAATTTGTATTTTGATTCTATGATTTGATTCTACTCGCTATCGACATTCAAACGCTTGCATATACATATGTATGTATGAGCTGTAAAAGGTCAATGTAGCTTGTAAGTGCACTTAATGATTTTCCGACAAGCAGATCAATTCGGGATGGTGTAATGTTTTCAACACTTTCACTTTCATCCCTTATCACACCGTCAGAGTGATTCGTTGTCTGCCTGACCCAAATACTTCGCACAGCTTATCAATTGCAGTTAGAATTTATCGCCTCGACAACGAAACTATTGCAAAATGCACATTGCACGAGTTGCCGGCTAGCATTGCAATGTTGTGCAATACTTATATCGTAATGCAGTGCTTTTGAACTGTGCAGTGCGAAAGATGTCGTCGCGTATAGGTCAGGCACAAAGAAAAATCGATAGCGAAGGATTATGTCGAAGAATGAGAAAAAGAAATGGAAGATAGTTTTTTCTTAGACTGACTAAGACGGAAAATATTTTTAGAAAATGCAATTGAATTTGTTGGCAAGGATGGTTGGTTAGTTGGTGGTGAGGTAAAAATCAGCTCGGTATTTTATCTAGATAATGTATGATATTATCTCCTATTGGAGCTTAAAATTTAAAATTGAAAGCAACATTTAGCAACCGATAATTTCCATTTAGTTGAAAATATAAACGGAAATCAACGGAATACTACAATAAGAGAGCAAGATCAAGGTAGCCATCCTACTCATCTATAGGAGAGAAACAAAGATTAGAATAAAATTATCATTTCTCGTTTAGATCAAATATCACAACACAAGAAACTTGCAATGCATTTAATTCAACGTAGTACAAACCTTAGTTATTAATACTTCCGACATGGGAAAACTTGACGCACATCTGGCTAGAGTAAGTTATTTTTAGTCTTTTCGTATAGATGTAAGATATTTTTAATTAAGTGATTGCATTTTTACTTTGAGATTCTGGGGCTTAATTAAAGATGAAATATTCCTTGCAACTAAGTGGCTACTCATTGTACTCGTAGGTAGCAATTAATTACAACCTACTCAAATTTATGAATCAGTTGCAATTGTAATGCAAAAGCTAAATCATATTTACAGTCATTTTGTCCATAAAGCAAAAGTATCTATCTGCTATATCTGAGCTGCAATAGTTTATTTTACCATGTATTTAAAGTGTGAGCTGAAGATTCGGTGCTGACAATAGGTTTTGTGTAATATAATCAACAGCTTTTTGGTAAGTGGAGGTACCGCTGCAAAAATAAAAAAATCCATCAACTGACGTTACATTTGAAAAATATTTTGTAGAAAATACTATTGACGGAATGAACCCAGGCAATTGAAGTTTGATACAGACATTTGAAATTTGAACAGACATTTGAAAGACATTTGAATATGTCTCAACATGTATTCAAAGATACTAAATGATTTGTATCTTAACCTAGTACTAAAGTGGAAAACAAGCAAATTTATTTATTAAATAGTCGATTTTATTTTATACATAAAAAAAGTTCTACTCTAAACTGTTTGAAATGGAATTTTTTAAAATTGTAAGTGAATTGATATTTTTAGAAGAAGACATGGTTGCTGAAAAGTTGCTCAGTGAGTAAAGTGAATGAATGACAAAGTGTTAGAAAAACAAATAATTTTTTGAAAATTTATTTCTATAAGATATGATAAAGATCATTAGTCTATTAAAAGCATGAAAGTAATATGGTCTTTAACCCTCCGAGAACACAGGGGGTCAAATTGACCCCAGAAACCTTTTTGACCGATCGCAGCGCTTATGCCTGCGGTAAAAGGGGAGTACTATAGGCTCCTAAGTGTATTTCTGTGTCTTGACTATAAATTTACAACGTTTGCATACAGTCCTAAGTCGTTAGTCGTCGTTGAGAAGCCTTTGAAGCAGATCAAGGGGCCAAATAGACCCTAAATGTACTCGACGTCAATTTTGAGGTAAAAGTTCATTTTTTTTTACTTTATAAATCGACAGATTAATTTAACCAGGCCAAAAATTAAGTTTGCAAGTGTTTTTATTTATTGTTTTTAGCAATATGGCGTATAATCTGCGTTCTAGTGTACGCAATAATTTGTTAGCTGAAGATAATCATAACAATTTTGACGACAGTGATTCCTGTGAAGACGACCATCTCACGTAGCAATCAGAATTTGATTATTCAGACGATTATGACGTTTTTTGCAACCCTTTATGTAGGGCAATTTTTTTTATTATTCTACTATGTTTTGAGAGAATCCATATACGTTTCTAGCTTAAAATATTAAAAATTGCCAAAGTTATGATTTTTTTTAAATATGCAAATTTTAAAATCTTCACAATCGCCACCGTAAATATGCAAAATAAATACATTTTTTCAAGGGCCACTATAGAGCTAATTTTTTTATGATATCGACATATCTTGTGAGTATCCACCTTAATTTTTAACCACAAATATTGAAAATTAAAAAAAATTACGTTTTTTTTTGTAAAAAAGCTGATATTCGACAAAACTGTTTTTTCGCGAATGTTTTTAGGTATGTTTAGGACATTTAGGGCACTTCTAATGCATGAGAACTACTAAAAGAGGTCTCGAATTATACTTACAAGTTTTTTCAAATGAAAATCTTCAGTGGCGGCGATTCTATAGACGTCCAAAAGTGGTTGGGGTCAATTTGACCCCAATTGTTCTCGATGATCGAAAAAATAGGTGTGTTCTCGGAGGGTTAAATGCGACAACAGACCCAATATATAAGACCATAACAACGAAGAAGAAAACAATTTATTAGGCAAGGTAAATGAATGGTAGGATTTCAATACATTGAATCGGTGAAAAGACCAAAATAAAAAACAATATAAACCTTAAACAGATATTATAGAACTTAGATATTGAATGCAACTGTCAGCGAAAACAATGAGCCTAATTATTTGTCAATATAACACGCAAACTTAAACTATCTGCCACTGCACTATCCAGAAATAACTTTTAGGAACTTTAGATTTATATGCGTTTTTTTTTCAAAACTTTAGCATTTGATCACAATTTGATAGAACAGTTGTTTAATTAAAAAATTAAAAATAGTATATAATGCCAAAGCATTAAATCTACAATTGCAATTAACTGATAAGTAGATGAAAAATCTTTTTAATAATTTTAGTTTCTCCAACAGATATTACACTTTTTCTTCTGCTATCAAGAGCTGAGAATCTGAGGAAAATATGGATTTATTAATTTTTTACAGTAGGACACGGTGGTGGCCACCTGATGTTGTGTGAGTGTATGGCATCTTCCGGAGTATGGAAACCTGGAAGAATTCCAGTGTTTAATTATTTTGAAGGATAATTGACTGCAGAGTGCGGAAAAATTACACATCAAGGACAATTACCGGTTTTATGAGGACAACGACCCCAAGCACATCTCGGAACTAGTGCGAACGTGATTGATTTAGAATTATCCAAACCAAATTAAAACGCCTGCTCAGTCACCAGGTCTAAATGTTATCGCACATTTATGTTCAAAGCTTGATAAGGGCATCAGAAAACATCCGATAAGCAGTAAGGACGACCTTAAAAGGGCACCAGAGTACAACAAAAAGTTGTGCAATCAATGCCAGATCGCTTCAAAGCTGTGTTGATACAATCAGGATATCCAACTAGGTACTGAATAAATTTTTGAAAAAAAAATCTGTTTATATAAGTTTGAAATAAAAGACTTTTTTGAGAGAACATCATTTAAGCTGTTAGGTGATATTTGGTGTTTATAATGGAATTTTTTTAGCTGATTGGAATATTTTTTATTCTTTTTGTTATTGGAAATGATAAATAAAATCGTAAGTTGAAATATTTTGTTTGTTTGAAAAAAAGGATTTTCCATTTTCCGGGAGTTTTTAAGGGTTTTCCTCGTAAAAAGTATTCACACCATTTAAGCTGTGAGCCAATGTACGATGAGACTGATATTTATTTTACTTTGCACTGATAAAAAACACCATGTTAGAAAAATAGACAAAATTTAAAAGATCTTTAGCCAACCATTGCCTTAACCATTGCTAATATATCAAAACTGACGTCAATATTCGCCTTTTTACTAATATATATCTATCCAACTGCACTGAAAAAAGAATAGCGCCAGAAACCATACTTTATGTACTTTTGGTGCTATGTGCATAGTTGATTACGGAATTTTGAGAAAATATATCGTCTGAGACCATAAATTAGATTGAAATTTATAGGAGTAGGCGCTATGTATTATAGCTTGCAAAGCTAGGTAATAGATATAGGTCCTATAAAAATTAAAAAACACCATGTCTGCCCGACTTTAAATTCGATTCACCCGATTCTACACCCACTAGACTACATGAGCTCCTTTAATGCTTCATGTTCTACGGCTTACCTTAATGTTGTGCTGTGAAACTGTATGCAAATGAGCTGATGTTACGTGCGTGGAAGAGAAGATTATATGGACACCAGAAAATCCAATAATGTAAAAAAAATTCTCGCTTAGAAGTAAATACCAAATTTTGCAGGGCGCTTGTAGCAATATTTTCTAGCTCAGAACGCTATGACCGTAATTGCGACGCCATATTGCATGGATGCATGCGCTACCTAGATTTTATTAACAGCGATATTATAGCACTGCGAGCTATATTTTATAGCTTAGACTACTATGTAAATAGGATATGTGACCATAGCTGCTGCGCTATACTGCATAAGGCTTTGCCATATGCAGATTTGTTTCAGTGTACGGAGAGCTAAATTCGATAAATTCAGATTTGCCAAAAGAGTTCTAATTATGAGCTCTGCATTCTTTTTTTATAAGCATAGAATGCTAGATTTCGAAACCTGATTGCTTCTAATTGAGCTAAATAAATCTAGTTTTAGCGTCAGAGATGCAGTCAATAAAAATATTGCTAGCAGTGCCAAAATCACACACTTGAATTTGATTATTTAACTAAATAATTAAATCAAAACAATCAACTGAACTTATCTTGTTTCGGTTAGACAGACTACTGCATGAAGATTTGGGATTATTTACTTAAAAGACAACTGACTTTGAAATTAAAACCACTCACCGTTTATTTGTTTGAGCTTTAGAGCTGCTTCACTTGATTGACGTTAATTTTACTTCAAATCCATCTCTTTGGATCGGCTAAATTTTCATAAGAGTGACTATGTGTGCATGACAAAAACTGCTGTATTTAAGGCTCAAAACGCTGTTAGAAAATCAGTGTGCTCTAAGCGTGTAACTTTTTGGTGAGATTTTCGTAGTATTGACATTATTGAGTCATTTTCCTCTAAAAGTTTAAGGCAATTTTTTGACAATCTATTTAAGAATTCTGTGTAAGTGATTTCTATTTTCAGCAAGGTAGTACTATTTATCACAGATAATTCTGCATATCAAATTAAATATGCATGTTAAGGCTTAGTTGTGCAGCTTGGAGCTCATATTTAACCGTTTAACTTTTGGGATCTCGTAGATAATGATGGTCCATCTAAACAATTCTGAGACTATTCAGTAACCGTAAATAATAAGGAACTATTCGCCAAATTGGGCTTCAAAACATTCCAAATATACTGTGAACTTGAATTAAGAAGATGAACTCTTGACAAATTACAAATAATAAAATAACATTCCGCAGCTGATTGAAAGATTTAAATAAATAAAATTAAAACAAAAGGTACGGAGTTTGTATGAGTATATGCATTTTTGCAGTGATTTTCTAATCATACATATATGCTAACTCAAAATATTTTTTTTTATCAATTTTCATAAAGTTTTTCAATAATTTTCTTAGTTGTTATTTGTTTGAAAAATTTTAAAGAAGTATTTTTGTATTTTGTGTACAAAGATCAAATCAAGCGCTTAATTGGCAGTTGCATTGCTGTTCGTTGTTGTTGAACTAAGTTTGAATTAGTGATCCGTCAAGTAGCAAAAATCAGAGCTAGCTGCTATTCATGTACTAAGTGAAAAACTCACTCAAGTGGCTATTGCTAAATAATTTGGTTTATGGCAATCAGCATAATGACAATTCGATATAAAAAATTCCGAAATGCTGCAAATAATAAGATCGCCTGATATCAACACAAATATTAGCTGAAGTAGTCTTTTAAATAGTCTTTTAAAAGCTACTATCCATAAATACTCATGCGAATCACAGATTTGTAATGCATAGTAATAATATATCATATAATCTGCATGAAAGGTTAATTATATTTACCTGATCATGCCAACATATGCTCGATGAAGCTCTAAGTGTTACTGCATCAGAAATTAGCATGTCAACGGCTTGAATAGTGACTTATATACCAAGTAAAATATTAAAAGCTTATTCTATTATAAAAAAGATACAGATAAAACACAAAGCAGTTCACGATTCTATTCTGCAAACACTGCGAAAATAACTCTAGAAAAGTGTACAGCACAAATGCAAGCAAACAATAATCAGAAAGTATGTACACAGATCATTATTGTATGTAGGCGACCATGTTAACAGGAAGCACATTTTAAGGAAGTTGCATCATCTTTGCCCGGCATTTTGCGAGCGGATTCTCTTAGATTCTAGTGCACATGCATACAAATACATGTTGTACATATATTCATATCTCAAAACAATTATATATAGGCATTGCTCATCGTTCTAATGTTTTGCATGAACGACACGATATGCTCAAAGCAAATAATTTTTGTGAATACATACTCTATTGTTTAAGACTAGTACGAGATATGCTTGTTAGATTGAAAATAGCTTGAAGCGATGAAATCTTGTTTTAAAAGATGTATCTCATAAAAAGTATGTGTGTATGTACAAGAAGGCATAATGTGTTTTAGTTTCGTATCAAAGAAGCTTAGAACAATGTGTTCATGGTCGAAAGGAGTATTGCTGAGAAAAGAGATTCTGTATTTATTAGGATTGGAATACGATTTGAAGAAATCAGTGTAGTTTAATGCAGCTTTGACATAGTCTTTGATATAATTTTTCGTTATTATTTTCAAATTATTTTCATTAGGTGTGACTATAATCGAAGGAATTGAAGTGAACTTTGTACAAAATCATCATTTAAGCATCTTAAATCGATAATGGACTTCTAAAATTTTATAATCAACATTTCAACATTGTGGAAGAATAAATCGACATCACAAATGCAGATAAGAAATATTAAAGGCCTGAATTACGAATGTTGCGGTACCCCAGACGTTGAGCGTTGAGGCACGGCAGACGTTCGTTGAGAGAGCAGTACTGATACGTGTAATAAAGGTCTGATTAGATTGTCAACTAAAGTAAGACATGAATTCCATAGCTGATAAGTTATTAGTTCAAAGTAAATTATATCGTAAAGATATTTGCTCCGTATAAACTTTTATTCATGATGAAACTGATTATGAACTTTTATTAATTAATAAAAGTGGATTTGAATTTCCTGAATTTATAACGATGTGGCAAAATCAAAGGCTGTATTTTGAAAAAGTAAAATTTGTTTTGAAAAATTTCACCAATTCGAAATTGTGTACAAATTGTATGTTATGTCTCAACATTTGCTTTTGCACTTGATCTATAAATAAATATAGCGAAATCAAATTTCGATTTGGTTACAAATAAGAAGCTAATTGAAAATTAGCCACTGAGGAGCTTCTTAAATTCAAGGTTATTTTTCGGTACAACTTTACGACTGTCTTTTAACTTGTTCATTGGTGAGTCCATTAGCACGATTCTAAATGTGCTTATTTATTGTTTTTTTATTTACTTGTTCTGACAGACTGACATCCAATTATGGTTTAGTAAATAATAATAATAGTAAAAAATAATAAAAAAAAACGTGTCACAGGATGTGAACTCAAGAGACGACTTTAAACCAAAGTATAAAACAAATTAATTATCAATTCAAAATTTAACTACTTCGAATATTACAGTCATGAATTGACACTACATTGGAGAACTTGGTTTTTAAAAATGTTTTTGTGTGTTAAAGCATTCATGGTAGATGACCAAATTTCAGATCAATATGTTGCCTAACTTTACGCAAGAAAGGTTAACGAAAGTAACTAAAGCGAAACGTGGCTTCTTAAATCAAAGAAAACAAGACGCTAATGCAGCTGGTCCAGGAAAACTTTGCTCATTTGAAAAGAAGGTGTCATTAGTAAATAAATTCTAGGGTCAGAACAAATTACATTAAAGGTTACTAAATTTATAAAACACTGAGCAGAAGTCTTGGAAATGAGGACACCACATTTGACAGCAGGCTTCTAGGACATCACGAGCAAAGAAAGGAAAATATATAAATCGGTGCAAGGGCTGACAAATTATTTAGAAGATCTGAGGATGAAGCCAGAATATTTAGAGACCTTGATTGGTATGTTTCAATTACTATCAACATACTATCAACAAATCATGAGCATACAAAAGATAGAGAAAATGTAAATAGGATGGTAGGAACAAAAGGAACAACAGAGGGCTAAGAGCTGAACCTTGTGGAGCTCCTGAAATAGGATAAAATGAAGCGAATGAAGTATTTAGCGTTACGGAAGGCTGTGAAATTTTCGCCGAAAGAAATTCAAGGAAATTATTCTTAGATTTTCGGGCGGTATTGAATTGAGAAAACGAGCACAGTGAGAGAAAAGAAGATATAAGCTTTTCCCCTTCCTATTTACAATAGGTCTGTTCCCGTACTTTCAGTCACTGAATTTTCCTGAATCATGTGGTGGGGGAAATTCATGAAAGTACGGGAACGCTCTCATGGCATTTCCTGAAAATTGACAACCAAATGTGTCAGTTTTCGGTTTTTGGAAGAACAATAATGAATGTAAAGTCATCCTAAGCGGTGATAAATTATCGCCACAAAAATATTCAACCTTCATAGCAAAATTACGCAAAAAATATGTCGCTTGCCGCGCACATTTGAAACTAATTCCTCGCACCACACCGTTTGACACTTTTCAGTATTTTTTAGTAGCTGGAACCCTACTGAAACTAACTGAAAGAGGGGAAATTTTCAGTTTTCAGTAAAACGGAGTACGGGAACGGCTTCGTTGCAATTAATCGCAATTAATCGTAGTAAGGGAACAGACCTAATATCATCCATTCTATAGTTTTGATTTTGAAATCATGACCATACAGTAGGCAGGCAATTGGAATACAATGGATCCGGTAGGAAGAAACTTCCGCAAAAAAAGCATTCAAGCAAAGTTTTGAAAGAAGCTAAGGACATATGAAGAAGAGAACCTTCAATTGCGTACCAATAAGGATGTCACCATTATCTGATTTGCCATAAGCAGAGCTGTTGCTAGCTTTTTGGAAGACACTGCGGAAAGAAAACCTTTTGTTATTATAGATATTTTAAGTTCAGCAGGTTTCTGTTAAACCAATAATGTCATCAGAGGCTAGAGTAGAGTTAAACCTGATTTCATCTGCTTTGGTCGTCAGATAACGACTTTCAGTCCAATTTTTATAATAGAGAGCTCTTCATTTGCAATGAAAATTTTTACGAGGTCCCTTAGTGAATTTCTTAAACTGACCACCTAGAAACCAGAAAAGTTTGCAAATCAGTTCATCAGTACCAAAAAATATAGTTTTTTAAAGGAAGCTAATCCATGATTTTTCAGGCTATCAGACGTCAGGTTTTTGCAAAGAAGTAAAAGCGGAGAGTAAGCGAATTTGGCTCCAGTTTCCGATGATTATACATAAATTATGAGACAAACACCTGCACTAGTAACAATGAACGCTCTAGAAAAGAACGAGGAGGCTGATGAGGTTCAAATAGTCTTTTGGAGAGCCAGATTAAGCTGCTCTTCGAGCATAATTCGATTGCAAAGATGCAGTAGACGGAGCAATCGAAATAGCATCGTTTCGTATAGTTGCTATACCGTGGTGTAAGCATTGATGAAGTGAAAGGAGGCTAGATATAACTAAGATGTGATACAGAAGGTCCAGGTCGATGACTTGAGGAAGACTTTTTTTGACGTTTTTTTCAATAAGAAATAGCGCTTATTAAAGATAAATCATAAACCAAAAGCATAAGAAAAGTGAGAAACAAAAAAGTTGTCATTATTGTGAGTCCAAGCAGAGCTTTTAAAGAATCTGAAAAACCAGTATTTGGAACTTTATCTGCCCTAAAAAGCCGCAGCTAATTTCAAAAATATTTGGTGTTTAGTGTGATGTTGGCCTCAAGTGTGATTGTTTCGTCACAAAGATATAAAAGCATTAGAGTATTTCTCTGCTCTTAGAACAAAATAATGAAAGAAGGTACGACTTTGAACTTTAACTTCTCAATATAAGTTCGGAAATAATATTTAGATTGCTCATCAGAAACTTAGTTGCTTTCTTAACTAACTTCATTTAATGCAGGAATTAGTTAGAACTGTGTGATTTATTGACTCTAATAAAAAAAACGATAATTTTAGCTCAAGTTTAGTTAGTAGTAATATCAAATACGGCGAATCGAGCATATTTTGCATTAGAGCCTTTAAACCTACGTGAATATTAATTTTTTTGACAAGAATAGGTAACAAAGAAAGAACGAAAGACTGTTTGTATACTTTTATGTCAACGAATGGCTTCTATGCGGATGGCGACAATTTGTTCTGAGCAGTTATAATGGGCTCTATTTTACACTTATCAGGATACGGAATAATAGAAAGCTGAGAAAACCTTAAAGAATAGCAAGAGGACCAAACATTCACTAAGTATTGTAGGAAACTAAGCGAAGAATGTCCGATTTTAAATCCTGTTATATATCCTTAAATATTTTATTTATTAACCAAGCAAGGTACAAGTTACATAAACAATACAGAGCAAAATTGAAAATTGAAATGAGAAAAATATAAAGAAAATTTAAATAAATTAAATAATTAACAAATAAATCCATGAAAATAAATAAATATAAAATAAATAAAACATTGACAAATAACTTAGAATGAGGGGTTGCGGATGGCTTGAAAAAGGGAAGATTTGAAGGATAATTTTGAGACCGTTGGAGAATACAGATTACTTATACTATTGAATATCCTGCAGCATCTATTTATCGGCTCATTAGCTGCGTAAGTAGTGGAATGTGGATATTCTTTAAGTAAACGAGAGGACCTGATGCTCCTTACAGGGTTATTTAACACAATTTTACTAATCATAAATTCAACTCTGAAACTGAAACTCATAAGGAGGAAGGGCATTAAAATCGTAAGGGTTGTATAGTTCTCTCAATGCGAGTATGTTACTGTGGGTTTTAAAAGCCGGATTCCAGCAAATGGAAGCATATTCGAGAATGGGGCGTACAAGTGAGATGTATAAGGATCTTTTGACCCGCAGCTTGCGAAATTCCTTGGCACGTCTTTTAATGAAGCCTAGCTGTTTGTTTGCACGGGAAAGTATTCTATCATAATGCAAGGTGAAGCGGAGTCTTTCATCCAAGATAACACCAAGGCCAACAACGTTTTAAACTCGAGCTAACAAATTATTATAAATAAAAATGTATGCTACTCTAAATAATCCAGCCTTAGTGTCTGGCAGAAAATACCATGTGACCAGATCACGACTATTCTCGCATTTGTGCAATCACATATATAGTCAATTATGATAATGAGAATACACCTTCGATTGAATTACAATGGCAAATGACAGCGGTATTCGCTGCAACATTCATTCATTTGATAGTTGCATCTATTTTGAGATCTTCAACGAATTTCCGTTGGCTATGAAGCCCGTATTACACCAACAATGACAGGAGCACCAGTGACATTTATTAGCAAGGTTTCCATGAACCATACGTGGCATAAGGGTGAATGTTAGTGAGTTCAATCATCTATTTTTTTTTTTTTTAGCAATTTAGGATTGTTCTGTCACTGTCAGTTAGTTGGACTGAGATCCCAAATACATTATTCTGCAAGTATCTTGTCCATTGCATGAAAATTCCAGTTTCTGGCAAAATATAAGTACAAAGTTTCGCTTTAAGTGGATAAAACTATATTTGAAATAGCAAATGCCGAAGAATTGTCGCAATCATTTGAACAGATTATATCATATTATCTACTTTGTATTGTAATTTAGGAAAATCAGGTTCCATAAATTTCCTAGCCCGGGGCGCTCTTGACCAGCATTTTTTTTTTCTTCAAATCACTACAAAAATTGTGCATGAATTCAACCGTTACCAAACATTATTAATGACATTCACAATCACATGAGAAACAATAGCTAAAGATAAGCATCATCAATACATTCATCTTCCATAGAAGCAATGAACTTTTCATTGAAATCCGTGCATGCTCATCAAAAAGTCAATATTTTCAAGTTACAAAATCACCATCAACTTGACGAGGTTTATTCGCGAAAAAAATATATCTAACCCTTCTTTTATCGATTTCCCGCTACGTTGACCTCTCTTCAAAACATAACTGACCATAAGTAATAAAACGGTTTGATTTCACCCAGCACATCAGTGCCAAAAACGTGACTTACTGCTGAATATCTGCGCGAATCATGCATTCATAGCAGCTTTATCGCGAAAAAAATACCGAAAGTCATCAGAAAAAAGCACCGTGTTGCATTAACCGAACGAACGAACGGCCAGCAGAACTATTGCGGACGACGACCACAACGTTACGTAGTACAGTAAAACAACAAGAAAAACCAACAAAAATTCGTCCGAAATGAAACAATAATCGAGCGAAAAGAATTTCAAATTACAAATCGATGATCGCCACAGGTAGAATACTGTGTATACATGCTCGAAGAATGGAGCGAAAGTTCGACGACATTATCGACTATCGAATGTTGCACTTTAGAACTCTCTATGCAACAATCATCATTTCACCTGCATTAGCATTCTCGGCAATTTCGGATTGCCAGTTGAAATTTTTCCACGAGATCGTTTTCGGTCAGCCCAGACAGCATGATGAAATATTCGACAGACCGTTATGGTACAAGGGATCAATGAATTCGATTGGACGAATCGAGGGATCTCATGGAGTGATGTTTCATTGTTCCTAATAGAGATGGGCAAAATGTCATGGCTCATGAGGCATAGCTCTTTCTTACAGTGCAGCGCCTGAAAAAAGCACAGCATAGTCTGTGAGCGAAAGCTTTCGTTTGAATAAACTTAATGAAATGCGAAGCGAACAGTGTACTGAGAGTACGGCGCAATACTGTAAAATACTCTAAAAAGAGCAATCAGTGATATGTCATATGTCATTTTGCCCATCTCTAGTTCCTAATATTGGTATGATTTCAAAAAAAAAAGGTGCTGGAAAAAAGATAGATGGTAGTTTCGGACACTCATTTCATACGTTTTTTGAAAGAAACAGCAATTAACGGATCGTCTATCGATCGCTGGACACAAGTTTCAGATAAAAGATGCAAAATTGACAGTTGATGAATCTTTCACGATTTTTTTTTTATGATTCATTGCCTACGCCACTGCACGTTGTTTGGATCGGCATCAGCAGCTGGCAGTTGGGGGTGGTCGTACGCCAGCACGAACCCAAGAGAAGTCATCGACCCAATTCTGCCATGCCGATCGGAAAACAATAATGAGATGAAACAGATGATTCTTCCTAAATGTTCTCTGGAACGCGATGCGAAATAAGTGCGGATTCTCCCAAAAAGCTTTTCGGCGATCTTCAGAAAAATATCTTTAGATCTTCATACACTCACTCATAACGATGCCCCTATAGCACAAGCGCACGATCGGAATCGCACATTTTGGGCACCTTTCCCAGTAATCAAGCATCGATCGAGCAAGATCGCTGGAGAACAGTCCCAGCCAGAAAACCACGCAAGCGCTCAGCTCAGATCCGTTCGTTTGTATCTGTATCTGCTGCGCTGAGTAGTGGTGCTTTTTCGATTTTGATGATGTCGTAATCAGAGAAGCTGAATGACGATCGTCGTGAGTGATCATGATTGTTGAGCGGACGGAAGCTCAGCTGGTTCACTAGGATCGTTGAACGCCAGTGTTTACATTCGAGAACGGGGCAAGGAAGCTAGCCTAGCCACGCAAGCGTTCCAGTGTGACTGACTAACGACCCGCCGCGCTCGATGTCAACACAAAGTACTTTGACTTTTTGATCTACATTCCATGAAATTAAATAGAATAAAAAAAATTAAGGAGAAAAAAAGCAAGAGCGAATAAGGAGAAATCTTTTGTGGACGGATGATTGCTTGGGAATTATTTCACGTGTGAATGATAAGAAATGCGTAGTGAGGATTTGAGATGTAGAAGTAGACATTGCTTTGAGCTGATTTTAGAGAGGAATGTGCGGCTAATTGAAAAAAATTAAGACGTAGATGAAACATATGGCAAAATAAAATGGTGAGAAGATTTTTTTTTCGATTAATTTTAAAGTAAGTGGGCGAAGAAAAATTGTGTTTAAAGGAAAACTATACGGTTTGTTTGATCTTCCGTTGAGGAAGGCTGGCTGCAGTAATGTTATTTACTCGTCATCTTCCGGGATCAGAGTTCAGCTGACGATTTGGTATTCAAAAATTTTGAAATTACATATCTTATCTCATGAATTGAGTACGCTTAGCTCCCAAACTTTTAGATTGAGGACAAGGGTGGCAATGAGCAGAACTACGTTCTGCAAGCAGGAATAAATATTTTCAGAGCAATGAGGAAAAGAGAGATCTGAGAAAATTACTCATTAAGTAAAAGAAGTAAAGAAGAATCCAGCTACACTAATTATCATCTTTTCTCCCATAAATTAATATCTAAGAAAAGTTTTCAAATCAACACAAGCTATTATCATGAAAAATATATAAATCTAGGTCACTTATTCGTTATTGGCACCTACCTCTAATAGAATTAGCAGTCTTTTTCTCGTGTTCAATAGCGCTAACTATTGAATTTGAACTTTGTATTGATGGTGGCGGTGTTGTACTATCAACTGAATCAGGTGCTGAACAGATGCTGCTACCGTTACCGCCACCGCTGCTCAAACCATCGCTACCACCAATGCTGGCCAACGATGTAGCACCACACCGCAAAGTCGGACTGAACGGTGATGACAGATGGTGTTGGTGAAAATGATGATGATGCTGTTGTTGTTGCTGTTGCTGGTGATGCTGATTATGTGGATGATGAGGATGCTGCTGCGAAGGGTGTGAATGCAGTTGGTGCTGGTGTTGCTGATGCAGCGATGATAAAGAACTCCTGGAAATTGTTGTGTCCACTGGTAAGCGTATGGGACTTGAAACCGGTGATGTTGGTGTTGTTGATGATGAGGCACATAGGCGTAAGGTTTTTAGGTCTATCGTTTGCTGGTTGCGCTGCTGATGATTCGCAGGCTGGTGATTGGGGTGATGGTTCTGTCCTTGTTGCTGAATGCCCGACGAAGACGTTATGCAATTGCTACCGGTCGATGAAATCTGATTCCTTTGAAATTGCTGTCGTAGCGCCGCTGCGTCAAATAAGGCTCGCTGCTGTTCGAGTAGCGAATGCGCAGCGGCCGTTTGAGCAGCCGACCGCTGATGCAAGGAATGATGATTCAAAGATTGCGGATTCTGCGGCTGCTGTTGTTGGTAGTGTTGATGGTAGTGAAATGCTGGCTCAATTTTGATATCGATGTTGTTGTTATTACTACTGTTATTCGTTGAATTCGCCCAAGTTTGATTAAAGAACTCTGAGAACTCGTTATCCATCATTGGTGAAAGTCATTGGTGATAAATTTTTCGCGCCAAATAAAGCGAACAGTCAAGCTTCACTGAACACTTGAAACTTTATTGTACAAGGGCTCCGATTTACACTAGGTCGGATAGAGCGTTCTTTTGAACACTAGGTCCGAAAACATTTTGCTCTCGGGAATTTTTCGCACTCGCTTATCGTATTTTCGTGTTTTCGAACAATTATTTAGTTTGCACATCCGTTGTGATTTCAATTTTTGAAATCAAACAAATTCACAACTCGAACAGGCTCGATCTATATCCGATGAGTTTCGGGTCGTGACTCGCGTTCTTCAACTGCTGGAATGGAGAGCAGGCCAGAAGGAAAAACAAAAGAAGAAGAGACGACACTAGAACAAATTCCAAGTTTCCAACGATCAAACTGATTGCTAAAACACAAATTGCATTGGTCGCACGTTCCGACGTGTGGCATTAACAGAAAATGCAACCATCAAAATGTGATGAGTCGGATATTTTTTATTTATCGCGGAAGGATCATGGCAAATTGCTGTGCCGAATCGACCAGTAAAAGTGTTTTAGCAATTTGCAATGAGTTTTGTATGCATTTGCGATGGTAAGCTGTAGTATTTTGAAGTGATCGCTGAGGATTTGATGAGTCTTCGAATAAAATGAAATTTTAGCGAGTGTTTGCAAATTTTGTTAAGTGTATCGATCGTGCTGACTTAGCTATAGTTACTTGAAATTTACACAGTCGAAAGAAGCTAGCTCACCGATGAGAGAAAATTTTCTGTATTGAATCAGTTAAAAAAACTTTCTAGCTGTGAAGTCATCTTCAGTAAGGACTTAAGTAATCAACACTCTATAGTAAACACTAAGCTTACTTCAGCACAGGATAAAAAAATGTATTACACCATCGATCGAAACCCATAGACAAAATCATGTGTTCATCCAATGAAATTGAATTTGTGTTAATTTTCTTCATAAAATAACAAGTATCTCATGCGTAATTGTCATGATTAAGAAAGATCATTGGCCGCAAAAATGTGTTGAAATTCCACCAGGAAAACAAGACGAAAAATTAACGTTTCAGTTTGCGTATGTGTGTGTGCATTTTGTTTATTCAAAATATAAAAAAAAACACGAATTAACGTCACTGTAACTCTCATTAGGAAACCGATATTCTCATGTTCCCTTATCGTCGACTGTACTTGATGGTGGGGATGGTCAAAACTTACGAAAAACGTTTCATTGTTTATACGTTATGAGTCAATCAGTTCATCGACATTAACGAACGTAGGTACTTAGGTACAGTCTCAAAGCTGACTAATACAATGCGGCTACCTCACGAAAATTGGGGGATGGGGGGACTTATTATTTATTTTGCATAGATTATTGATCCCCAAATAATGAACAAAAATTCGGGGGGTTGAATTTACAGCTGACTCAGTGTAGCTCAATATTTTACCTCACCCCGCAGTTCAATATACGCAATTCAATCAAAAGTTTTGTCAACAGATGAAAATCTGACGAACAGCCGCATAAACACTCGATAGATAAAAATAAATGAAAGCGGAGATTAGCACCAGGTCAGAAGCCGATAGCGCACATAATTGGACTCTTTTCCGTAAACGATACAGATAACACACTTCATCATTTGGTCAGCAGTCCACACACTGTATTTCATCCACCACTTTATATGCGTACTCATTACTCAGCGATCACGACGCAACCCAGCCGAAGTGCAATAAACGCTTTCAGAAACATCCGATTAGCACCGGAAAAATAGATTGAGCGAGGTGTAAATTCAAATGCATACAAATCTCAACCAAAAAAGCTCGAAACGATAGTCAGGTGAATTTTTGAGAACGAAAGAAAAGCCAAATGTCGCGGCGTTGCTACGAATCGCGAGTACATTAAAAATAAATGCATCCACGTAATAAATACGAAACAATATCGGAGCAACTGCAGATTAATATTTGCATTCAATCCTATCACTATAAAACTAATCTTCTCATTGAATTGATATTGCCTTGTTTACACAAACGTTTAAACGGGAAACTCAGTCACGACATTGATACAAGAAGCGTGATATGACAGTATCCAAAATTTCGCCTGAATCGCTTGAAATAATCCAAAACGCAACTGATGTTCCGCGAGGTTGCATTCCCGATCCTATGCTTTTCCGTTTCCAGAGATCGCGCAATGGTTTGGGTCCACGATCGTTCGAACAGAGCACGCTTCAAAGGGAATACACTCGTACGCACTTAAAATCCAAGACTGTAAATCGTTTCGTGACTAAAGTAGGCCGTTGCCGATCTTTTTCACAGAAACTAACATCCGTAATCGATTCGACTGGCACAACATTCGCAAACGCAATTGAATCGTGGCTGCGTCATTAAAACAAAATGAGACTCACACACGAACTGAGACAATGCAGATGTAACACATTCGATAAGACAAACTGAATTGTTAGCCTATTTTTATCGCTTAAAAGCACTTCGGCCACTATACAAACTAACTCTTTCACTGTTAATTAATTTACGACTTTTTTTCGATTTAAAAATTACGCGCCCTTAGCTTCCGTTTAATACACAAAATAGCCAAAATATTGTCGATGCACTTTCTCCGGGACAATTGTCGTTGTTGCTGGTTCGGAACGCTTAATTCTCAAGCTCAGACCCGGCAAAAGAATTTTTCTACGCGCGTCCGTTCAACCGCGCTTGAATATATATTTTGCCGCCCGCGAGAGATGTCAATGAACTTTTTTTCACACAAGCATTTTCTGATGTGATATCCACACATCGCACACACTGCTTGGCCTCACCGAGGAGTCGCGTCGAGTCGAATCGCGTCGTCGTGTCGTACATGCATGTAAGACCGACCGCGCGCCGCACTGCGCTGCGCCGGTACAAACACACGTCACTTTCAGCCCCTTAGGCGCTCCCACCCCCTGTTCAAGCACGTAAGCTGCGATTAGGACTCGCCTCCACTGTTGTGTATCCTCTCCTATTCTCTTTCGATCTGTTTTTAATGTTCAGCTTTCCACAAAACTTTTGTTTCAAATTAAATTAATTTTCAATTTTCATCGACACCTTCGTTACACCTGATCTCACCCCGAACAGGACACGTGTGCGACACAGCACGGGTTCAACGGATTCATGAACGCACAATGTTTAGGAATGGTCTGCGTCTTGGCTAGACATCAAATTACAAAAAATTGTTTCGGCGACTGTTTTTCGCACTACGGGAATGTAAAAAAAGTGACGTCGTATCCAAATGATTTCAAAATTTGTTCGGAACGGCACAAATGGTCGAAAAACGGTGTAAAATGGACTTCTAGAAAAACATCCTGGGATAGAAGGGAAGATTTCGAATGATCGACTTAAGGACACTTGGGCACTTTTCTCAACACTTTACAAAACAAAACTGATTTATCCGGAAATATTCTCCCGTTATTTTTTTTTCCTGCACAGACACGCAGCACAATTGCCACTCTTCTATCAGCTCTCGAACGAACAACTATTGTCTAGTAGACGAAAAACGTTCCAACTAGGAAATGACGACAAAGTTTGCAGAGCAAAAGCGAAAAATGTGACCGGAGAAATGCTCTCGCTAAGGGTGGCACGAGATGCCAACGTCCCGATACACCCTCGCACCTCTTCGCTCCTGTCTGCGCGATAGTTTTGCCGATGACGTCACGGGTCCGTAGGGAACGGGAATGCAATAGCGGCAGAACAAAAACCGGTGATGAGTTTTCCGTCTCAACGCAAGAAACAAATGCGAACGGTAGCACTGGTAGCCCTTCGACCGAAACCCGATGACACAAACCGCTCGAAACTGCGACCAATGTGGGCTTTCGACCGAACAAATTCCCGATTGCGAAAAAAAATCCCGTATCGACTCCGATAACCACTTGAGTGATAATGAAAGCCTACAGGAGACAAGGAATCTGAATAGCTGGGATAGATAGGTGCTATCTGACTGGGAAAATAGTTACGGCCACCTTAAGAACGCCATCGGCTGACGGACGACGAGGCTCAGACTGCGGTGCTGTAAAGCAGAATCGAGCGAAGTAAAAATTGAAATTCTATGGGAGCCGCTGGTTTGCCGTTCGAAAAACTGTTCAACGAATCATCCAACGAACCATCTGTGCCTGAGCCGTGCCTACCCTGCTCCCATATACCAGAGGGAACGCGATATTCTTCTTCCTATGTAGCTACGGCGAAACGGCGACGATGGCTCCACAGCAGCTCCACCGCTAGCTAAGCTTTGCTACGAAGTCGATGGAAACGTTAACGTTCTTACTGCCGTTCATTGTTGGTGCTGTTGTTGTTGTTGCTGTAACTCAGCCTGAAATCGATGTGAATGTACAGCAAAACGACTCATAGTGCGGTGGAGCACACAGCAAAGCACATCACGGCAAAGCAATGGTACTCGACGCTGAGCCACCGTAATCGGCCGCCCGGTCGTTGAGGCCATTGGCACATATTTTCCATCCATGTTCTCGAGTTTATTTTGTATATAAGTGACGTAGAACGTGATGTTTGCACACGACGGGCATCATCGGCCAGTGGCACCGCGCGCTTCCACAAACAATAAGAAAAAGAATTCAACGTTGGGGCCGGGAGAGCTTTTTTGGGAAAAAAGCTTAATTCTCTTCGTCTTTATCAGTCAGCGAAGATACTCTGCAGAGGTTTGTCAAGCGAAAATTGATTTCATTCTTGATTCAACCGTGTAGCAGTTCGGAGAAGATGGAACGGGACAGATACCATCTAGGGTATCTATGGGGAGCGGTTTTATAATCTCATCGGACTGCAATCTAGAATACCAGGAATCCAGTGTCTCAAATTGATGGAGAAAAATAATACTGCATATTCAAGAAAATGTATCAATTTGTCGTGAACATTTGACCATAAATGAGATTGCTAGCGAAAAGTTGGCTTGCAAAAGTAGCTATGTAGATTTCATATTACTGCTGTAAATAATAATAATAGCAAATAAAAAACAATTTAATAACAGTACTAGCAAATTAAGAATA
This sequence comes from Nemotelus pantherinus, assembly GCA_963978885.1. NCBI lineage: Eukaryota > Metazoa > Arthropoda > Insecta > Diptera > Stratiomyidae > Nemotelus > Nemotelus pantherinus. Next base: position 243,603,333 of record OZ022264.1, on the reverse strand, counting down.
AATTTTCAGGATTGAATCCAAAGAAGGTAGCTAAGAAAATATTGCCCCCAACGTGGGCATAGGTAATAAGAAAAACGAGAGAAGTATAAGTACACAACGATGAAAACCGGTAAAAAAGAAAGAAAAGTACTCTCTAAACTGCATTTATCACTCATGCTGTGATTATTTGCGTAAATTACACAAAATCAGTGAAAAGATCGGCAAAGACATTTGATTCCAATGGTTGGTGTTGGTGATTAGCTTTGCAGCTGATTTTGCACAAAAAAAACATACGTGAGCCAACTTTGTAGTTGTCGATAAAATAGTGAGTAGATTTTCTCAGGATATACATTAATGTTATTCTTTATGCAATACATGATAAAATTTCGAATTAGAGAACAAACGAGTGTGCTAATACTGACGTCACGTCAACAAAAAGTCTCAAGTTCAATTGACAGCCGTACAAGTATGTTATTTTTACAAATTAATGAATAGGATAATTTTTAATGAATTTTTATTATTATTATTGTGGCAAAAAGCCATGCGCCCGATGATTAAGCACATTTTTACAGTCTTAGAGGTTAAAGGGTGCATAATTTAAAATAATTTCATGTAATAACAAAAGAAAGAAATAATTTCTTCTAGGTAAACGGTACTTGATTTAGATAAAAAAAAAATTGCAATCATTGAATCAGAGCAACTATTGCATTTATTTTCATACAAGTTTTGCTGAGCTAAATTATGCAGAAAGAGCTGGCCAAATCATCAGAGTAGGTGAGCATGTATTTGAAGTATTGCAATGCTTCAACTAACTTGGATCAATTGAAGTAGCCGATAACAATATGGAGGAAGAAATATGCGAACCTGATTCAAATCCAACCCGAAATGTCATTCGAACCTTAAAGCTACTGTTATACAAGCCCGTGGCCAATAAAAGCATGAGATTTTTTTAAAGAACGTTAGAAAAGGCATCGACATGTTGCAGAAAGCATCTAAGAAAACCACTATTTGAGATTTTCCAAAAAAAAAATCCTGAGGCTGTTTTCACAAAGGTTACAGTTTGAAAGTCGAAAACAGTGTGTCAGCATTAGACTGCGTTTATGACCGAGTGAATCTACATCCCGCAATGCGATAGAACTCCAGCGATTCGCTACACTGATTGAAAACATTTGAACTCCTTCGCTAGGCGAGTTAAATTTTGACAGTTGCAAGATTCGCCATTCGCTATTCGTCAAATCGCTGCATTGTGAATGGCCTCGGAAGTATCAAAGCATTCGCTCGATTACAAATGTAGCCATACATTTTTGGTTCCTGGGGATTGTCAAAACAATTTCTCTGGAGTAAACCGAATTAGCCGATGGATGGAAAATGTTTGATACATTTACAGTATATGTATGCATCAGAAAATAGTCGTATTTTTTTGTGGGTAACTGGTGCTCACTTCCGAAGTATGACATATGCAGATGCAGTCGATACACCAAAGGTAATTTCTACATCCTATTGCAGAAGTGTCAAGCAGTGTTCAAACATGACCCAAATGTCTGAGCAATTTTTGAGAATTTCAGCGGTCTACACAGATCTATGACTGTTAGAGCTTGACTGTTTGACGTTCCAAATTTGAGAAACTCTACAGAATTAGTTTCAGTACACTTTCTTGTGGATATCCGTTACTCCTCTCCACTCTCCAGTAGCACGCGACTCCAACCTCTGATAGTGACGATCTCGGTATCGGCGTGGATTGTATCCATTTAACGAAGGACTTGCCCATTCAATTACTTTTCAAGGATTTACATATCTGCTTAAATCATGAATAGAGTGTCCTAGTCACCACTAAAATCTAAATTTTTCTCACGGCTACGCACTTTGCTAACCAGTCTCCCAACGTATTTCAGCATAAACGATGTTAGACTGATCGGCTTGAAATTCCTTGATCAATTGCAGGTTTTGGTAAATAAACAATATTAACCTGTCGTCAAGGTGATGAAACATACCCTAGCTAGGAATCCCCGAAACATTTTCTTTACGGGTGCATTTAAGTGGCCAATTCCTTACCTTCGTATGGCCGAATAGATAACTTACAGGCTTGGCGGCTTGAAATTCTCAGGGAACATGACTGCATCAATGGCTGTCTACCAGCTTTTCGTACAGCCACGATGTGTAAGAGGTTCTTAATCAGAAGCACAAGAGCTTTTTGAGCATTACCAATCACCAGAGCACCTTGAAAGTGATTCACAAGTAGACTTTGTAAGGAGTCCTTCCTGGACTTGATGAAAGTCTCGTCAGGGAGTTTTAGAGGGTCGTTCTCAGTTAGTTAGTACTTTTGCAGGACTTGGTACGCCTTGAAGTCTCTTTGGACCTTCCACTCCTTTGAAAACCTATTTGAATGACTCCCTTTTGAAGATCCTCATAATGTTCGTGTAGTTTTTTTGTGTGCTCCTGTAGGCAGTCCCATCATTCTCTGTGTTACTCATACAAACTCAAATGAGAAGTTTCCTGGTGTCTTTCCTGAGTTTGTGAAGTTTCCGGTTTCACTAAGGGACCGCTTTGCTTAGTATGGCTCCTATTAGATCGCTAAGCCGAGTTTTTTCTGACTTTTTCTTTTGACAATCAGTTTAAGTTTCGGTTTTTCTCTCTACAAGATATAAGTATGACATATTAAGTTTAAAAAACGGAGCGTAGAATAATTAAGTAAATGTTATAGACGAGATTTGACGGGATGGGGGCAGTTGAGTATACAGCTCACTTAGTGCAAGTTTCATGAACTTTAAAGTATACAATTTGTAAAGCATTTCGAAAATCGTAAGTATGTAAATGGCCACTGTGAGGAAAAATTAATGCCCACGTGATAGTTTAGGTTACTAGAAATGTTTCAAGAAATCTATAGCACACTGAGGATTCCAATGTGAGCTTAAACTTAATGAATATCTAAGTAATAAGTGGCGTTAAGTACTTGGTCAACCATTTAGTCCTTAAGAGATAAACCCCACCTTTCTGAGCGTTTATATATTTACCATAATATCCCTACGAAAGATTTGAATGGTGATTTGTGTACACAAGTGAAAATAATAAATGTGGACGTAGTAAGGACGGTTATATACAATTTTCTAAGAATAATGTAAGTTGAAGTATTCAAAAATTTTCAAAAGGCTTGAAATTAAATGCAAATATTTTCGAATTTGATTTATTACTATTCTTTTTTCCCAATTATTTTCAAATCCTTAAACCCTTATTTGTTTTAAAAATGTTTTTAATTCAATGAGTCAATTTTTTAATGTTAGATATTTTTTCCATTATGAATATTCATTTGCCTACTTCTACAACAGTGCTGGTCATAGGAAAAAGTTGCAATAATCTATTATTATTAGCTTTGTTAGTTAGTAAAATGTTAAAGCTTTATATCACGTGTAGGTATCAAACTTTCTCACTCGCTTTAACTCAGTATGAACAATGTAGCACGATTTAAATTGTTTGATATACATATATATTTTAAAATATTAATGGTTTTCGCTTCAATTTTCTCATTCATTTTGTTTTGAAATGATAAAAGTGAAAGGATTTATAAACTACATGGTGTCAACTTAGGCTTGGAATTAAATCTGATCCTTCTCTTACAAAGAACGTATTTAACATATTGACACCGCACCGGTCTCAGTTACAACTATGATATTATAAATTATATGAAGATTGCAAGGATAAAAATCATTTATTATCGAGCACATCCTAATAATGTCTACCCAAAAAGTTTGTTTAGTAAGTGTACCTAAACTTAAGTACACGTTTAGGTACACTTAGTAAGTGTGCCTAAACATTTGTAACTCTTAAAACTTACTAAAAAAAAAATCATTGGTTTGAACTAAAGTTTAATTTATTAATTTAAATGTTAAAACGTAGGAAGAAATGATTCCCTGCGAATACTAAGCTGCTAAATATACTTGAAGGAAAATCACATTTGAAAATAGGTCCTAATTTGAATAAAAGCTGTTTGCAAGATTTTAATCCTTTTTTTTTATAAAATAATAAATGTAAATGGAATTCAAACTTGTATTTATATTTCATAGTTATTTAGGAAATGATTATAAATATACGTTGAATTTCATCAAATCACCTTATAATATTCTGCCCTATTGACATCACTTTCACAATTAACTTAGTTCAAATTAATTCAGAAGATTTATAGCTAGATGACCAATATCATTAATGAAAAAAAAATTAGCATGCACATGTGTTAGAATTCCCAATCAGAAAAAACTTTCAATTTTAATGTTTTGAAATGCTAGTGAACTAGGTAGTTAGATTAAAACTATTCAAAATTTATTTCTAAAAGCAAACAATGATCGTTGTAGAATTTTGTTTGACAATAACTTACAGCAAGTTAATTTTTGAAAGGAATGCTCAACTAGGTCGAGAAGGTTTGTACCTGAAAGTAGAAAAAACAAACAATATGTTAAAAAAATTGATCCGATTGAATATATTTGTATATGCTTGATTTAGTAATCTTCACAACAACAAAAATTCAAGAATGAAAATTTAATTAAAAATTTGAATATAATAGACAGTGCAATTAATTTCTATGGGGGAAAAATTCTGAAAATTCAGATGAGGGCTGGATACGTAATAATAAATAATGCAAAATTAGAAGGTACTTATGTATGGTATGAAAAAACTAAGATTTAACCTTAAATTGATTCTTTTTCGCAGTTATCTAAATTATCAGCTGTTGATTTATTTTGGATTTTATAGCACTCTAAAATATCATGCCTTTTAATGGTGAAACTTACCAATGCAGTTGCTTTTTGAAATGTGACGACTTGCTTAAATTTTTAAATCCAACTCTGTCTTTTCAATACATCAATGTGTAAATAAAACTTTAATCTACGGTAACTTTTGTTGGTTGGCTACGCTCTGCAAAATCGATGACTGATAGGATTCGCATGGTATCTATCTCTTTGTGCGAATAATCTGATCCCGCTGATTACCAAATAGTTACGCTGAAGAGCAGCAAATGAGCAAAAAATGAGTAAAACATTTGTAGGAGGTTTAATTGCAGCATATTTTGCAGACGTTGGGTACGAAGTGTATAGAGCTACCAGTCTCAGACACAATCTAATATCTTGTGTGTCATTTCCCAGCAGTGAAGATTCTTGAGTCTTCACTAGTGGACTTTTGAACTGGATATATTAAATAGGAGAAATCTGATGCATAAAATAGGAGAAGTGACTTTATTTTGCTAATAAGTGTTGAGCCCCATTTTCATCTGAATTGCTTGGTGACTCAACAGCGAGACTGGCATCATCGGTCTTTAATTTTGCAAAGACTATAACGAGTATATGTCATCGCGAATTGGGAGCGCTGTATCGAAGTGACGGCCTACACAGCTAAAGCATCAAGTATGGTGATTCGAGTCCATGGCAATTGAGTCCACTAGTGGAACATCAATCAAACCAACGACGGTTTGCGTCGACAACAGGGCAGTTATTCTCGCTCTAGCGTCTTACAGATGTTCTTCAAAAATTGTAAACGCTTGCAGAGTGGCTCTCAATGAAAAGCCAAGGTATATTCCTATCCGGTTTATGTGAGTGCCAGGGCATAGTGGGGTCACAGGCAACAAAAAAGACGATGCATTAGCGAGGAAAGGTTCAGAAGCTAGAATTAGCCCCTGGATCACTGTACCACGGTCAATTGCTGAACTAGATGCCACCATATGGGCAAAACTAAAGTCCGAATGGGAAAACGGGATGGACTGCAAGGTGACCAGGACATTAGGACCATCACCTGATCGAAACAAAAGAAGGAAACTGCTCAAGCTCAGCAGAAACTGCTTGAGAGCGCCGGTCGGTTTGCTACCGCATCTCATGCGAACAAAATGAGACTGACATCCAGTAAGTTATGCAAGAGCGGCAATATGGAAGAAGGTACCACCGAGCACATTCTTTGCGATTATCCGGCCCTAAATAATAAACGCTTCAAGATTTTTGGCTCTTACCACTTTCAAGAGCTAGCAGAGGACGTAGTACCGTTAAGTTGTGTCAGCTGATTCAGTTTGGCGAAGTGGTCACTTGGCAACTTTAAAAAGCCAGCGGAGGGTGGCAAATGGGCCCAAACTTGCGGCCTAATGCAAGCCGTGTACCCGGCAGTTCTCTTTACTACCTAGCCTATGTTGATTTGCCTTTTTTCCTTGATAGTATTCATTCTACGTTTTTTTGACATAACTGTTTTTTTCGGTCCTCAGACTTGTCCATGTGCAATTATTTATTTTGCGATCACCTCAAAACATGTGTAAACGTACCCCGTAAATTGTATCCCACCTGATAGGCACCCAAATGGACTGAGTGACTGGCCATTTAGGCAACTAGCTAACTTTCGGGAACAGTGGTTGCCAAAGTTTGAAATACATCAGTAATAATGAGCACCATCAAATGCTGTTTTCCACACATGATTTTGTCAAATGCTACTCTAATAGGAACCCACATCTGTCAATAATTTAACGAAAAAATTCTTTGTGACTTTTGAAATAACAAACCTTTCTTTCTTTCTTCGTTTGCTAAAAGCATATAATAATCTAAATTTTGCTCTTTTTTCACCTATGTTGCATTCACAGATATAAGAGAGAATGGATTAGAAATCGACCGAGAGAAATGTGCTAATTTTCGACCTTTTGTTTACTGGTGTGAGAATGAGGGACTGGTGTGCGCCCTACACAGTTCATATGGTAACGCTCATGTAAAAACCACGGGAGATCGCCATTTTGAACGTCGTTTGACATTTCTTTCCCCGAGTGGAGATTATAACGCTTTTTGTGAATGAAATTAATTATGATTTCACACAAAAACTATACAAAATCAATGCCAAAGGTTAATTTAACTCTCCCGAAATACGATATCACCTACTTTTGCAGCCTGGAACGCGGCACTTGATTATCGCACTATTTTATAATTTTTTACTGCTAATTTACTCGCGCAACCGACACAAATGATTGCGCACAAACGTAGATGTACGTTTCCACCGAATACGCCGAAAAATTTTCAAATTTTATTTGAAAAAATTTGACTGAAAGTCAATGCTCTCAGTCCCCGATACAAATCAAACTGACATTGACGTTTCTTTCCGTGTTGCCCGTTGCATGCTTTTACACCAATCTGGTGTTCACAGCGCTAAGACACAGCATTAAGGTTTTTCGGCTGTGAGTGCGGTACAAAGGGGCGGACTGAGCGGAACTTTTGTGAGAGCAATGTTGCGCATGTATTAAAAAAGGCACACTCACGTATGGGTACACGGATAGCCATTTCGTATCCATATTCTTTCATATCTATGGTTGCATCTTTTCAAAAAAAATACTCAAAATTGAATGAATTTGTATTTTTTGTTTTTACTCGAATGAATTGTCAGATAACACGAGTTATGAATCACTTTTGTAATTTTCTTGAAATTTTTTCAGCATTAACTAACTAATTTTGATTTTATTATGTATGCATTAATTTGATTTTTTTTAAATTTTGAATTGAATTTTAATTTTTTTCCTCAAGCTTTTCCTCACTTGCTTAAGCTTTGAAACTTTTGATGAATGCAATTGATAAATTAATAAGCTAAGCTCTTGCTCGAATGACCATGCTAATGATGGCTTTAGTACGAACCTAAAATTTTCAAAAAATCCAAAAATTAAAAATATTCGACTAGTTTGTTTTTTTTAATTTACACAAAAAATAAAACTTCTAGCATTAGAAACCAAAGTTTGGAGAATTTCTCTTCATTGACATGCAGAAATCGAGTCCTAGACCTTTGTCTTCTGCCTGATTACTGTCTTCTCACCCAATCAAGCGGCTGTGAGGTTCAAAACCCATAAGAGTCAGTCAAAAGTGAAAAATTTCAGAGCATCAAATATATTCGAATTAAGTAAAAGTGTCCAAATAAGTACCAGCTGTGCTCGAAAGCTAGTGCATTCACCTTATTTTAATATTCCTACATTGATTACTCATATTCGTACAATAAAATCCCAAGCAATCACCCCAATCATGATGAAATGCAAAAATAAATCATCATCAATTTCGCCTCGTCTTTCGTCAATTGCATACACATCATCCACTACAAACTGCAATATGCATCAAGTTGAAGCACATTTCCGAAATTCCATTACACCCTCCAGTCGCAATATTACCAAATTACAATTCACTAGTCGCTTTGCCGAAAAACTCACTTCGAAATAAATAAAACTTCTAAAAATAAACATAAATGTCAATGTCCTTTATCAAACAACTTTTGTTCCGTCGTTTCGTAGCCGTTGTTGTCGTTGTCGTCGATGAAGCCATTAAAATGCCATGGTAGTGGTGGGGGTTGAATTACTACGAAACCAACAGGCATAGGGAATTGGCGGAGGTGGAGGCGTTGATGGTGGTACGTACAACAATGACTTTTCATCACGAAACTTATCATGCATTGTGTACGGCCTACGGTCTACTACGGAATAATGACAATCATAAGAACGTTCATCCATAGGCCCAACAACAAAAACCACGATTGTTGCCTCTGCGGCCCAATCCGTTTAAATTGTAATAAAAATTCAAATTTTTGCCATTTTTTCTACGAGCCGATGGAAATGAAAAGCAGCAGACTACTCTCACCACCACCCTTCTGCTTCGAATTAAAACGTATTACATAGATGAAAGTAGGCTGCAGAACGGTAGAAGTTATTACAAAATCGATTCGAGAAGAGACATTAGTTTTATCTACGAGGCAGCCAGTGAAAAATGTCCACGACGATAATGCTGCAAGTGTCCAGAATCTATGTAACAGGACACATAACATTACATAGACGGAAAGCTCGTTGAGAAATTGTTAAACCTGCGACCGAAGTAAACTACGGAATATTAACTTGGATTTTGTTGCGGCAGTTCATCTTTGATTTTATTTCATGTAAATTGAGGAGGGCAACGACTGTAAACAATTTTATTCATTTTATCTGAATGTTAGTGACGGAAGGGTTAAAATGTTAAATTTCGGATTTGGATAAGGAATTTCATGAACATTCCACATTTTTCTAATTTTATAAGAAAACAACTGAAGTCCATCACCTATGTAAATTTTCGTAAAAATTTCAAATGAATTCATATTGCAGCACATCACGAAATTCGAAGCCAAAATTCTGATTCATTGGTGGTTGAAATGGGCGAAAAAAAGAAGCTTTTCGCTCATTTGCCCCAACGTAGGTGAATATTTTACTCTTCGAGCTTCCGCTTGAATCAAATAAGCTTCGCTAAGCTTAATATCCATCGATTTGCACGTGTATTTGTGTCATTCTTGCTTACGGGAATCTCGCCGTGCCGGGAAAGCCGTGATAATACACAACAGAACATGTTTGGGCTTAAGTAGCGGTCATTGCCCTTTCGTTCGAGATCTCGTAGTGGATTAGGTACAAAAACAGAGAATTCTTTTTTCGGAGAAGAGCGAAAGAAAGTTCGCTTTCGCTCGTCGGATCCAACAAGCGCCACAGCAGCCAGGGTACGAAGCGTACGAAGCGAATTTGAGAGAAATTGAATAAGAGACGCAACGCGTCACTCTGATGTCATTCAGCAGGAGCTACGGCACGATGTCGGGTTGGTGCCTACATAAAAAATCACACACCGATTCTTATCACACTGTGATAAGACCAGACCGTTGTACATAGGACGAAATTCGTCGCGCAACGTATAGCATAAATCGCCAGAATCGGGCACCGACCGACCGAGAGCCGGTGTTGCGCGGCGAACGACCTCAACGGGAACGGGGGGTGAATTGAGTTCGGTGGAATATGTAATTAATTCTACCCCACGAATTCAATTCAGGGGAGAATGACTCTGTGGAATTTTCGTTACATAGCTTATCACAGCTTATCAACGAGAATGAAAAGTCACAGGCCTTTCGATGTGGATTCGCATTCGTTTGCTACAGTGCAGTATGGTGGACGTGCACAGATGGCCAACGCGCCCTCCGAACATGACGGAATCAAAAGGCAAGTCAGTCAGCCAGCTAGCCTGCTGCTGCTAATGCAGAACGAAGGCGGAAGCGCGGAAAAGTAACGAGCGAACAACGACCTGGTCGCAATCAGCTGATGATAATGTTACTCATCATCTGCCACTGGGAGCATTATGCACGTGGTTTTTGGTGAGAGTTGTCGTATTGATTTTTTTGAAGAATTTGTAGAAGATGTGAATGGATTTGTTGACTTTTGAATATAAATTGATGACTTTGTACCAATATCTTAATTTATGATGCTTTTTGTCATGTCCTAGATAATTTTTATTTTTTGATTTGATTTTTTATTTTTTGAAACAACGAGGCAGCCATTCAAGTATAAGCTTTATATCTTTTATGCATCCTATCCTCTAATCCATAAAAAACTAAGATTTGACGTTATATTGGAGCTGTTGCAAATTAATCACGCAGGGTGAGTTTTTAAGATAGGAGTCACTAGCGACTAGTATGGTGAAAATTCAAAAGACAAAAAAATTAAAATTTACTCTGTTGTGTTGGATGAACAGTATATAACAATAAGTTCGTGTCTTTGTAACGTCGGATACTTTTGCAAATTCATAACATAGTTCTTTTAGTTTTTTTTTACATTTCAGATATGATGTTGAAAATCCTGGAGTGTAAAGAAGGAAACTAGTTAAGATGATTTAAAGAATCCATTTTATTTTGTTGCGTAAATTGTTAGTTAAACTGTTCTAAAAAAAATTTGTTCTCAAAGTTTCGTATGAAAATTTACATTCGTGCTGATTCCATGAGTGGTTTTTCGTCTAAATGCCGGGACGAGTGGCAGGATTCAAAACGGTTTTTCTCAAATTGATTTTTTTTCAATTTCTGTAGGCCGTAGTTCAACAAATTTCAAATTTTTTATTTTTATAAGTGAAATTTAGTTTTTTTTTACATGATTCCACTCTATATGAGTTTAAGTTTGGAGTAACATAATTGTTTACAGCATATTTCTTTGTTGCGAAAAACATAATAAAATAATAGAAAAAAAAAATTCACAGTTCAAATCCAATTTTCGTTTTGTTTACTTAAAGTTAGTAACTTTGAAACTGTATTGATTTTGAGCGCATCCAGTAAAGTCTTATGGCAGCTTTTGATTGACAGCGACTTATTTTTTTATTTGTTAGCCAAACAAGACAAAAATTTGGTGCATTTATATAAATATGAAACAAATTAAAACAAGAAAAGGAAAAAAACAACTATATATGAATACAAAAAAGTAAAATTCAAATAAATAACTAAGAAAGAAAATAAATAAGTTAGAAGCAGACAAAAAATAAATAGAAATCAAATAAATGAATATAAATTAAAAACAATATTTACAAAGAAACTTAAAAACTACGGGGTGTAAATGGCTTGGATAATCTAGGATTTGATGGATAATTTGGAAGTCGTTGGGGAATAAAGGATGCCAAAGCCAGTGAAAATTTTGCAACATCTATTTACATTAGAATAAGCCGGTAAATAGAATGCGGATATTCCTTTAGCAAACGATTGGACTTAGTGTTCCTTACGGGGATATTTATCAGCATTCTACAATTCAGGAATTCAACTCTTAAAAAACCTACCACGACGTCAAATGAGAAGCAGGCCGATATGGCCATTCCTCTAGATGCAAGGAAGTTAATAAATAGTTGCCGAGAAAGTAAGTGGTAAGATCAGGACCTGGACCTTTGTTACAATCGAATTCCGAAATAGCTTAACGTATTTCTTCACGTGATATTTTTATGTGGCTGGCCAAATCTGTTGGAGGTAAATCAGAAGAAGAAAGTTTTGGTCCTGAAATTCCAGAGCTAATCACCTGCGTCTTATCAAAGTCATGGTTTGCTGCGAAATGACATCAGATAAAAATGCGTGGCTCTTACTCGTTCAAAGATGTTAATGGGAATTATTTTATTTTATTTTATTTACTAACCAAACAAAGTATAGCCAATGCAAAGAAAATATTTGAAATAAATATGTGTAAACGCAAAACACAAAACAAATAAATCAATAATAAAAATAAATAATAAACAAATAATACATTGTCATATAGCTTAAGATAAGGGGTTATGTATGGCTTGGAGGAAAATTTGGAGATCGTTGGGGAACACAGAAAGCTTATACTGTTAAGGGGTTATTCTACTGTTAAACGGGTAAAAAGCAGTATCATTTTAAAAGTGTTGTAAAAAAAACTATTAGAGATATCAATTTGAAATTTTGCATGCATCTTTATTAACAAAAAGAGTATAAAACCGCATAGTTGAATTTTTCAAAAAAAAAAAAAAAAATGGCGGCTTCTGTATGCAATTGATGGAGCGCGCGCTGACGGCCAGAGTCGACTGCGCGGCACATTGCCCAGGTCGTCCAGGTGATCTGCAATCAATTTAACGATGAAATTCTATTAGTTTAGCTACAAACACACAAAGTGAACCTAAATTGAGCCATAAAAATTGAAATCTAGTTATTTGGGAGCACTTTTTTCATCGAAATGAACGTCCAAGATCGAGTATGCTATTTTCCAACACTTGTCAAATCGCGAAAATTTGATATTTATGGCTCAATTTAGGTTCACTTTGTGTGTTTTTAGCTAAACTAATAGAATTTCATCGTTAAATTGATTGCAGATTGTGCCGCGCAATCGACTCTGGCCGTCAGCGCGCGCTCCATCAATTGCATACAGAACCCGCCATTTTGTTTTTTTGAAAAATTCAACTATGCGATTTTATACTCTTTTTATTAATAAAGATGCATGCAAAATTTCAAATTGATATCTCTAATAGTTTTTTTTTTACAACACTTTTAAAATGATACTGCTTTTTACCCGTTTAACAGTAGAATAACCCCTTAAATATTCTGCAGCATCTATTTACCGGCTCATTAGCTGCGTATGGACTTTGTATGGACTCGAGTCAGTTTACTGTGGGTTTCAAAAGCCGGATTCCAGCAGATAAAGGCATATTTGAGAATGGGGCGTATAAGTGAGATGTATAAGGATCTTGTGACCCATAGGTTACGAAATTCCTTGGAACGTCTTTTGATGAACCCTAGCTGTTTGTTTGCACGGGAAAGTATTTTATCATCCAAGATAACACCAAGGTCATAACGTTTTCAACTCGGGCTAACAAATTATTACCAAGATTACCAAGCAAGTACGTGTTATGTGAGACCGTGCATTTTCAGGAAAAACGAATAACTTGGCACTTAGCAATGTTGAGAGAGAGCTTATTTTCATTGCACGAATGATCAAGTGAATTAAGTTTAGATTGGAGAAGGAGTGCATCGGATTTAGATTTAATGATGTGAAAGACTTTGAGATCGTCGGAATAAAGTAGATGAGGTATATTTGCTAAGACGTCAGATAAGTCGGAAATAAATATATTAAAAAGGAGTGGGCCAAGATGGCTACCTTGTGGTACACCGGAGGTAGCAGATATATTTTTCGATAAAATTCCTTGAAATGTTACCAATTGTGTTCGACTGCGAAGGTAGGAAGTCAGCCAGCTATGCAAAGATCCGGCAAGACCGAATTTCTGAAGCTTTGAAATTAAGGTAGGGTGGTCAACTCTGTCAAAAGCTTTACTAAAGTCTGTATAGACTACGTCAATTTGATATAATGTTTGTACAAAAATATCTCCAAGATACGTGTAGTACACTGAAAGAAAAATCTTGGTAAAATCAACAATTTTCCTTAGTTGTTTTTGCGCCAGCTACGGGCTATAGTTAAAACAACCATCAAAAAATAGTTGATTACTTTTATGCACCATGACGCGTGGTTGATAAACAACGTCCGTGGTGCAAAAAAAGTAAGCAACCACAAATAATGGTATTCCTACAATATACTTAGTACGAAATAGTAAATGACTATAGTATGTAGTGTGGAATTATGTTTGTTGAATTTAAAAATTGTAGAATGAAACTATGAAAATTGTTGATAATTCAATATTGATGCTTATTTTCCTATTTTAGCAGAGTAGAAAGAACATTTTTCCGTAGTTCATTCGACAAATTTGAATGCATCGTTGCATTACTAAAAATAATAGTTAAACTAATCACAACTTTTTCTTTCAGTGTGCGCTCACTGCTATGGCGCTGCACTGCATCGCAATGCGTGTCATGTACATACATATATTAACTGCATAAAAAGCGTCATACAACGCAATAAAAAGGCTTCACAGCATAACATGAATATGAATTATATCGAACAGCAAACCGAACACAATTTTGCCATGTAGCATATGAAACTTCTATGATAGAATAGGAGTATGAGTATGAGGAGTATGAAAAATTAACAGTTTTCCTTAGTTGTTTTTGCATCAACTAGGGATATAGTTAAAACAACCATAAGAAAATTGTTGATTACTTTTATGCACCATAACGCGTGGTTGATAAAAAAAAAAAAAATTTCATTCGGAGCATGAAAAACGTCCAACTGTTGAAACCATTCTACTTTGCGTAGAATAATTCCAAAGACGTTGCTCACTGAATTACGTTTGTTGAAATCAACTATTGCAAAGTAGTTAAGTACCATAAAAACTGTTGATAATTCGAAACGTTGAAGTTTTGAGTGAATTGATGAATATTTTTCTATTGATCAATTATTTTTCGTGGCTATGAAACAATTAAAACAGTTGATTTCATGAACGTTGCGATATTTTTTGTATAACCAGAGGCAACTACTTTTATATCGTTAAATTAACTATATTAACATAGTAAAAATAACTATTTTCCGTAGTTCGTTTAACGATTTTGAATGAATCGTTGCAATACTATTAAAAATAGTTGAACCAACCAAGAGTTTTTTCTTTCAGTGTATTATTTTAGACAGAAAATAATAATTGAAAGCAAAAAATTTATTTGTTTTTTAAAATGTAAAGTGACTTTTTGGTTAACCTGCACTAAGAAAAGCAAATCGATTATTCAAATATATATTATAGTGGGTTCTAAGAAGTATATATATAGAATCTAGCTTCGAAAGGAAAAATTGTTTTTTTTTTATTAAAATATTTTTTTACAAGCTAGGAAAAAACTGGTACACATTAAAAACTTTGTTTATAGTTTACTGCAACTTAAATAAATCATTCAGCTATATCAGGAACAACACTGAGTGCAAAACAGTTTCCTGGGGAACTTTAAATTAGGATAACTTATAGAATTACCTATGGAAATATTTTGAGTCTTGACAGACAAATAAGACTTAATCAGCGAGAGAATATAACCTCTCGCAATTCTGCGACTTCCAAGCTGGAATAGGAATACAGCATGGTTTACTGGATCGAAGGCTTATTAGCTCCATTATCAATGAATTTAGTTACTAGTGAAAGAATTTGACTTGAAACCTGAAAATATATTGATTCTGAGCAAAAAAAAATATTCCAGCTCAAAATACCACATGAGTCGCTCTTTGGTGCATCTTTCCAATATTTTACTGAAGCTTGAAATTAGGGAAATTGAACGATACTTAATTGGATCTAATGGGTCTTCTTCTTCTTCGTAAATTGGGGTAATTGTTGCATGTTTAATCCTATTTAGAAAAATCACTTTATTTAAGTTCATGTTAGACATGAATGGTAGAGATCACAGGCTAAAATTTTTAAGTATTTTTGTACATATTTTATCAAATTTAAACTTCAAGACGTATAAGAAGCTCAGACTTCTCAATAGGCTGTAAGTTCGTAAGAAAAGTAGAGCACACATTTTCCTGTGATATGGAGCCATTAGAATCATAGCTGATCTTGGAGCCTATCATTCGTTTGCCTAATTCGCTGCTTTGATATTTTACCAGGTGTAATTTCGTTTATCGTTCTTTATGACTTTCGTGAATTATCAGGTTATTTCTTAAGTTCCATTTTGAGAAAATTGTTCATAGCAAATTTTACAAATTTTATTTTAAATTGCATATTAATGGCATATTTACCTCGATTTATTGTTTCGAGCGAAGTTTTGGTGTTTAAACAGGTACAATGAAGTAAATCTTCAAACTAATTAGAGTGAGCCCACAACTTCAATTCCATTCATTGAAACCTAGCTATTCAAGCATTTTTAGGTAAGCATTTCCCTACCACGATACCATTTCATATAAATTCCTCTCGAAAAAAATTCTTAAAAAAAAATCAAACCAAAGCGGCATCACCGTCACATTGACACGTGTGCATGCCCTAGGAAATCGGGGAATGCCCTTTAGTACTTTCTTTTGATTTATTACTATACTCGTACAGTATATAATATACTCTACAGTGTAGCTATTTGCGGAGCAGACCCAGAAATTCTTAACTAAAACTTTTATACAGCGCTGTCGAGAAAGTTCATAGTCCACAAACTTGGGCATTGATACTTATTATTTTTGATGAAATTATGAGACATATTTCGGCTTGGGTGCATTTGTTCGCGCAAAGATACTCTACGAGTAGATACTTGGAGACATGCATGTATGTATATATGCGGGTAAACACTTTTAAACGACATCGATGAAATTCTTTCTTTTCGTTGACTGGCATATAGAGATGATGTGACTATGTTGTCATATAAACTTCATAGCTGTAGCACTCAGCACATCAAAGTATGATTTATTTACTTTTAATTCTTGAGAATCGCTTTGATCAGTTTGCTGACGAATTGAAAAAAATGGGAGTGAGCGCATGTAAATTAAATGCAATGTAGATATTGAACGGGAATTTTATAAGTTCGAGCTTAATTTTTTTTCGCATGAGTATGATTTTGTATCCGAAGACAGTTTCGGAGAGTCGGAGAGTTTTGCATTATATACCTACATACTTTGAATATAATTTGAAATTGAGTGAAACTTGCACTTTTTCGTTAGTTGGGTGAATATTTTAGCAAAAGTAAAATTATCAAAAAAAATGTAAGTGGAATAAGTAAGTGGAGCATGTCAGGCGGGTGAGTTTTTTTTATCGATCCCTGATGATCAGACTAATTTTGTTTGCAATGATTTAGTCAATGAAGCTTAATACATATTTGATTTTCATTTGGGGGATCACTTAAACGAATTTATAATTAAATTTTTTGTGTAATTTTCCAGCCAGGAAAATAGGGGAAGGGTCTATGCGGAGACAACAAATTGACTCCAATTTCTTGTAAGAATATATTAATGGCAATGAATCATCGTGGATCCTCTGCAGCTGGAAATGATCAATAGAATGGAATGATATCTAAAATTGCTTGAATGATATCTAAAAGATCCAAGGTCCAAGCTCAATCTTACAGTGCTAATCATAGTTTTTTTTAAATCAATCTTGGCCCTTTCATCACAATGATACACTAAAAATTAAGGCATGATTTCCGGAAAGAAACAATAATTTACTTTCGTAATTGCATTTGCACACATTTTCGAAAAAAACAACGGATCCCGAAACATGCATCTCGCATTACCGTTTGAAAAAATTTAACCGCACTTATTATAGTTGGGCTATGACGGTCTTGGCTGTTGCATAGAATTCACATAATTAAACTTAAACTAGCCGCTGCGCTAGTTAAATATTTAATCTCGTGTAGGTACCAATAAGATAGAAGTTCAGTTCTTCCGAAAAGGTGAATGCTCTTTTTCTTGTTCACTTCCAAAAACAGCTTTATGTACTTAGCTGTGTACCGATAGATATGTACATGAATACCGGTATAGATGCGTGTAAACCGGTAAATTCTTATAGACCTGTGTAGATACGTTTAAATACTTGTAGATGCGTATACACACAATCGACGTAATGTTTAGTTAAAGGTAATTGTATTTAAACTACATAACTGGAAAAAATGAATTTGATGACAATGATGACAATGTGATTGAGATATATTTGATTTTTTCTTCTTTTTTTCTCACGTCTACAGATGCGTATTGCTGAATGTTGACTACAAGTAAATTATGTTGGATAAATTTTTAAGCCCAACGAGGTGTAACAACATAAGATTGGTTGAACTTAGTGAACAAGTGCGTTATTGCGTAATTATGGAAGTTTTTTTCACCGACACGAAGTAACGTTTCAAATGGCTAGGTGGAAAATTCTGTGATTATGTTCAATTTTCTAACAGTCATTCATTATTTCTAGCGAAAAATAAAAAAAAGGAGCGGAGTGTCGATTATATAGAACTATAAATCGATCTGAGTTCTATGAGATGTAATGTGAAGTATCAGTGTATTTCTGGTTAGAAGTTTTTCAAATTTTCCGTTGAATGATACATTTTCAGCTTGTAAGCTAAAGCCAATTGAAAACAATATCTTGACAATAGATCGTTTAAAAAGACACTCACATATGTATATGCCGGTGATAATTTCGACTACTGGCCTATGGGCTAACTTTTTACATTTTCAAACTAAAATTATAGTTAATTATAATATTTAATTACATTTAAGCTGACTGTGACTCCTGTCAAGATAGTCTACTAACACACTAGTTCAATGTTAAATTTTATTATTTATTCATATCGAGGCCCGGGGACCAAGAGTCGATCATCAACATAAATTACAAAACCAATATAAAAGTTCAACCGCACAGCTCAGTCTCTATCCATCAACTGCCGGTCGTTGGCGAGTCGTTTCGCAGTTAACTTCATCTAGTCTTCGTGTATGACTGGCAGGGTTGCCAGTTGACAGCTCGGCCAATCCTGAACAGGCACTTGTCCTCAAGGCCTCATCATCTTCGGAATCTTGCTCGTCATCTTCGTCATCATCCAGCTCTGGTGGGGCGGAGCACCAACGCTTCATTTTGTCCGAGGAAAATACTGACGAAAATGACCTCTGCTTCACCTTCATCTTATTGATATCCGTGACCAAATATCTATCGTGACCTAATACCTTGGCTACCGTATAAGGTCCACGGTAGCGTGCGTCCAGCTTACGAGACTCGCCCGTAGACGGCAAGTCGTGTTGTACCAGCACTAAGTCCCCTTCGGTATACACAGTTGGCGTACGATGTTTTCTATCAAAACGCTCCTTCCATCTGGCTCTGTTGCCCTGGATGTTAGCCAATGCCTGACTCCGTTTTTCCTCCATCGGTACAAGCTCTTCAGCGGCAACAATAGCAGCGGCCATTTTATTTCTTACAATATCACTTAGTTTAAAATCAAACACCAACTCAATTGGTGTGAAACCCGTAGTCGCATTCTTCTGGGTATTTATGGTCCATTGTAGCCGACGTAACTCGCTGTCCCATTCCTTCACTTGGGCACCGGAGGTACGTAGGAAGCTAAGTATTATGCCATTTGCTCGTTCTACTTGGCCATTGGCTCGTGGTGTTCTCACAGCAGTCTTGACGTGCTGTATGCCGTTGAGCTTACAATATTCTTGGAATTCCTTTGAGGTAAAGCAAGTACCACGGTCTGTCACCAACTTGTTTGGCAATCCAAAATAAGTGCTCAATTCATTGAGCGCCTGTAAGACCGGACCACTTTTAGTATTTCGTACAGCTTTAACTGCTAGGTATTTGGTGAAGGCATCGCTCATAGCCAGAACATAGCTATTTCCCTTCTTGCTCCTGATGAATGGTCCAAGGTGGTCTATATGCATCTGCCGGAATGGGATTGGTTCCATCTCATCGGTATGTAATGAGCCTTCAGGTTTACCACCTCTTGCCTTGTTGAAGCAACAGTCAACACAGGCTGCTATGTAGCCCTTAACATAATTTCTCATGCGGCTGAACCAATAGTGCTCGCGTATTCGTTGTAATGTCTTGTCAAGACCAAAATGGCCCATTTCATCATGGCAATGGCGAACAATACGCCATCGTACAGCCTTTGGTACAACAAATAGTAACTTTTGCTGCTCGCGTCGATATAGTCGCCCATATTGTAGTGTATAGTCCCCTTTTACTTGCGTTGCTCGGTCAGACTCCTGCACTCCTCTCAGCGTTGCCACTATATCACACAGCTTCGGGTCTTGTAGCTGCATGGTAAACAACCAATCGTCTTCCCCGCTGCGTATATGCATAATTTGATTTTCGGGCTCTATTACAGGGAGAGGGGCCCTACTGAGCGCGTCTACGTGCGACATATTTCTTCCAGGTCGGTGTATGCACTCGAAGTCATACTCAGCCAATCGAATCCACCAGCGAGCGATGCGTGGAATCAACGGTGTCTTTGCTTTAACAGTTGTTATGGCGGAGCAATCGGTGATGACCTTAAAGTGTTTGCCCAATAAGAACATTCTAAAGCGCTGCAGACCTTCAACCACGGCCAGCACCTCCAGCTCATAACTATGGTATTTCGCCTCAACCGGGTTACAATGGCGGCTGAAATACATTACTGCGTTATATGAGTTACCTGCATCCGTCGACTGTAGGAGTATCGCAGAGATACCCCGGCTGCTTGCGTCTGTGTGCACCTGATGCGTTGCCGTCGGGTCGTAGAGCGCTAATACCGGCTTATTACAAAGCTTCTCAACAAGCGTCTCAAATGCTTGTTGCTGCTCATCCTCCCACGCAAACTTCTCGACATCCTTCTTCAACAAGCGCGTAATGGGTCTTGCTATCAGTGAGTAATCTTGGATGAACTTCCTGAAGAAACCAGTCAACCCTAGGAACCGTCTAACCTCAGTCACCGTTCGGGGTTGACGAAATTCCTTAATTGCTCGAACCTTTTCCTCACCAGGTATGATTCCTCCTTTGTTAATCACGTGCCCTAAGAAGTTTAGTGTTTTTGCCAAAAACTTACACTTATCCAAACGTAAGGTAAGTCCACACTTCTCCAGAGTAGATAAGAATCTTTCCAGTTTGTTAAGACCCTCAGCTACTGTCACGCTAGGTATGATTACGTCATCCAAATAAGCTATGACGTCTGCTATGCCAGCCATTTTCACAACCTGAGTCATCATTTCTTGGAACACTGCAGGGGCATTCACCAGTCCGAATGGCATCCTATTGTATTCGTAGTGGCCACTGGTTGTTACGAACGCAGTATATGGCTTGCACTCCTCAGCCACTTCAACTTGATGATAACCCATTTTAAAATCTAGGGTTGTGAAATAGCAGTTACCCGATAGCTGGCCAAATATTTCTTCAATTATTGGCATCGGAAATGGCTGTTTCGCGGTGATTTTGTTGAGTTGCCGATAGTCAACACACAACCGGAACTCCCTATTGCTCTTTTCAACAAGCACGATCGGAGCGGCATACGCGGAAACTGAAGGTCGAATAATATTTGACTTCAGCAAATCGTCTATTATTCCTTGTACTACAGGTCTGCGTGCGAAAGGTATGCGGTAGGGTTTTATTTTGATCGGTATGTTGGTAGTCAAACGGATTTTCATTTCCGCGAAATTACATTTTCCCACTTCATACGCATTAGCGGCGAAACATTTTCCGTATTGCGACAAGGTACGCTTCAAAATGTTGGTGTCCTCTTCTGACAAATCTTCGCATTGCACTGTTGACACACAATTCTCTAGGTTGCAACTTGATTTGTCGATCACTAACCTTTTTCCATTCGAAAGCAGCACATCTCTGCCCAACAGTACCTCATGTGCAAGACTTGCATCGTCCACTATGAGCATTTCCGACTGAACCTCACTGTCATCCATCGAGACATTCGCAACAATTGAGTTTTTACAAATAATTTTTCCGCCGGCAAAACCACTCAATTTTACATAACAAGCACTTGCATCTTGTTTTAACTTATGCGCGGCACTTCTTTTTATCAGGGTACGACCACTACCCGTGTCTATGAACGCAATCATCGCGACATTATTTACTTTCACCGCCTTTAGCATGGAACCTCCCGTAGCTGCATCAATAGCGTTGCACGATTCGTTAACTTTATTGTTTTTGCAGTCGCTTGCCTTGTGGCCCACACGCCCGCATTTATTGCATCGTTCTCGCTTCTGGGGCTTTATGCAGTTTTTGGCGACATGTCCACGTACGCGACAATTAAAACATACAGGTCCTCTGTCCATGAGCTCACTCCCACGTGTCTTCTCTACTTTCGTATCCTGCGTTTTCGAACACACAACCTCTTTCACATCACTAGTTCTTGCAACGTTGGTCAGCGCTTGCAATAGATCAGCACATTTGTTGATAACAACAGCTGATAACGTGTTGCTCAACGCTTTGTTGTTTAAGCCGTTAATGATGTATCGTACCAGCGAGCAATCATCCACTTTTCCACGACGGCCAATAGCCAACATGCGATAATAGAATTCTACATATGATTCGCCTGTATTCCGTTTTGCTGTTGTTAACTCGATGTGTGTGTCCGCAGCAACCAGCTGGCAGGGAAAATCTACCAAAAACGCATTCACGAACTCGTTCCAAGAGCGGAAAACTGGTTGAGACTCCATCCACGTTTTTGCTGATCCCTTCAGCTTAGTTTGGACCGCAAAGAGTAGCACTTGTTCATTCCAATTGTTCGCGCTCTTAAGTTGGTCGATCCGTTCTACAAAACGTAATGACGTGGTTTCTCCGGCACAAGGGTTGTATTCCGGCAAAATGTCCATCACATCCCTTGCACTAAATGTTTCTCTTACCTGTGCACCCTGTGAGCTCAATACTTCAGTGCGCGGCGGCAAAACAAATGACTGTGCATTCGCCGTCGCAGGCATATGTGCGTTGTACGACAACTGTTCAAACACGGCGTTGTTGTTATGTATTGCATTTGCTGTATATGTCGTGCTTGTTGGTGTTTGTAACTGCGTGTTGGTCGGTGGCAGTCCATATGGCTGCAGGGGTACAGTCGCCTCGCTACGATAACAAGTAGCTAGCTGCGGCTGCGTGTTAGCAGCGGTTGTTGTATATGCAAGTCCGTGTGGTACCATGAACGGCTGCGAGACTGCAGGTAAAACCCTTAACGACTGCAAAGCGGCAGCGGGTATTACATGCGAACCAGCAGGCAATGTCGATAACGACTGTGAAGCGGCAGCAGACATTGACTGTGAGGTCATTTTTGGCGGCTGCGGGTCGGCAGAAGGAGAACTCCGACTGAGCGGCGATGCATACTGTACTGGCGGAAGATATGGAGGGAACGTTGTGGTTGGAAAGTTTAACGGCTGCGTCCCAGCATTTCCGTTAGTCGTATCAGAGTCGCTGCTACGCGCCATATCGGCAGAGGCGGCAGCCGGCTGCAATACGGCAGCGCTACCCGTCGTCTGCAGCTGCGTAGTAATTGATAGCATCGTTTGGAGCTGTTTCGACAGTTCCATCACCGATTCCCTGAGACTACCGACATCATCGCGAATTTGTTCTATACCTGTTTCGTTAGCGTCCTCCCTAACCACACTTTCTTCAAAGTAGTCAGCGTTGACGCCACTGTCCATCAGACGCGCTATAATATTTGCCTTTGTGCCACTGCTTGCAAGTCCAAGCTCGACTGCTTTCGCACGCAGTTTTTTTAGGGTGATGTCTTTTAATTCGCGCACCATTCTGTTTCATTTAATGCGCACACTTTATTTGGACGTTCACGAACTCTTGGGAATCCCACTTCTGAAAATTGTCAAGATAGTCTACTAACACACTAGTTCAATGTTAAATTTTATTATTTATTCATATCGAGGCCCGGGGACCAAGAGTCGATCATCAACATAAATTACAAAACCAATATAAAAGTTCAACCGCACAGCTCAGTCTCTATCCATCAACTGCCGGTCGTTGGCGAGTCGTTTCGCAGTTAACTTCATCTAGTCTTCGTGTATGACTGGCAGGGTTGCCAGTTGACACTCCTAAGTTCGGACATTTGGAAATGTCCATAATAAGTGCTGACCATTATGTTCTTAATTTCCATAAAAGCGCAAAAAGCGTTTATTCTTGCAATAAGAGAGCGGTTTTAATGAAAATTCAATTAGATACATATACGCCTGTTTATGAGTTGAAAAAAAAAATTTACTTCTTGGTCGTGTGGGAGCTAGTGATTGACAATGCGGGTTGTCAAACTTTTTGCGAACTTTAGTTCGCTGAAACCTTCCATACCTACGGATTTTAAAAATTCTAATCCCTAATCGAATCGAACGGCTAGATGGCACATTCAACAACAATTTTGTTGGAGAATATTCGCTTTCACCTCATTCCTTTGTTCTAATACTTTTCTAGAAAACTAATGTATACACCACTGTATACTTTGAAAGTAATAGACAATCGTTTTATATTTTCCATTAAGTTTGATGACAGAATGTTGAAGCGATAACTATTCCAGTTCAAACGATAGTTAAAAGGGTGAATTTGAGACATAAGATCCATTTAATTAATTGTGTTTTTTTTTGTTTGGAGCATGCTTCTTTTGCTTCTTTTAAGCTCGTTGTGTCATATGATAATTCTAACTAGTTACCTCTAAATGACTAAATTATCGATAACCTTATTTAGCTCCGGTAATTTACTCCTTAAAATAAGCTCAAACTACTCGAAATTATATAATCTATTTGTATGAAGTTGTTTTCTCATTATAAAAGATATTACTGTATTTAAATCGTTAATAATAAAACAATTATTATTCATGATTTAAAATTCAAATTAAAAATATTTAAAGAATTTCTGGGACCCAAATGAGGCAAAATAAATACCTTTTGAGAGTTTCTTAGTAATCCGATCAACAATACTCGTATAGGTGCCTATATTATAAATACATGCAGCCATACATTCTTTTTATATGCATTACTAGGAAATTTAATTTTTTCGGTATGGCACCACTGGTACATGGTAGCCCACATTTCGAAATCGTTACTCAAAACCAATATATTCTGTGAATTTCAGTTGCATTGAATTATCGGGTCGTGAGTTCTCGTGAATATAATTTTCTGATGCTAGAAATGTAAGTAACTTGGGGAATGGTTACCGTTCTTGTCCGATGTGAAATTTCAAATGCCTTACTCTGGTTGTTTAGACAAAGAATAGCATATACATATGAAGCTTTTTTTTTATAAAAAAAAAAGTTTTTCAGGAGACGTGATGATATCAGGGTTTTCAATTTCAGTACCTGCCGTAGCTGCAGGGTCCATAAAAACTACATAAGTCTATAGCTTGGTAACATTAGTGTATGTTTTAAGTTAATATCGCAATTAAATTATTTTCAAATTTTCTCAATATATTATTACTCAAAAATATATTAGGCAACCAGTGCACAAAATGGGTTAAGAATTTCCTAAGTGTTATAATATTCATATTCAAAACACGTTCGACGTCCATTTCGCAAACATAGCCACTTAAAGGTCATAAAATAATTAAGATGATGATATGCAATTGAAAATAATTTTTCGATAGAAATATAGGGATATTTAATAAATCACTGAAATGGCTGCCGGCGCCAAAGGGTTAAAGATAATGAACATTTGGTGAGACCTGAAGAAATGTATCTTGAAAGTTTCAGCTCAACCAGGTGGCACGTTTTCGAGAAATAGCCATTAAATTTATAATATATATATATATATATATATATATATATATATATATATATATATACACTACCGGTCAAAAGTTTGGGTCCACTTCACAATGTTGGTGAAATGTACAAGAAACCATGGTTTTCTTCGTTCATTGTTTTTTTATTATCAATATTTATGAAAAAGTAATCACTGTTTATACAAAATATGTCAACTCACAAAGAAACCCGCAAATATTTATCTATATTTTTGATTCTTCGAAATATCCGCCTTTTGCTCATATAACAGCAGCGCATATTCTGGGCATCCTTTCAATCAATTTATGCAATGATTCCATCGTTATTTCATTCCAGCAATTCTGTAGGAACGTCCAAAGCTGTTTTGTATTAGTTGGTTGCAGTTTTCTCACTTGTCTGTCCAACTCGTCCCACAGCAGCTCGATCGGGTTACAATCCGGCGACTGAGGAGGCCATTCCATATATTTGAGTTCTTTCTGCTTCTCTTTGGCTGCGATGTAATCCCGGCAAAATTTAGAAGTGTGCTTAGGATCATTATCTTGCTGGAAAACGAATCCGCGACCCACAATTCTTTTCCCACACGGAAAAGCGTGCCGTTGAAGAATGTTGTGGTAGACTTTTTTGTCCATGATACCCTCAATTTTCACAATGTCACCAACAATGTCCCCAGCAAAGCATCCCCAGACTAACACTGACCCTCCACCATGCTTGACTGTGGGGATCACACATTGGTTAATCATGCGTTCGCCAACCAAACGACGAACATATTGTCTGCGTCGTTTGTTGAAAATTTCAAATTTTGATTCGTCCGTGAACAAGACTTTAGACCATTGTTCAATTGTCCAATTTTTATGTTTTTTAACCCAATTCAATCTTTTCACTTTGTTTTGCTTGCGTAGTAATGGTTTTTTAGCGGCGACGCATCCTTTCAAGCCGTAATTTCGTAGACGTCGCTGTACCGTCGAAACAGATACTGATGCTTCGCGCGCGGAGTTGAGTTGTTCACGAATTTCGGGGGCTTTGAGAGAACGATTTTTCTTGCTTACAACACAGATGAACTTGTCCTCTTGTTCTGACGTAGTTTTAGGCCTCCCAGAACGATGACGACTCTGATTACACCCTGTTTCGCTCTTTCTTTGTAACGCTCTCATGACTGCATTTTTAGAAACATTACATTTAGAAGCAATTTTTCGCGTTGAATAACCTTCTTCATGTAGTGCCACAATGACTGCTCGTGTCTCTACACTCAGCTCTGCTTTTCGACCCATTTCTCTACGAATGAAACATGAAATATATAGTTTTATTCACATTTTTATAATGAGATGATATTTTTCGAATTACGTTAATTTACATTAAAATTTTTGTCGAATACATATGATTTTAAATACGATAAATGTTCTACTCACCTTTTTGCAAAGAAAAATGTAACAAACAATTGGAAATATAACTCTTGGAGTGAGTTTTTGCAGCACAAGGATGTTACGCGTAATAGACACTAGACGCATCGATAGAATGCAACAAGTCATAACACGTTTATGCACGATCTACGCGTCTCCCAAGGACGCCCTCTCCACTCTGACACCCTCCTACACTCTGACCAGTAGCAAGACGCACGCGCTTGACAAAATCCACTGAGTAGCCGACTTAATTGTGTAGAATTCAAAAATAAAGCAAGTGGACCCAAACTTTTGACCGGTAGTGTGTATATATATATATATATATATATATATATATATATATATATATATATATATATATATATATATATATATATATATATATATATATTAGATCATTAGCAAAAATCGCTAGGCTTAAGGCGTTTGCATCTAATCATAAAGTAATTTGAACTCATTTTTTGAAGCAACGTTTCACTGTTACCACTAGCTCTGGGTGATTTCAACTCAACAAATTGCAATACATAAGGATGTACACTTGCGCACAAAATTATTCGCTCAAGCATATCTCAAACATAAATGGTAAGCAAACTACGTAAAAAAATTATGCATTAATAATTTTTTACGATTTCTGATTGGTATTGATATCTAAGCAACAATGAACTAAAAAATAGTACTGGTTAATGTCAAAAATGAGAAAATAGTTAAATATATTATCTTCCATACAACCACACCAAATTATCCGCACAAATCAAGGAAATTGTTAAAATACGTAAAATAGCGCATAACGATACTTGAGATTTGCATGTGTGTACGCTCTCGAATGTTTTTGGTGCGATTTAGTCGAGTACGTTCGGCTATGTGTAATTGGTCGTAAAAAATTTAAAGATTGCTTGAGGAAAGAAAATTAATTGTAAATTTAGTTTGCAAATGGAAAACATATCGTGGAATTGGAGAATTAGTAGGGAGGACTCATACGGAAGTATGGAATGTGATGAATAAATACTGTTATGAAGGTTCTTCTGAAAACAAATGTGGAGGAGAGCGACACAAAAATTTTAACAGAAGAAAATGAACATCATATTATTTAAAAAATCAAGTGAAATCCCAAAAAATTACAATTGCTGGCTGAATAAGTGTTAAAAATAATAAATAGACCTGGGTCTAGAGAGACTGGGAGTAAAACATTATGAAAAAACCGCTTTCGAATTAATTGCAAAAGTGAATCGAATCTAAAGATAAGAAATTGTTTAAAAAAAATAAATACGTAAATAAGGGTTGAAAATTGGGGGAAAATGTTCTTTGCAGTAATGTATGTAATTATAGAAGACAATTTGTTTGGAGGAAAAAAAACCATTTGCAGAAGGTAGTATTTGCATGAGTGCCAGTTACGGGGAAAACTTGTAATTCATAGATACCACACTGAACAAATACGAGTACTTAAATATTTTAAAATAAACTTATTGCACACAAATTGGAATTGATCAATTTTTTCCAACGGGCTAATGATCCCAATGATGTTGCGTACATAGTTAAGTCGTGGTTGCTCTATCAAATGCCAAGTCAATTGCATACATCCCCACAATTACCGGAAATTAATTCGTATTTGTCGCTGATGCTTGAAATAAGGACAAGGGAACATCATATTTCAAATAAGTCGCAGCTTAAATAAGAGCTTCAGGGAGAATTGGAAAAAATTGACGCCACAAAAACAAGAAAATCTGCAATTTCGATCGGTCTACTTTTGAAATATCGATAAATGTTAACGAATTGAAGTATATAAAAAAAATAGTCCTTAAAGTGAAACTTTTGATCATAGATGTTAGTATAAGAGGGTTAATCCAAAAGTAATGATAATCAATATAAACTAAGGTGATTAAACTTGAAAAAAATATATCCCTTTCAACATAATCTCCTTGCAAGTTAATAAATTTAAATTAGAATTGTTTTTGCGAGATGATTAAAATTGAAAAAATTTTTATTTACATTGAAAATTTTTGTTTGGCAAAAACAATTCCAATTTGATTCTGCTTCGGCTTATTCCGCAAAACGATCGAGTTTCCCGTATCAATTACTCTCTGCTTTGATAAGCTTTAGAGACGATATATGTTCTCTATGCTGATTTATAGACAAGAAAGGAACCATGATCACAATTCAATAATCTTTACTAATAAATTTGGTCCATTTTTTCCAAACCCAGGATACCCTTAGACTATTTTTATGGTCTTTACTCTTCCAAAATGCCCCAACAGAAGCCATCACTTTGCTATTATCTTCAAATTTCTTGCCCCCGAAGGTGTTCCTTGAACCGAGGAAAGAGGTAGAAGTCACTGGGAGTTAGATCTGGAAAATAGGGCAAATGTTCAAGCAGCTCCAAAGCTGTTTCTTGAATTGCAGCTATCGATACTGCAGCCTTGTGATCCGGTACGTTGTTTTGATGAAACATCCCTCCGGCTCGCAGTTTGCCGCGTCTTTTTTCCTCAATAGCCTCCCGCAATCTTCTTATTCGGTCTGCGTACTAAAAACCTGATATAGTGGCTTCCTTTTCCAAATATTCCACCATAATAATTACTTCAGCGTCCCAAAACACTAATGCATAACCTTCCCTGCCGAACTCGAGAACTTGAATTTCTTCGGCATCGATGAAAAGGGTCACTTCCAGGGCATTAATTGCTGTTTCGTTTCTGGATCAAAATGGTGGATTCAGATCTCGTTCATGGCTACGAACCATGACAAAAACTTCTCCTGATCACCCTCGAAATGTCGGCTCGTTTCTTCTTTTGCTCGTCGGTTAACATGCTCGGCACCCAACACGCAGAGACCTTCTTCAGATGGAATTCGTTAGCAACGATTCTTTGAACACTCCTATACGAGATCCTTGGGACCTTAGCTACATGTCTGATGGTCACTCTTTGATATGTCAACTCGACATCTTCAACTTTTTTCAAGTTGTCTTCAGTGAGGGACGTGGATTAATGTCCTTGGCCGTATTCATCTTCAGTAGATGTTCTTCCCAGCTTACACTCCTTGGCCCAGCATGCAACGGTGGCATATAGAGGAGCCCTTGTGTTTCCACCAAATCGCTGTCTATGTCATTGGTAGATATTTTTTCCAAACACAGGTACTTAATGGCAACTCTGATTTCGTTTTTTTTTTTCATTTTGATGTTCTCTCTTCGACTACTCATATTCAAATGAATGTACCTCTCTAGAATCGTGGCCTATTTAAATGTTTTTTTTTGTGTTGACTTAATTTTATGCGAACTGGAAATAGCCGATTATCACTACTTTTGGATCAACCCTCGTAAATGGACGTAGTAAAATTCAATTGAGCATTTTCATTTGTAATCGGTGAAACTAACAAGGAGAATTAATGTAACCAAAAATTATCTCAATACTTTCGAGGAATTAGTGTCCTGATCAACCTCGAAAATACTACTGTGATCAAAAAGTAAGGTGAAATTGTCAGTTAAAACTCCCGGGCATTAGCAAGGCAGGTTATTTTATTTTCCTAGGTTGGTGGGACTGTCTATTACATTTGCCAAGTGTTTGTTTGTCAAAAGATTTATTTATCTCCGAGTTACACGTGTTGTTGTAAACAACCAAAAGTGAATTTTTCGATTTTTACAATGGGTGATTTTGTTGAGCAAAGAACTTGCATCAAATTTTGTTTGCGCATCGAATATTCTTGTGCAAGCACGTTGAAAATGTTGCGGAAGGCCTTTGGTGATGAAACTATGGCACAAAAAAACCTTTATAAGTGGTACAAAGAGTTCAAAGCGGGCCGAGAACGCGTTGAAGACGAACCGCGCTCTGGACGACCATCAACGTCTACCGTCGAGGATCACGTCCAAAAAATCTAAGATTTGGTGCTTGAATATCGTCGATTGACAATAAGAGATCTTGCTGATAGTATTGGAAGATAATTTGGTTCAGTCCAAACCATTTCGAAGGATGTTTTGTGTCTCAAACGCGTCATTTTTTGGAAAAAAAAGCGTCGCGTTGATGTGCGTGAAACTTTGGTGTCTAACTATCAGGACCACTTGAAATGCATCATTACTGGAGACGAGACTTGGATTTATGCATACGACCCTGAAACCACCGACCAATCCAGCGAATATCGTGCAAAAGGTGCAACAAGACCGAAAAGACCACGGTAGAGTCGATCGAAAATCAAGGTCATGTTGACAGTTTTCTTTGATTTTCGTGGTGTGGTGCACTATGAATTCCTTCCGCCGGGCCAAACTGTTAGCAAAGAATATTATTTGAACGTTATGCGTCGTTTGCGTGAAGCTATTCGTCTGAAACGGCCGGAATTATGGGCGAACAGCTCTTGGTTCCTTTCATCACGATAATGCACCATGTCATACTGCATTGGTTCTTCGCGACTTTTTTGCCAAAAACTCGACTCACATCGTTCCGCAACCACCGTATTTGCCTGATTTGGCTCCGTGCGACTTCTGGCTATTCAGCAAACTCAAAAAGCCAATGCGGGGACGCCGTTTTGACACGATCGAGGAGATAAAAACCGAATCGAAGAAGGTCTTGAAGGCTATACCGGAAAAAGACTATTCCGACTGTTTCGAGGACTGGAAAAAGCGTTGGCAAAAGTGCATTTTATCAGACGGGGATTACTTTGAAGGGGATGAAATTGATTTGGAAGAATAAAAAAAGAATTTACATTTTATAGACAAATTCACCTTACTTTTTGATCACAGTAGTATATCAGAAAATTGAAATATTTCAGTCATCTAAAGGAAATAAACTGTTTTCAAATTGAAATAGATTTCGATAAGCAAACAATATGATTGACTTGCTTTTTTATTAATTTTTTCATATTGTTTATTATTTTACTCGGTGGCAATTTTAATTGAATCAAATTTTAATCTCATTATTTTATTTCATACCACAAAGTTTACTATAAAATATGAAAATTTGGCTCTTGTACTAAGTATCTGCAAAATGCTATAAGATAGCCTTGGAAGTATATTTTAGCTGTTGAGAAAATGTGCAGAGGAAATCACTCTTGTAACACATTTTTAGAAAAATTAATCAGCAATTCTTGTGCTTAAGTTGTTTAATTTTTTAAATTTTAATTTTGCTGCATATCCTCAAATATCCCATTACACGATTTTATCCTCTCCGTCTGCAATCAGCAAACTTTTAATTGCTCTAGCAATGCCCTGAGAGCACAGAGTGATTCATAATGTATCAACATGCTAAATGTATCGATTTACAAGATGTTTCCACCCATACGATTGCTTGTTATTATTTTCAATAAATGAGAGCACGTACGATGCGAATACTGACAGACCAATTGACATATCAACACACAGTGGGTGAACATATGGAGTTCCTTTCAATATGAAACACTTAGCTTGAACGAAATGTATTGTACACATATAGTCAGCGTCATGTATGTAAGTAAATCGCAAACTAAATATGCGAGTTCGTATATCAACTTGCGTTCCTTTCAGATGCTGCTGTGCGTGAATTAAATGAATGAATGAATTTTTAAACGAACAAATAAAAGTACTCAAGCAGATTTTAATGCCGTTATCGATATGAACGTAAGTATTAAATTTTATTTCGTTTTTATGACTACATAGAGTTTATTGCGAAAAATCGTGTAAGTCATTATGTGGCGGATTTAATATCAGTTGAATTGCAATTAACGACGCATATATGTATATGCCCGTTAAAGTGTGCTGTCAAATTGCACTAATTGGCTTGAATGGTTCATAAGAGCTTAGTTAATTTTTGACGAGGATTAGTTTGGCTGAGAGAGTTTTGGTTTTTTGCCCCCTTTTATTATTTTCATTGACTTAATTGTTACTAGCTGTTGTTTCATGAGCGTAATTTAATTAATAGTTTTAATTGTATTGAGTCTGCTTGCTATCAGTCATGATTAGGTGAAAATGTTAGTCAATTTAAATTAACATCGAAAATTGGATCGAATAATTTTGAAATTTTTCAAATCGGTTTCGAGGCAAATGAAAAATTATATTCCCATGGTTCAATGCAATGTTGAAAGTTTCTGCTGTTAAATTTACATTAATATTTTTTTAATTTTTGTTATCATTTTATGTAATCTTTTTCGTGTTATTTTTGGCTTATTCAAATTTTTCTCAACAAAATGCCGACGAAAATACAATCAAGTTTGTAGATGACCCATATTTCCTTCATGCAGCGAAAGTATGATTACCGGATTTATTAAAACATACTCTGTTTCGGACCTACTTTGGAATGAACATAGGGCTCGAAAATAAATTCTGATGAAAAACTTTGCTTGTTATCATACAATATTTCAATATCTTACCACACAAAGTGCAACTGACAAAAAAAAATCATATGCTTTACAAATTTTTACAATAACATCAAAATTTACAACCTACTTAGCATTTATGTTCAAGCTATTTTGTATCATACAAACACACTTCACATTTATATTGATGCAATAAAATAAAATTCAGCAACAATGTGCCGCTAACTAGCATGATTAGCCCATTGGATCTATTCATAGAAACAAATAACAAGTATGCGATACATATGTAAAGTTAAAGTTGCGCCATACAAAAATGTTTTTCTTCAAATTTTGCTAATATGCTGTCTATGTACCAGTTTAAAAGCGGTTTGTTGAAATCTCAAACCTACATAATCAAGTAGTGACAGGAAAATGGTTGTTAAGAAATATTTTAGAGTAGTAAATTTATTCAAATTATTATTAATAGTCCGTGTAAGGTTATTACAATTTTAGTAAGTAAAAGTCAAATATGCTAATTCAGTATTGTAAAGAGTAGTATCGAGGAGATTTTACGAGTATTTAGACAAATTTATACATTTCGAAATGGATAGGCTTAGTAAGTGTGTAACCAGTAAATACAATTTTTGATTATGTAATGAATTTGTAAATAGCACACAAATCGTATCTGGAATTCAAAGTTAGAGAACTGGTTTGAAGTTTTTTTCTTTTAAAAACCAAAACAAGACTTTGTTTGATCGGAGTGCCAGGATCAGAATCTTGAACTAAGCTTTTCATTAAATGAAAAACGAAAATTTTGATGTTTGCCAGATACAGCCAAATAGCTAAAAGGGTAAATGTGTAAAAAAATTAATTGAGAGCTGAAGCAAATTTTAATCCAAGTGTGTTCATTGTAAATTATATGACCTGATTAAAAAAGGAACACATGTGCGATCCGTTTAGCCCTCCGAGAACACAGGGGGTCAAGTTGACCCCAGTGACCTTTTTGGCCGATCGCATCGCTTAGGCCTGCGGGAAAAGGGGGGTACTATAGGTTCCTAAGTGTATTTCTGTGTCTTGACTATAAGTTTACACCGTTCGCATACCGTCCCAAGTCGTCAGTCGTCGTTGAAAAGCCTTTGAAGCAGATTAAGGGGTCAAATAGACCCCATATGTACTCAACGTCAATTTTGAGCTAAAAATTCAATTTTTTTTACTTAATAAATCGATAGATTATTTTAAAAAGCCAAAAAATAAGTTTGCAAGTGCTTTTATTTTTTGTTTTTTAGCAACATGGCGTATAATCTGCATTCTAGTGTACGCAATAATTTGTTAAGTGAAGACAATGATAACAATTTTGGCGACAGTGATTCCTCCGAAGACGACCATGTCTCGCAGCAATCAGAATCTGATTATTCAGAAGATTACACCTTTTTTTTGCAACCCTTTATATAGGGCTAATTTTTTTATTATTCTACTATGTCTTGAGAGTATCCATATACATTTTAAGCTCAAAATATTAAAAACTGACAAAGTTATGTTTTTTTTTATATGTGCAAATTTTAAAATCCTCACAATCGCCACCGTAAATATGCAAAATAAATACTTTTTTTTAATGATTTTGTCATACCTAGACTGTATGCTCCTAAATTTTTAGCCAAAAAAAAATGAAAATTGACAAAGTTACGATTTTTTTGTAAAAAAGCTGATTTTTGATAAAACTGTTTTTTTCGCGAAATTTTTTAGGTATGTTTAGGACATTTAGGCCACTTCTAATGCATGAAAACTACTAAAAAAATACCTCAATCTATACCTACAAATTTTTTCAAATGAAAATCTTCAGTGGCGGCGATTCTATAGACGTTCAAAAGTGGTTGAGGTCAATTTGACCTCAATCGTTCTCGATGATCGAGAAAATAGGTGTGTTCTCGGAGGGTTAATGGATTTCTCAGTCTTTTATCAAACAGCAGGATATTGTGAGCGAAATTCGTGAAATTGCTTCCGAAATAAATGACTAGTTTAAGCCTACCAGATATTTAACTATCGACGATTGATGCACAGAAGGCACATAGTGCAAAAAGTAACAAATTATTATTTTTCGTCAGATTTGCAATTCAAAGACTGGATTCAAATTCACAATTATTTTCATGAAGACGCTGCATAGCATAAATTAGTAGAAAATAACCAACATCAATTAATTGTATTATGTCATTTGTCCTGCAATATAGATTTTAAAAGCTCTTAAAATATAGTGAACGTTGAATCGATGATTCTGTCGAAAACCCAAAATTGGATGCGGCGTATGATACCACGCAAACAGACCATATGCAAATAATATTTGAAAAAAATATTATTATTTAAGTAATATTGTTTCCTTTCGGTGTAGCAAAAACTGTTTCAATATTATTTCAGAGTAGTACTATTAGAGCACTACTAAACAAGTGCCTTAGAAATGCTGAGAGTTTCACCTCGACATCTACCAGATTTTCATCGACTTTAAACAAGCATATGACAGTATTAACCGAAATGTACTTTACTAAATAATAATGCACTTCAGCATCTCAGCAAAACTAGTGACAGAACAATATGATGATGACATCGAATATGTACATCCCAAGTAAAAACACTAGTCAAAAAAATTTTGTAACAAGAAAAAAACTTACTAATTTTGAAACACCTACCAAACCTGAATACCAAATCATATTTATTCTTATTTGATCAGATCCAGTTTTTGTGTTGCAGCTAATATCATTTAAATTCAATAATAATCGTTTTTTACTTACTTTTACTAATTCAAATTGTTGTTTTTCAGTAAATTGACTGTGTTTCGTATTTGTTGTATAGAGTGATTCTTAAACTATGTCAAAAAAGTGTAAAACTGATCCTGACAAGTTCTGTTACATTTGTGGTGAAATTGCTTTTATAAGTCAACGGAGAATTTTAACACCATTAGTAAAAAAATTGTACGAAAATTATTTTGGCTTTTCTGTAGGACAACAAGATTAACAGTGGGTTCCTCATATCTGTTGTGTAACGTGCGTGGGACTTCTGACGGGATGTGCAAAAAGATCTTGGTCTATGCCTTTTGGAATTCCTATGATTTGGATGGAACCTACAGGCCATTCATCAAACTGTTATTTTTGTCTTACTAATACAAAAGGTATTACAATTAAAACTAAAAAACAAGTTAAGTATCCGGACGTGCTATCTGCCAAAAGATCGATTCCTCACAGTGAAAATCTATCTTTACCAGAGCCACCTCAGCGATCCGATCTATCAACTGAATCAGAGGAAGCAGATAATGCCAGTATCGATCCTGATTTTCAAGTAGCTTCCTCATCGATTTGTCTCAATGAAGAAAAAAATCCACATCTACTGTCTCAAGGAGATCTCAATGATTTAGTTCGTGATTTACGTTTACCAAAACAACAGGGAAAATTGGGGTCTAGATTAAAAGCATGGCATTTTTTGCAACCAAACACAAAAATAACTCTTTTTCGGCATCGAGACGAAGAGCTGCAATGTTTGTGGCGTTATAAATGTTTTGGGGATGCAATACAAAATTGAAGAGTGACGTTTATTTATCGATGCTTCAAAAACAAGTTTAAAGGCTGTTCTGTTACATAATGGTAATCAACTTTCTTCTGTGCCGATAGGTCACGCTGCTAACATGAAAGAATCGTATGAAAATATGAAATTTATTTTGGAAAAGATCGAATATAACAAACATCAATGAAAGCTTTGTGGAGATTTAAAAGTTGTTGGCCTTCTTTTAGGATTGCAACTTGGGTATACAAAATTCTGCTGTTTTATTTGTGAATGGGACAGTAGAGATAGAAAACATCATTATTTTAACACAAATTGGCCAAATTGGCCAATTTCTTACTCCAGGACAGTAAAATGTAAAACATGATCCTTTAGTAAAATCTGATGATATATTTTTACCACCTCTCTATATAAAACTTGGCCTGATGAAAATTTTTGTGAAAGCAATGGCTTGAGATGGTGCTGGATTCTTATACCTAAAAGAAAAATTTCCAAAATCAATGATGTCAAAATTAAAGTGTTCATGTTTGTAGGTCAGCAAATCAGACAAGTGATACAGAATGAATCATATAAAGAAAAACTCAACGATCTAGAAAAGCTAGCTTGGGAATCATTTATAAAAATCACCGAAAATTTTCTCGGAAATCACCGATCAAATGACTACAAAAATATAGTACAGGAGCTTTTAGTTAACTATAAGGCATAAGGCTGCAATATGTCCCTAAAAATACATTTTTTATATTATATTGGTAGTGATGAACACGGTGAAAGATTCCACCAAGATATTTTTACAATAGAAAAACGATACCAAGGAAAATGGAGTCCCAGTATGCTGGCGGATTATTGTTGGGGATAACACGCGACATTCCTGATATTTATATTGTGACATTGATTATAATCTAATTTTTGTTAAAAAATTTTAGCTGAAAAATAATAAAAAATTCATATTAAAATAAAACTATTCGTATCAAAATATTTGACTGCTAATTCTACTTTACTTGACCTCGTTCTTAACAAAATCAGTTACAATTTTTCTTCTTACACGCAAAAAATGATTTTTTGTTGTGATATTATCAGTGCAATTATCAAATATCTGACGAATGTCTTTCACACAAATGTCGATCTAAAGCAAAGCGATGGACTGGCCCCTCTGCTGTTCAACTTATCTCAGAAGTAAGTGACAATGAAGTGTTATAATCTAGCCTTGACCAAGAAACAAAAGAAGTAGATCTGAAAGTCGACTTGATGAAGAAA
The DNA here is from genome assembly GCA_963978885.1 of Nemotelus pantherinus. Taxonomy (NCBI): domain Eukaryota; kingdom Metazoa; phylum Arthropoda; class Insecta; order Diptera; family Stratiomyidae; genus Nemotelus; species Nemotelus pantherinus. The sequence continues at coordinate 243,565,615 of OZ022264.1, read as the reverse complement.
AAAGTCATGACTCAAACAAGAGAGAGAACTCCAAACAGACAAAATATAGCTCTTGACAAGTATAATTTAAAAAATGTAAATAAATTTATGTACCGAAAATTAACAGGAAAATTAAATTAATTGATGAAATAAAACGAAGAATACAGCTTGTTAATAAAACTTTTTACTCCAATTTAACTATACGGACAACCAGCTGCATACACAGGGAAACAAAGATCAGTTTTGTGCTAAGGATGTGAAACAAGCATCTGCAAAAGATGTTGAACGCCTTCGAAAGCTGGGTCCTGAGGCAAATAATTGAAACAAATTAGAGAACGGCTTATGTAGTACAATCACGAGCTGTACGAAATATTTGACAATCTAGTGGTTGCTATAGTTATCAAACAACGGAAACTCCAATGGGCCGATCACCTGCACCGAATGGACGAACATCGACTACCTAAAAAGGTATTCGAAAGTTTATTGTGTAATTTGTTTGCTATTAGTGTCTCTGTTTAGGAATCTTTTCCTACTAAATGCAATGCGTTTGATAAATATCTTTACTTTGCTTTATCAATTTTATATTTTTTTGATAGTATCTCCTTTCATGTCAGAAAATATTTTTAAAAGCGTTATTACTAAAAAAAAATCAAAACGCTAAACCCTAATCATTTCGATTCAATGAGAACAGTTTTTGCAAATCGATTTCATACAATTATTTATTTTTCTGGACGTACGATATATTTCAAATTAGATTATTTCAAAACTAGTACTAGCATTGCACATATTGCCATACACAAAAATTAATAGGAATTTTCAATTTCAGATGACTTGAAAAGCCAGAACAGGAATAGGTATTCGTAATTAAAGAGGTTGCAAAGATAAAAAAAAACTTGGGTCGATCAAAACTTATGAGAAATAAAGTTTATTCACATAAAATGGGCTTTTGTATGAAAGCTACTGATATTATACAAAACAGGATGCCTTTAAACAAATTCTTTTTTTAACTATTTCACGTGAACTATTCGTAGAAGAACTGATTGATTGCATAGAGAAGGTGCACCTGACCCCAAACACTGTGACGTTCTGGGTTTATTGTATTTCCTCAGCGTTATGTCTTATATGATATGCAGACTTCTTACGTGGATATTTACGTGGAAATAATAAATGTACGAGGTGGAGGAAAAAGAAAAACCAAGAAGCTATTATCTTCGTCTGGCTAGTGCAACACTCCCTGCCGCTTCTGGAGCAGTCATCCTGCTCCTTACCTGTCTGGTGGAGGTGATTTTTGCAAGGGAGATGGCCTTTTAAGGCTTCACATAGGTCACTTATGCCATTTTTGTGTACAGCCACTGCCCTTTTGATGTCGAAGCTGAGTAAAACTTTTGAGTGTTTCAAACATTCCAAATTATGCTATTAGCTTTCGACTATTTTCTTGGTCGATATTTTCTTTAACTTCTCACAGCTTATTGGTCTTCGCAAAGCTGCAGCATATAGTGGCACCAATAGTCGCAGCGTTTTTCGGTCCCATCTTTGATTTTGGTACCATCTTCCTTCTTTTGTTGACGCCCTTCATGACCGGGAATTCATATCAGCTGGAAAATGTTCTGTGCCGCTATTTCAAATAGGGTTTCTGTCACCTCCAATAGTTTAGCTGGATTGATTATCTTCAGAACCACTTGGTTATTTGATCGGATCTTAATGCTTTCCCTTTTAGCGCTCCTTTTCTTTATTATATATACTTTAAGGAGAGGGAAGAACACTCACCTAGGCTCCATGTGCCGCATTCCGCTGCACAACCCATCTTGAAGTCATTTGCGTTTCGTTGTTCGAGGGGCTGCACCATTCTCCATTTTGTTCCTTGATGGAATTATATTAGAATTTTTACGAAAGGTACTTTAGTATTTGATAGATCGCTGAAAATAATTGATGCTCTCTATGATTCATAATTGAACCTTAAAGTATCTAATTTGCACTTGTAGGCTTCTTGTAGACTATTTTGCGTTTTTTTTTTAATCTTGAGGTGTAGTGGTTTAAGGTTGAGAAAGAATTGGAAGGGGATCATTGCTCCTGTAATCAGCAGGCAAACCATCCTTTAAAGCTTGCTGAGATTGTTAATAAAAGTTTATTGTGTGGTCTTAGATTGATGATAAGTCTCACCATCTGTGACTTTTTGTGGATTCATGTCTACAGCTTGTTATAACTGATTGATACGTCAACGGAATAACTAAGCTATTACGACAGTTTGCAGCAAGCTAAAATGATGATAGCATGAAGTCAACTGGCAACTAAACTTCCTGATCAACCGAACGCGGTGACCAGTACGACGACAAAAATAATCCAATTCAGACAAACTCGGGTTAGTCTGACGCCACATTCTGTTATAACATGCTGAAGACGAAGACGTCAATTTGGAAAGGTCCTATGTATTCCAGAGTGTCTACCATGAAAATAGTACAAAATTGCGTCCAAGCATCTATTTTATAATCTGCTGTGTCGTAGTAGTCTTCATACCGTTTTGTTTAAATTACTGTCCCAAGTAATTTTCCTATTATAAATATTTTACTTCTTCCTGTAGACCACCTTTGCAGTCCTTATAACTAATGCCTATATCTCGGTATCTTTTAGACTAATGAATGATACTATGTTGGATTTCCGAGGGTTTACGGACTAACCCTTTCCCTCGAACTACTGTGTTCTTTAATTTTAGGCCCTTAACGCAATGGGTCTCAAAATATTCGAGAAAAACCTGCTAATTATCTACGTATTTAAAAGTGATTAAGAGAGGTTCATCGACCATTAAAGACTATAGCAGGATGAATAGTACCTCACTGTACGGGAATTCACTCCTAGTGTCCATCTTCAGCTTTACTTTCTCCAGCTCCGCGAGTATACTTCGTCACCTTTGTACTTTACTTGATTAATTCGTTACCACTTAAGGGGCTTCTGTTCTCTGGAGTACATGAGAACATACTTTCTATGTTTATAAAAGCGCATAAAGTCATTTTTTCTTATCATCCTATCTTTTTTCTATTATTTGTACCCGGCTATGTGTAGCTGGTGAAATTGATTTGCTCTTTTGGTAAACAAATTGAAATTTGTGTGGTAGCATCTTCGCTAAAAGATCACTCCTGCCGTTTGATTCTTTGCCGTGATGTGTAGTACGAAAAGTGTACGGCTAGTAGGACTGATGTTTTTGGGAGGTCCATCGGTTTGTTGTCGCCCTTGGGGCAGTACTTTTGTCTTCTTTCACTTTGCCATGATTACTAATTTTACACCATGGAAAGTTTGTTTTAAGCAGCAGTGCTTTCAGTCTGTCTCTGGAGCTAGCCGCTATTTCTCCACCAGCATTTCGAAGTAATTCTATATGCCCTTGGTAGCATTTGGATATAGCTTTTTCATCCTGGCAGACTTTGGGGTGTTGCCGAGCTTTTAAAAAATGCACTACAAGCTCATAAAAGGCCCTTCAAGAATTTCTTTCTTTTGTTGTATTTTGAGAGTTTATTATTACAGGCTTCCTAGTTCGATGAGCTTTCACGCTTGCCAAATTCTTTTCTTTTAGGGTTTCTGAGTTTTGGTTATTCCTTTTCCAACATGGCGCCATCGTTTAAAAGGTGCTGGTTTTTTCAGGACAGCTGTCATAGTAAAATTCGGAGATTATTCTGATGACCTTGGCCACCGTGCTCTCCAATTCAACCTTTCTGGTTTAATAGGAGGGCAGGTCACGAAGTCCCGCTGTCATTTCATGCAGTTTGATTGTCTGTACTTAACTCGGTTTTCAATATATTTTACATTAGAACATAATGTGGAATATCTAAAGTTGGAATGTCATTGTCCCTATAAAAACATTCAACTTCTTAACTTCAGTGGCATGCAACACACGTATGATATCATACCAAGAATGATATTTCATTCAATCCTGTTATATTTCACACAGCTTACGCCATTCCTACAAATACCTCTTTCAATTAACGAAATGAAATAATAACAAAAATTATGCAGACAAACTTAATGTTTATAAGAATCAATGGTAAAACGAAATATAAGTCAGAGCCAATATAGCCAGCCACTAATTAACACTGTTGATGATCGAAGCGAAAATATTGTTGCACTATTTTCTTTGATTGGAAAATTGTTAGAGTATTCTGCAATGGGAAAGAACAAAAGCTGTTCATCGGAAAAGCGTAAAACAAGAAATCCATTTCAAGTATCTCAAGAAAAATTATGATTTAAAGTGCTCAAAAAAATTTATCTAAAACGCAATTAAATACGTTAATGAACGCAACCCTGTGACAATATTCCAAAAAAACTGAGACAAAAAGCAACGACAAGGGAAGAAAGCAAATATTTTTATGAGTATGGTGCAGATTCAGTGTTATCTTAGCAAGTTCCATGATATTTACATATATTCCATGGTATTTACATATATACTATCAGAAGACGTTTACGATGCTCTAGACTACAAGAATGCGTCGCAAGAAGAAAGCCCCATGTAAGTGAGAAAAATAAAAATTTAAAACTCAGATTTGCAAGGGAACATTTAAATAAACCTACCCCGTTCGGAGAAAACATCCTATGGTCCGACGAAAGGAAGTTTAATGGACTATGACCTGATGGGAAACAAAATTTACGACGTCCTTTAAACCAAGCTTTAAGTTCTAACTGCACAATTAAGACTATTAAGTACGGGGTGGAAATATAAAAAAATTGGGGTTGTATGGCTTGGCATAGCGTAGGTTCTATAAAAAAATTGAGGGAATTATGCATCTGTTTATGTATTAAGGCATTTTGAAAAACACAATGAAGCCATATGCAGCCGATAATTTGATGGTATCATGGACTTTTATGCGCGATAATGACTCCACAGTAACATTTGTGAAAAACTGATTGACTGAAGCTGATGGTTTTGGACTGACCACGCCGAAGACCAGATCTAAATCCCATCGAGCACCTGTGGAATGATGTGGATAAAGGAATTCGAAAAGCACAGTATACCAGCGAGATTCATTGCCTTGATAAGAAAAAGAGGATAATTAGCGTAATAATAAAACATTAAAATAAATCGAGCCAACTGCACAGAATGATGGCTCAATTGGGAGATGTGCTAATTAGCTGCATATGACAATTAAAATATGTTTGCCAATGTTTTGTTTCTGACTTAATGAATTTTCACTTATTTTTATATAGTAAAATTATATAGTTTAGATGTATAATTTTACTAGATGGGAGAAGGCTTAAAATAAAAAACTTTTAATTAGCTGCATTCTATTGTATATACTCGGTACGTTCCTGTTAATTGTCCGGAAACATGGCATTTTGTCCTTATCAGCTACAGCTAAAGGAGTTTTAAAAGCACCTCACCACTATCGTTAACATGGGCAGAAACCTAGAAAATTTAATTTTTTAATTGTTTTTTTTTTAACGGGATGATCACAATATAATGTTGATATTGTTCCGTTTTTTGACAGTAAAATATCTTAAATTTTCTTATTCATTTCCCGTTTCAAAAATATAGTTAACACTAGATCTGATTTTTAGCACTAATTGCTTAATTATGAACCACACCACAAAATTTTGCTTCCCGCCAAGTCATGCTTGAAATATGCATTTTCAATGCTAAATATCATTTTTTATTTCTGTTATGATGCATCCGTCTTTCTGAATACATTGTAGAATAAGTACAATAAAAATAAATATCTTAAAAATAAATTATATTGGATATATTTACTACCAAAATTCAAAGCTTATTTATTGTTTCTTTACTAATAAAATACGCCCATTTACCACTCCTACTAAGCAATAAAATACCCATCAATTGACAAATAAACACAACAAATGCACTTAGTATACGCCAAATATTGACAATAAAATATCAATAGATCGGAAAATTTGATGGGATTTTAAAGATACTTGTACTTCTCAAAGTACCTGCCGTCAATGCATCAACAGATTGCATCTAACCATGAATGCTTTCAATTGATAATGGTATCTATCATTTACCAGTGTACCTATACATATGTATGTACTTATCTAATTCGAAAATTTTTGCGTTTTTTACTACACATCCAAAGCAATTACGATATCATATTGCATCTTGAGTTCTAGAAATAAGGTCAATGCATCAGAGGTTAAGAAACAACCATTTGGTGTGTGTGTAAAGTAGGAAGGTCGACTGTCGGCATTATTTGGTAGTAATTAAGCAAACATTAGCATATTTTTATCATTTCGTATCTTCTTTTACACGTCGATTATCTTTGGATGCAATTGATCGAAAATACAAAACCAGTTTGTTGACTGTCACGTTATGCTTGAATTACCAGGTGTTGGGTGTATTTGTACTGAAGAGTTTCAATATTTGTATACTTACGCATTAGTGAATTTCGGTTTGTTCGTGTAAATGTGTAGCGAAACTTACCTGTAAATAAATAAGAAAGACAAGTTAGTAAAAACTCAACAAGACGTGAATGGAATAAAATGTCATTCGACGATGAATAATTTTGAAATTATGATTGTGATTTCGAAGTCGCGGGTTCATTTTAAGTAGTCACTGAGAATATTTGTTTTCTTTTCTCATTAACTTTACAATGTAGAGCTTACTGTATTACTAGCATGAAAAACTTTGAAGTAATGCTAATTCGGCTGGTCTGACTCTATCTATTCGCCATTAGAAGTGTTGTGGTCTAAGCGTGGGTTCGTTGAAGTGTGTACTCATGTGTTGACTATTAGTTTTTGTATTCAATTAAAAACCAAGTCACTTTTACAAAAATAAAAACATTTTTGGAATTATTCAGCTATAAGTACGGAAATTTTAAAGTCATGGGTAAGTAAGAGTTATGCAATTTAATATTTGGCTTATCTAATCGTTTCTTTTTTGAAGAACCAGACATTAATAAATCGCTGTTTCCAAAAGTAATCATTAGACTTTATTCAATTGCTCTATAAAATATTTGAAGTTATGCTCTAAACACAAAATAGTGAATTTCGTCACAGACGGGCAATTTCGGTTTTCAGAAAAAGTTTTAGAAAAACAAACTAAAATACACTCATTCTACCATCTTTGTAAATACCCTACGAAATAAATGTTATCGGAACCCATATATGTACGAATATTTCGAATTTGTATTACATCAACATACGTCTGCAAATATTTGGGTCCCGCATCGAGAACAATAAACATCCGGTGATTTTTAGCCACTAAATTTCCTACAACCAGCATTTTGCCAATTTTAATCGAATTTTAATGCAAACATTTGTAACTTTAAATGGATATGCCTAGGCCAAGATAAAAATTATTTCCCATCCAATGACTTCCAAACAATTCCGCAACATTTCGTTTGTCCAGCTTTTAATTAGAGAAAGTTTAAGCGTACCCAAACGAAAAAATTGCAAAATTCAAATCGAACAACTTCATCATCACGATCACTTTCACTCTCATTCGTGTTTTGGTGAGTTCTTGTGTTGCTCATCTGAAATTTGCCTAACTGCCGATGACTACGTATGTCGTTGCTTGTCTGCTTGTTGCTTGCAAATGTTTCTGCGTGACTTTGAGCAACATCAGAACATATTGCGAAAAGTCGAGGCGCCGGAAAACCGCACATAAAACTGAAAATTGTGGCGATGAACAGGTAGGAAGAATGAGAAATGGAAAAAATACAATAGCAAAGAGAACTAAAGATACAACTGGTGTGTCTTACTCTTGCTACTAAAGTAGTGTGTTTTAGAAATGTTTACGATTTTTATAAATTGAGATTTTTTGATTCGGTCCACCTGCGAAGCATTTGTTTTGGTTAAGTGAAAGTGAAGTTCAAACGAATGAAAAAGCTATTTTACTGCAATTGGTTTTTGGAGATGAGTTTTTATTCTTATGAATATTTTCATCAGACTTTATGGATACATAATGTAGATATATGTTTTTGGAGCGATTTGATTGAGGGTTTGCTCTTTATGATTAATAAATTTGTTTGCCATCATCTACACAAAGTAAGCTTTCCATTGAAATCTGTAGATGCAGCATTGAAATTTAACAGATATCATACTTTATTTTTTTTTTGACGGAATAAAATATTAGGGAGCTACCTGGCAGGTGCAGGCTCTTTTTAATCCTAGCGAGATTATATAGAGATTAATTGTGAAATAATAGTACTCCACATGTTCTCACTGATTGCAAGAAGGAAACATTGTTTTCCAATGTGATGATGAGACTGTATTGTTTTGAACTTTGTGCTATTCTGCAGAGTAGAAGCGAACCAAATTTCGATCAAATAACACTTATGTTTCAGGAATCACACTCTACAGCCCAAAATGGGAAAGCTCGAAGAATATTTGTTTTTTCGAATGACTCGAAGTGTATTTGTCAAAGAGAAAGTAAACGTTTCCACACATTTGAAAACAATAGTCCCCTCGCGCAGCGAGTTGCAGCTTCGGCTTAGGTTACGAAAGAGTCTGATGCTAGTGTCCTCGGTGAGCCTCATGTCTGCTATTTAATTACTCTTACACGTCCCGTCAATATTATAAAGTGGAATAAAAACTGGTTCCTCCACTGGGCTTTGTCTATCTTGCAAGCAAGCAGTGAGATCTGGTTCTGCGTGACAAACTTCAAGTACTTCTAAGTTTCGGTTCCATATTACCCTGAAAGTGTGAGGTGGCCGCTGATAATACATATTAGAAATTGTTTTTTTCTAAGCTGAGTGGATATATCAGTTTTTATTTTTCAACATCCCAAGGACACAATCGATGGGGACTTAGGTATGAATGAGAAAAGGAAATTAAAACATGGAGCAAGAAAAAAATCGAAGACTACAGGTTTAATATTGAAGGTTTAAAACACACAAAATCATACCCTGGCTTAGATAAAAAAAAGAGCAAAAGAAGCAGTGGCTCTCTGCAAAAGTGGCATAAGAGCCCTATGCGGAGCATTGACAGGACACCTTCCATGCAAAAAGTACCTCCACAAGATAAGTGAGAAGCAGGACGACCGCTGCAGATACTGTGGGGAAACGACAGAGTGTCTAGAACAACTGCTCACAGTCTGTCCAGCACTAGCGCGAAGAAGATTCGAGCTACTTGGCTCTGCTCTTCCTTCCAAATGTCCCGTCAAGGAACATATCCAGGTTCATTCGAAGCCTGGACATCATATAGGACATAACGCAGAGGAGCCACTATATACCCAGTAGGTCGGAGTGCTAGGGTCCCTCTGGACCCACTCCAGGCTATAATCATCATCAACATCATCATAGGTATAAATGAAGTTCTAGCCATATCGTCTTCAGTCACTATCTTGTAGTGCTGTGGCTCATATGTGGTTCACTATCCTGTTCAACTATCCCATACATTTTATTTATTTATTTATTTACCAGCAAAACATTAACAATTCAATATAACAACAAAATACATATTTTCCAACACATTAGAAAACAAAATACATCACAGCTTTATTTTAGTTACTTTACTTAAATATATTGGTTTTAATTTAAACTAGTTTGATGGGAACTTAAATGGGATAGGAATGTTGATAGGACCTTTAATAAGTTTGTTTTAAAAGTGTATTTAGAGATCCCCGAAGCGTAGTTGCTGCTTATAGAGTTGAATGTTCTACAACACCTACTTATGGGCTCGTTATAAGCATAGGTAGTGTGGTGATTGAATTCCTTGAGCAGATTTGCATACCTAGTGTGTCTTGGTTGGTCATTGAAAATTATTTTGTTGGAGAAAACTTCAACATTGACTGCACCACTTATAATATCAAAGGTTAGGCTTGCACTTAACAGTATTCTTCGAGAAGAGAGAGGCATTAAATTAAGAAGGTTCAGTCTGGTTTTGTAAGACGGCAGATGTTGAAAGTCTTTTGGATCATAGAAGTCTCTCAAAGCGAAAAGTATTAATTGTTTCTAAACAGATTCTACTCTATCACTAAGTAACTCAAAAACTGGGTTCCATATTATGCAGGCACACTCCAATAGAGGACGCACCAGAGTGATACATAATGTTTTGGTAACCCATATATTCTTGAACTCTTTAGCACGTCTCTTAATAAATCCGAGCTGTTTTTTAGCCCTGGCAAGGATTTTATCATAGTGAAGGTTGAAGCGCATCTTGTTGTCCAATACTACCCCAAGATCTATAATATGATCAAACCTATTCAATATGGTATTTTTAAGGCAATAAGAATAGTTTTTGATCGTATTCTTACGGGAAAAGCTTATTACATGGCACTTGTTAATATTAAGATTTAAATTATTCTCATTACACCACTGTTCAAGAGATTGAAGCTTGAGTTGTAGAAAAGTTGCGTCAGATTGCATGTTTCCGCTATGGTAGATTTTTAAGTCGTCTGCATAAAAGAGATGGGGTATACCAACCAATGTCTCAGAAAGATCCGAGATAAAGATGTTAAAAAGTAGGGGACCTAGATGACTGCCTTGCGGTACTCCAGAAGATGCAAAAACTCTTTTAGATAAGTGGCCCTGGAATTTAACAAGCTGAGTTCGATCGCGAAGGTAAGACTGGAGCGAAGAGACCCTGATATACCAAAGTTGCGAAGCTTGTATACTAGAGTTTGATGGTCAATTACTAAAGTCCGTATGGACTACGTCAATTTGACTTCCTTTTTCCATTTCATAGAGCACATCAGAAACTAGGATCATGAGATTGGCAGAGGTTGATCAACCCTTACGAAATTCATGTTGTTGCTCATTTAGAAGAAGGTCGATTATACGAGTAAGTTTTTCACAAACTAACTTCTCAAAAAGTTTGGGGATAACAGATAGAATAGCAATCCCCCGATAATTATCGACTGGTCGTTTATCACCACTTACTTACACTTATCGCATTTAAATTGTTAAGATTAAGGCTCTTTGGAAGATAGTTAATGGAAATTTCTTAGATAATCTCGGCATAATGCTGATTTTAAGAAAATAAGACATAAAAATATAAATTTGTTGTAAATTGTGATCTTCAGAAAACGTATTCAATAGAAGTGAATATTGTTGGGAGATTACTAATGAAAATAAAAGAATAAATAAGTGTAACTGACAATTGAACTTTATAAAATGCCAGAACAAATGAATAATTGGTTCGAACTGTAGCCATATAAAGCGTCTATTCATAATTTTTCACCAAGTCCGGTCATTGGTTGTTAAATTCTGATTAGGTTTCAATTAGATTCTGTGCTTGATAAGAATTCATTTAACATTTAAATCCAGTTTTTTTAAACCTGCCAAAAAATGTACAAAATGGTTTCAAAACTAAATAAAATCCCATCAATAGGTCAACTTTTATTGAAATGTTTTCGCACTTAAAACGGATGTTTCTACTGTGATACATCTGGAGTTCCATATTAGACATGGCAAGTAGACCTACTAAGTTAGACTGTTGCGCTGATATTCCAGATCTTAGCCACCAAGTGATGTAGAAAATCATGCAATTTGATTTCTGGAGTACATATAAACTATGCACAAGAAATACTGTTTTTGGATATGAAGAAATGCAACAAGAATTTGATTATTGCTGCTGTACGATTTGTTACCAAACTTAATTAGCAACCTTCAAGGACAAGAAGAAGCTTTCGCGCAAATGATTTCAATAATAGCTTCGCTTTTGTTTCTCAGGCAACCCAAAATTAAATATAATAATTTTTAACCCTTTGGCGCCGGCGGCCATTTTAGTGATATTTTAAATATACCTATTATTCTCTGCTAGAGTGTCTACTTTGAAACAAAAAAGTTGCCGCAAGAACGTAATGCGCCACTTGTAATGCTGCCTCTTCACTGTGGGCTATCATGTGGCCCATTGTGTGGACTGGCGATGGCTTGCAGTGGCCGACTGTGGCAAAGCATGGAAATGGCGATGTCCGAGGATCGCTTTTGGAGTGGTTTTTCACACACATCAAAGCAAGCCATCATGCGGAGCCGAAAAATTTTGACTAGCCCATCTAGTGGTCAAATGTGTGGAGGCAATGTGTGGAGGAGTCCAATGTGGGGGTGGCCATGATTTGGCCACCCCTGCTCTAGACATACTAAATAGTGTCAGCCCTGGTTGCGAATCCGGTTCTATCCGAGCTTGGCATTAACATTTACCTTTCTTTTGTTTTTGTAAAGTTGCTTTCCATAATGTGAATCAAATATCTTTTCTGGACGAGCTCAAACTTCATCATGACTATCATCTGAACTTTGTCAGTTGCAGAGTTGAAGAAATAATAGGTGTGTTTTTTGCTCCGCTACAGAACAGAATAGAATTATGCTGCAAAAACAACGATCTAGTATAAAACAGCAGTGCATTTGCTAAGACTGAAATAGGTTGCTATATTCGCTGTGCTACCATAAAACAGCTGAAAATAAAGGGAGAAAATAACGAGTATATACTACCACAATGGATAGAAAATACAAAAAGAACTAATAGAAAATTACCTCTTTTAACTTTCTACACGTTATGAGGGCTTTTCGAATTTCCTAACTACCAAAACATTCAACATAGCCTTGGAAAAACCAAAGCCACCTGAAAGCAAAAAGATAACTTCTCATGAGCTTTTCTTTTTTCAATCAGCACATTCTATAGTTCAGCACTAATTCTGAACTAGCGAATTCACTGGTACAGGAGTGTTGTTGTTTCCAATGCGTATATTCTGTTCTCTGCAAAAAAAAACACGCCTAATGTGCAACTTTATAGTTTTCTCAGAATTAAGATACATTTTTTCGTTTGAATTTTTATCGTATCTCCTTAAATTAGCTACATATGTCCATGGGTATTTTCTCTTCCATCTGGCGGTTGAACGTGATTGCCAACTAGCCCGGAATTCCGGGATTTCAGAACCAACGTGTTTGGTTTATATTCGCTGTAAGTACGCATATTTTGTTATATTTTACTATTATACATTATTATATTCTATTGTAATATTCTACAAATAAAGCATAAAGTCGGATTCCGGAAGCTCGCGAGAGAGCTTAACTCAGACACCGCCTATAAAGAAAAAAGTGAAATACCTTACAAGCTTTGATGGAAACTGGTTGGCTTAAAAAACGAGATAATATTACCGCTGAATGTAAGTTGTACAGAACCGATATTTCAGTAAAATACGGAGGTGAAAGAGCTCTAGTTGTGCATTCGGAAGGTAAAAAACATAAGTTATTTCTAAAAAAAAAGTCTTCTATGACATCAGTGTCTAGTTTTTTTTGTGAAAAAACATTCAAGAGACGAAGATCTAATAACTGCCGCGGAAATTGCATCTGTATATCATGGAGTTAAACATCATCATAGCTACTCAAGCCAAGATTGTAACAATAAGTTGTTCTCTACGTCGTTTCCTGATTCTGAATACAACTATTTGTAAAAATGTCATAGCCCCTCTATCGCAAGAAATCATTCTATCGAAATTGCAGGAGTCTACTTGTTACTCTCTTAGAATCGATTCGTCCAACAAGGAGAATTTAAAAATGTTTCCAGTGACGGTGCAATGGTTTTCACTTAAAGATGGTTTAAAACAAGGTATACTTCACTTTTATCAAGACCCTGCTAAAACTAGTGAAGCTGTTAAAACACAGCTCTGTAAAGTTTTACAAGAAAACGGCTTATCCTAGTTTAGTCCGGAGAAATTTAACATGGTGCTTCGGAATAATTAGGGGAAAGCTGAATTTTGGTGTGAGCCTTGGTACTGGCGTGTTGTACAAAATGTCGAAAGTCCCCACTCCATCCGAGTGCTGCGTTACTTTTTATACGGGGTCAAAGGTCATCAAAAGTGACCTTTCCTAAATATCTCAGCAACGGTCACGTCTTCAGAAAAACAACGTATGACGAATTTGTAGCTTAGAAAATTTCATACAAAAAGATGCAAAACTTTTTCTTGTAACCGTAACCGTTTTTAAGATATATTGATCTAAACATTTGTTACCAACAGCATCCTCTTTCTCAACGGCATGTTGATATTATCCGATTTTGATTACGACTTGAAATGTTTGTGAGTTTGTTTTTCTAAGTTTAAGAGGCGCATGAAAAAAACATGTAAACAAACTCCAGGGTAGATGGAAAAGTGTGCTCCGAAAAGTTACCACCACCCCCCGCTCCCCTTTGCCATAAAACTTGTAGGGACATCTGCTCGCTACTCTCTTCTCGGAAACAAACTGGATTGCTGCATCATGTATGGGATATTCCACGAAGGAGCAGGACGAAACAACAACATTGCAGGTCAAAATAGGTTTTGTAACATATCATGGCCCTAGGAGTATGAAAAAGCAAGATAATATCATGGCATAATTCTATAAACGCTCATTCTTGACATTTTAGGAGCTCAACCCGCTGCAGACTATACCCGAATAATCAGTTTCGGAGCGAAATATATATAGAATAATATTTTCTTAATGAAGGCGAAGACGACGGAGCAGAAATAATTTGGAAAGCCTTTAAAGATGAGAACTGTCTTGCATTATGCTACTGCTATTTTATTCACAATATAATGCAAATTTTTGGCATTTCTATTAAAAAACTGCAAAGTGACTAAATATATTACATGTGCGGAACTACACACAGCTATGACCGAATTGCGATCTAAAACTACCAACCGCAAAAGTGGAAAGTTTTACGGACAATTTTGAGGAAGTTGACGGTTAGTGATCAAAACACTTTCAAAGAAGTTGCAGACAAATATTGGAGCGTTGTTTAAGCTATTTAAATAAATGGTACGAATGTGGCACTTCTATTTATAAGAAATTGAGCATTTTGACAATGGAAAACAAAATTGACTTCAGTGAACTCCAAGATCTGAGTGCTTCTCTAAAAGTGCCAATAAATGAGGACAAATTGTACGACGATTACTATTTGCTGCGAAAGTGTGTGACCTTGTGGTGCGAACAAAGAGGGTAGACTTGCGTTGAGTTAATTTTTTGAAAATAAAAAGAAGAATTGGGCAAAGAATTAAAAAAAAACTTGTGACATTCGCTTTATCCTTCCCTTTCGCAAATGTTGCCGCTGAACGTGTTTTAAGCGTATTAAACGAACTGTGGTCAAAAAATCGTAGTCGGCTTAATGAAACCCATGTCATCACACAATCAGATATACAGGTGTGCATGAATTTCAATTACACATGTAAAGAATTCTATCGCTTTATCCTTGCAAATCAAAAGGCATTTCAAGCAACTCTTAGTGCAAAGAAATATCATTTTAAATAAATAAAATTGATTTTTACACAATTTTTTATTTTCCTCCCGGATTTCCGATCCACTGAGTTGGCAATCCTACTCATTCATAAAAGTGAGAAAAATGCGGTCAGCCGATCGTTAAACTTTTTCATGATTTCGTAGCTTTCCACGCAATTTTTTTATATTGTTGTCTTTCTGTCTAAAAGGTGAACTGTGGACTGCATTTATACTGACTTTACGAAAGCTTTTGCTGGGCTGGATCATTTAATTTTACTTTTACAAGATTCGTTAGTTGGATGCTTCCTCTTGAATTCACGCATCGTGCTTTTATCTTAACATACCAAATCACCGTCTCTTCAGGTTTTTCTTAGGAGATCCACCTGGTTTTGCTTCTATTTATTCTGTTTATTTACGGTTTACCGTCCTTCTTGAAGAACTATCTATGTGACTGTCTGCATATGATGCCAAAATCTTCAAAAAGGTATCCAATTCACACGAATGTCTAGATCGACAAGCTTAGTTAGATAATAAGTGCGTTTTTTTTTGCTCCGATACAAAACCGAATAGAACTATGCCGCAAAAACAACGATTTAGTACAAAACAGCAGTGCATTCGCTAAGATTTCTGTAGGTTGCTGTATTCGCTGTTGTAACCCTAAACAGCTGAAAATAAAGGGAGAAAATAACGAGTATAAACTACTACAATCGATAGAACATAGAAAAAGAACCGACAGAAAATTACCTCTTTTAATTTTCTACACATTATCAGGGCTTTTTCTAATTTCTTAGCTACCAAAACAATCAATATAACCTTGAAAAAACCGAAGCCACCTCATGGTAAAAAAGACAACTTCTCATGAGCTTTTCTTTTTTCTATCAGATTATTCTATAGTTCAGCACGTGAACTACCAATGAGGAATAGAGTTTCTGTACTACTGAATTTACTGGTACAGGAGTGTTGCTGTTTCCAATGCGTCTCTTCTGTTCTCTGCTGGATAGGGGAGCAAAAAAACGCGCCTACTATTGTCGCAAAAACCAGCTTTGTATTAGGCTTCATAAGGATACAGTTGAAGGAGTTTCATCATATTTCTTTAACAAAAACTCTGTCCTCCACTTTGGTGAGACCAATTAATTGGTATGAGTACTTGATTCGCTGGTGCATATAGTCCGCATCAAATCAGCAAAAAGAAAATTCTTACGGTCTGTCCAGCGTAAATCTTGTAATCTGAGCCTTTTCGATTGCCTTTTCATTCTTAAAGGTATCATTATGATGAGACGATCTAAGAAATTTTGATTAGCCAACTTCTAAAGAGCCTTAATCCAACAGTTTTAGTGACAAATATGTACAATATATGAAATCATGATGAGGAGCTTGGTTGTATATATGCGTAGCCTATATTTAAATTAGTCAAACTAGATGGAAATGATCGAATCTATGCTCTTCGGGGGTCGGTAGCTTAGCTCGCTAACGCGTCAGTCCGAAGCAGCGATCTACTGGCCGCGGTTTCGAATGCCGCCGTGCCCATGGCTGTATTTGTTCGTCTTGTGTTGTCTTAACAGTCGGCGACTGGGCATAATACCAGCGCTCCATTAATTAAGTGCTACATTAAAAGCTATAGTAGCGACTAGGCATAACACTAGCGCTTTAGAAAATAAGAAATAAATGTGGCACTTAAAAGAATAATGGAATAATTGATATCGGCTTCTCCCATATGAGTCTCCCTACCGCCATCGCTAAGCATTCGCTTCAAAGGGCAATCCCCTCAGCTTTGGCATTATCATAGAAAAAAAAATACTATCCACAACACTACAGAAAACTGACTCAAGACGATAAGGCTATATTTTGATTCATTCCCAAGTCACCAACAAACGTCTTTTTGATATATGAAAGATAAAATCTACATTTAGTTTAGGAGATAATTGCCCTATCTACGTTCTTATACGTACTAGTCAGTGTGGGCGGTCATCTCAGACAAATTTTCGGCTCACTTTCAGTTGACATGGAACCGAAACTTAAAAGCTCTTGAACTCTGCCTAAAAGAATCAAATTTCACTGCTTGCTTGCAAGATAAACAGAGCCAGGTGGAGGAACCAATCTATATTTAAATTTATAATATTGGCTTGACGTGTTAGAACATCATCCATCTAACAATAAAAGTGGACATGAGACTCATCCAGGACGCTTGTATTAGACTTTTTTAGTAACTTCTGCCACAGCTGGCAAAGCTGCGAAGGGCGATGTTTATTTTTCAATATTGTGCGAATGTCTTTTTGAAGGTTGATCTTTTTTCTGTAGCAAATACATTGCAAATAACTTGAAAAAACAACTAGTTTTGGAGTTTTCCCATTTTGGCTGAAGAGTGTGATTTCAAAAACGTAAGCATTAATGCTTGCTAAAGAGAACGGCACAAAATTCCAAACAAAACAGTCTCACTACATTGGTAAATAATGTCTCTTTTCTGCAGCCAGTATCAAGTACGGCAGTAATAACTTCCGCTTTCTGTCATCAGTATATGCGTCTTAAGTAGTAGGGTGAAATTCTAAATCATGATCATAACTAAAAAAAAGCTAAATAATCAAAAGCTAAAAAAAATGTTCGCGGTGGCAGATACAGATAAAAGCAAGCATCTTGGAACAATCTGACGAACAGATGACTCTCTGTCTGGAACAGGATATTTAGTTTAGAGCCGGTGTATTGAATTAAGACTACGATTTAGTTTAAGTATCCTTAGGCAAAACGTGCATTAGCATTAGCTCAGTACATAAGGTTGGCTATAGGTAGTATTGAAATTTCAATGGTTAGAGCCTTCAAAAAAACATCAACATTCAGCCTTTTTCCACCAAATAAATTTTTTCTCATGTTTTGTTCAGTAACGCCATTAATTCACACTATCTAAATGCGATCTAAGCAAAAGTTAATTTGAAAAGCCAACTATTTTCCTCTTTTCTATATTGAGAAACCTTCTATAATTATCATCTCCTTATCCACACAGAAATAACATTTGAATGACTTAAACACAATTAAACCAGATTTAATTAACAGTAAAATTCGCATATTTATAGGATTTCATTCAACAAATTTACCACACTGATTACTCGCATCCATGCTAACAGATTTCAGTTCGATGTCCGCTACGCAATCGTTTGTGTCCTTTATTCGGACATTAATTCAGGCCTGTCCGCAGAATCGATTGATGGAAACAACTTTAAGCATAGACCAAGTCTCGAATTGCGAGCAACACCAAGCAAAGGCGAGGAGACGATGACTGGAAAATGTTTGTGTTTCGGGTCATACAACCCCCGAAAACGCACAACATTTATGTCACCGAGATTTCATCGTAGTAAGTTTACAGTACATAGAGCAGAAGGGGGCAATGGACGCAATCAAAGCCTATCAACAGAAGGCTCGTATATCAGAAAGGGCATTGCCATCGGGACTGTCTCCGGCTAAACGATATTTTACTACGGAATGTTTATATTCGGAGCTCGAAGGCTCGAGAAACATGGAAACGATATGATGCCCCCTAGTAGTCTAGCTTAGCCTAGCCTACCCCAAACAGGAAGAGAAACACACGATGGCCCCGTTGTATAAAAAAAGAGCGAACGCAATCAGTAAAGTAATTGTTTGCGGACAATGGCCCGAACTGGACTCGACTGATGATATCGTTTCGAAGCAGGGTGTTTTCGTAAATCAATGCATTATGGTTTGAATGGTTGGATTGAAATAGCATATTGGAAGCTTTGATTCACGAACGCCGGATATGAATGAAGATATGAAGGATGTTGGATTGAAGGATATTTTTGGGAGCAATGAATGCGTGAAGTGTGTTCATAATTTCATAGCGACTAGAGCCTACTAGTAGATAGTATTTACTAACTAAACTTTTATATGACGACATTTAATCATAAAAATGTCACAGCTTAATCTATTCGAAACCATCTTACACAAACTCACTCTCACCAATGTCTTCACTCACACTCTATCCATCTCGTATACTGACACGCACTTTCCGTTTCCTTGACCATTTTTTCGGTTATTGCTTCAAAGCATCGAGCCTCCACCAGAAATGCGTAAGCTGAACGGGTTCAGTTCTTCCTCAAGCTCTTTATTTAACAATTTCCCACCAAAGAACTTTTGAATCGGCTCGTTGGCTGGTCGTTCAGAGTTCAAACAGCAAGTAACATTATAACCAGTCACCCTAAGCATTTGATGTGAACGTCCTGACGCCTCTGATGTTTATTTTCAGTGCGACGTGGTGTGGTGTGGTGGTGCGTCGGCAGTAGGTGAACAATTTTACAAGGATCTAGTAAGGATCTATGACCGGCCTACAAACTTTCGAGTTCATTAACATTACGCGAGGCGTTCAGGAAATAAAATTAACAATTGTGATTGAATTATGATAGGAAATTATAGAGTGAAGGGAGGGTGGTGGGAGGGTGAAAGGTACGCAGTAAACGTGTAATGGGACAATAAAAAAACTGAGATTTATAACGAGGGCAATACACTCAATGCAATACAGAGCGTTTTACGAGTTAGTTGACTTGTTGGGGCTATGAAAATATTTATTAAATGCAATAATTTTTTTTGGGAATTTTTTCTCAATATGTTTATGAGGTAAGTCGCAAGTAATATGGTGATGTAATTGTTTTCGGCAGATTAAGATTGTGGCATGTTAAATTGGTGATACAGTTTTTTTTTGGTATCGCTCATAATGAACTAGCGATTTGATAGTCATTTGATTTTCCAAGCAATCTTTTTAAAAAATATTTTGAAAAAATGTAATTTTTGTTGCAATAATAACTTTTTCCTGTAACAATAGAGGAGACAAAAAAATGTATTTTTTTTTCAGAGCATGAAGTTGTATGCATGCTGTAGTGTTGTGAGTTCTATAATATAACTAATAATATTACGTTTATTTTTATTATGCATTTTTCGATAATGATTCATAATTTTTTTTCAGTGTTTACAGCTGCATTTCAATTAGGTTATTTCGCTACATAATGTCAGTAAACTATATGGTAAGCTGTGACTATGCATGAGTATAGGTATTTCGTAGCTAATGCGGCATTAAAATTTCTATCTTAGTGTGAAGAACGGTGTATTTACGATAAAAATAAACAATAAGAATAATAATAGTAATTACTATTAGATGCTAGAGATAGAAGTCAGTTGTCAGTTGTCTCCTCTATTGACCATTCTACCTTGATTCTAAAGCTTCAGAAATTTGGTATTGCCGGGTCTTTACTCAGCTGGCTGACCTCCTACCTTCGCGATCGCACACAATGTGTAAAATTTCAAGGATTTTTATCGAAAAACGTTAGTGCTACCTCTGGTGTACCCCAAGGTAGCCATCTTGGCCCACTTCTTTTTAATATATTTATTTCTGACTTATCTGACGTCCTAGCAGGCATACCTCATTTACTCTATGCAGACGATCTCAAACTTTATCAGACTATTGAATCGAAATCGGATGCCCCCTTTCTCCAATCCAAGCTTAATTCACTTGATCAGTGGTGCAATATAAACAAGCTCTCTCTCAATATCAGCAAATGCCAAGTTATTAGTTTTTCCAGGAAATGCACGGTCACACACAATACCTACTTTCTCGGCAATAATATGCTAACCCGAGTTGATAACATTGCTGACCTCGGTGTTATCTTAGATGAAAAACTCCGCTTCACCTTACACTTTGATAAAATGCTTTCTCGTGCGAACAAACAGCTAGGTTTCATCAAAAGACGTGCCAAAGAATTCCGTAGTCTGTGGGTCACAAGATCCTTATACACTTCACTTGTACGTCCTATTCTCGAATACGCTTGCATTAGCTGGAATCCCGCTTTTGAAACCTACAGTGACAGACTCGAGTCAATACAAAAACAATTTCTACTTTTCGCCTTGAGAGAACTGTACAACCCTTATGATTTTAATAGCTTGCCCCCTTATGAGTTTCGACTGGGTCATTTAAACCTATCGACACTAGCCTCCAGAAGAATAATGATATCGGCCTGCTTCACATTCGACGTCATTAGAGGCACTATTAATGTAGAATTCCTGAATAGTAAAATTTCGATAAATATCCCTGTGAGGAACACCAGGTCCAATCGTTTCCTAAAAGAATATTCACATTCGACGACATATGCAGCAAATGAGCCTATAAATAGATGCTGCAGAATATTCAACAGCATAAGTCACTTATATTCCCCTACGATTTCCAAATCATCCTTCAAATCCTCTCTTTTGCATGCCATCCATACCCCTAAACCTTAAGCCATAGCTATATGTCAATGTTTTTATTTATTGATTGTTATTTATTAATCTTTTTGTTACTTTTTTCATTTGTTTGTTACTTATTTAACTTGTTTGTTTTTACTTTTTACTTCACTTTACTTTTCCATTTTATTTTTATTTTGTTATTTTATATAAGATTTTGTACCTTGTTTGGTGAATTAATAAAATAAAATAAAATAAAATTAGTCACAAAATCTCTACGTCTTCTTTAGCAATAAACCATGACCTTAATTTCTCCAGAATGTATTCTCCAAAATAGTTGAGGAGGGTTTTGAAGTAGGAAAAAAACTGACCAATTTAGGTGCGCAAAATTGAAACAATCTTCTGTAAGCTTCAGATCTAGGGCCGACACTAGAACTTTGGTTTCGATTTTGCAGCCTACTAAAGTCAACTTTAGCACTACATCTTACTTGGTTCCCATTGATGGAATCTGTTGTCAAAGCACGATATACAAATAATATCTTAGGGGTACAATTTTTAAATAATTAAATAATGAATGAGAATTCTGATATATTTGAACTCCGATTAACCCCTAAATTAATTTCTTCTGCGCGATTATCATGGGTTCAATAGGTTCATTCCTAAATACTTGTTGTTCGCTCTGCGGGTCTATCTTAGGGCCCGATGGCTGCGATATCTTAGGGCCCGATGGCAGCGACGAGAGTGTCCGGTGAAGGCTTATCCTCTCAGGGGCAGCACAACAATCTATCGTCGGACCTGACCTCTGGAGCATCGTTTACGATGGACTGTTGCGACTGGAAATGTTAGTAGATGTGGTTCTCGTGGGTAACGGAGTTGATGTCTCAGCGGTAAACACTTCTAGACCTGCCGCATCAACCAAGTCATGAGGAGGGGGTAACGCTTTATGGCCTTGCATGGCTGATATTGTCGAAAGCAGAGATCGTAATGTTGAGAATGATGACATGACCCCAACTGTCATCCCGATGACAGTGGTCTGTGCAGAAGTCCACACCAATAAGTCGGTACGGTACCTGGGAGTGACGTTGGATACTAGGGCCATATAAGTAAGGTATGTGATAGGGCTCTGAGAGCTATCCGTGCCCTGAACAGGCTGATGGCTAACATAGATGACCCCGGCGAAACAAGACGGAGGTTGTTACTGGCGACATCTAGCTAGGCTTGCTGTTATAGTAGTAGTAGTACTCCCACGACAACTCTCATACCGGTCTAGGGGCTGAAGCTGGGAGAGAGTTTCATCGCAAATTTACAATCAATGTGAATACGAGTGTGGAGTGATTAGTTCTACGACTCACTTTACCGATATTCAAATCAGGTACCTAGTCAGAGCTAGGTGAACTCAAAGCTCGGTAAGCTTCTCCTTCGTCCGAGCCGGGATTCGAGCCAGGGATCATACCAGAAAAAGCCTGTGCTCTATCCACGAGACTACTCAAGTTTCTCATTTTGCTGTACTGGGCAGAAATTAAAGCAGTTGCACTCCAAACAAAAAAGTTTAACTTTGCCAGCCTCCAGCGTAAAAAGGCACAGTGTTGGTGGTATCGGAAAGAATTCCAATAGAAGAGCAAGCATGATCGTATTAACGTAACGCAAGGGCGGATTCCAACACGGACCTTCGTGACCTGTAAATTGACTTTTTTGGTTAATAAGTAAACATCTTACATAGCCCGTGGTTTGTTGAACCGGCTATCTTTTGAAGATTTTTTTTGGCTATCTACAACCAAAAATTAAAAAAATTGATTCAATAGCCAATTAAAATTTTCATCATTTGTGATTGCAAGATAGCTTATGATATAGCTTTTATGCAATCACTGGTAGCAATTATCATTATCGAAAAAAAATATTTCTTGTATTTAAAATAAACCTCACCTATCTTTTTACAAACTTTCAAACAAAAAAAAAGAAGAGAACTGAAAAATAACTGGATATTATATTGTTTAGTATAAAGATCGACAATGCAGCTACGATGTCGCTTTCTTCGTTTTTAGCAAAAATTTCCAGCGATTTTCCAACACGTGGATGAGCTTTAATCTGAATTTGATTGACTTGGCCCAAATCCAGGTACGGAGGGAGTTAGCCTAGCTCTGAGCTAGTAACTGACCCAAGACAGGGACAAAATGTGGCACGAGACTGATCATTTGGTAGTCTTCAATTTCAACTATTAGTATGGAGTGTTTTTAAGACCCAAAATTGGTTGTAGCGGGACAATTTTGGTTTTATTTTTACATATTGAGTTTCAAGTTTCTAGCCGCATTCGGTACTAAGATCTGTAAATTTGCATTGAAGTTGCCACAACTTTTAAATCCGGCATCTCTCAATAAGTTAAAATAAATTCATTTAGATTTTCAATTGAAGCCAGAAATTCTCTCCTATTGATGTACGGAAAAATTCTGCCGATCTTTGAATTCATTCGTCTCAAATTGAAAATGCATTGGATGAATTAAGTTTTGAAGAACAGTCGCTTTTTGTATTAAATATGCTTTGTTTTCGTAGAAATACTGCATTTGACAGATTATTTTCATTTATGTTTTCTTAAATACAGAATCTTATGAGAACTCATATTATTTAAGCAATGCATAAAAAAAATATGTTGGATAAATTTATTCCATCCTAATAAATATATGAAGTTCAAGCTAAAGCTTAGACCGGAGAATGCTCATTTTTGTTTGAATAAAGAAAATTGCATTACAAACTTAAAAAAAATTAAATACAATATCTAGGTTGTGAATTGCATTAATGTACAATTGATTTGTCTTTGTTGGATGGTAAAATTATTCTATCAACTTTACCTAATTTGCGCTTTATTAAATGCTTTTCATTCCGCATAGAAGCCTTTGTGGGATTCTTTTTTTGTTTCGAATCGACTGAGGTTGAGCAATTTCGGAGTATATTTTTTTAGGATTTGGGCTACCTCACTCTAAGAAAATCTGACAACTCTGTTCAGAAGTTGCGACTTGGACACTGAGGACCAAAAACAATTAAGGATGTTGATCTGCAAGCGCTATTGACTGAAGATGATACGCAATTTCAAGATAAACTTGCGGAGACATCAAACATGGCTTGACAAGGTATTTCTGAACCTTTATATGCCGTGGTGAAACTGCAAAAGACAAAAAATTGGTATCGCATAAATTGACTGAGAGACACATAGTAAATCGAAAAGCCACTTCTGAAATTTTGCTTTTGCGGTATAAAAGAAAGTGTTTCTTGCATTGAATCATAGCTAGTGATGAGTTCGGATATATTCCCAGAATCTCGAAAGAAAAATATTTTGGCATTTAATTCGTGAGCCATCAATATTGACGATACGGCCAAATCAAATTGTCAATGGGTAGCCATTCAGTTTGAACGATGTGAAATTGGCCAAAATGAGAAACGAGACACGATCGAGTAATACTGCGACACTGTAACGCTCCATGCTATCGCATTTCTATTACCCAGGATATCATCAAAGCACTGAAACACATACCGTATACGCCGTATTAGCAGGACCAGGGATTTGATTATCACTTGTTTCGGTTGATGGTCCATGGTTTGGTTGGACAGTTTTGAAGAAGTTAAATTGGTTGAATGAATGGTTGGGACTACACTTTGAATAAACAGTTTTTTGTATTTCCGTTAAAATTTGCATCTTTTTATTGATTGAAAATCCCCAGAAACTAAGGTGTGTACCTAGTATATGCATGGAAAAAAAATATTTATCTTGTCAGAGCCGATCACTCTATATCGTCTTTTTTTAACCCATGATATTCTTCATTTAGCTAAAACAAAGAAGAACGCATACTCTGCTATTGAGGGTAACAAACAAAAAACAGAAAAAAAAAATAGATGCAGCAGATATGAACAAATGTAGTAGTAATGTTCGTGGAATTCAGAAAAACCAAACAGTTAAGGGCTATTGGAAACAAAACAATTTGTTATAAAATACATTTGTTCCAAAAATATTGTTAAAGAAACGATTTCAAATATTCGTCGACAATGTACAGCAAGCGGTAGTTTCTTCCAAACTATAAACATTTATAAAATTATTCAGGAAAATGCTTCCTTGCGATTGCGAAGAAAAACACACAATTAGTGAGTACATCTTGCAGAGTCTGCCTTGTTCATAAGCCTTTTTTGTGGCTTGCATTATACGGAGATTTTACATACAGAGAAAGATTTTTGCAATTATTACCAATAATAGATTTTTGCAATTATCACCACAATGTTCATCTCTAATTTGAATCTGTTGTGGCTCTGAAAGAAAGAGCTACAAGTATTGAGAACGATGTTGGAAATAAATTAAAAGATTATGATTCGTTCGCTTGAGAAACAATTTGATGTATATATTTCGTTCCTTAAAAATCTTTTCTGAATGAGATTACAGTCAATAATTTTAAACTCAAATATTTAATAACGACAGGTTCCTTAATCAGCTGACATAAACATAAAATAAAAAAGCACCTACAGTTCTAAGTTTGACCTGAATCACTAAACATTAAAACTAAGAGTTGCAGTTTTACTATTACGATTTCGAAGATTTTTTAGTTTTTACTCTTAGCAGGATTTTGAAAAACTTCAAATAACGCTCTAGGCTTATTTGTGTGTGTGTGTGTGTGTGTTTCGTATTGCAAAAACTTGGAGATAATCTTTACTCAGATATGACATTTTTTCATAATCCGATATGCGCATGATTTTATGGGGAATTGAATGCTATTGGTAAGTTAGACACTTATGAACAGGGCAAATTACTCAATTAAAAATAGCTTACTTATGAAAGCATTCAACAAAAAACATGTGAAGTAACAAAACTAGATCCTTTTGCAAAAAGATTCGCATAATAAAAACATGCACATGGTATAATTCCAATGTAGCCTTTAGTACAGAGTGACTCATGAAAGATCCCACCAAAAGAAAATATTTGTTTTATTTTATAGATGGTTCTCTAAATTTAAAAAAATAAATGGCGTTGGGATAATGAAACAAGAATTGGATTATGCGCCCCTATCTCGGATTGGAGTCTGTGATTTTCGTCCAAAAATAACTCCTCCGAACAGATGGACTATAATGAGGTTCGTAAACAATTTTGTCGGGCGTGGGACAGTTACAAAAAGGTTTTATCAGTGAGATTCCTCATTTCGGATGCAGGAAACTATCGCTGCTGTAGCTACTGTCACACGAGCCCATCCTTGAGCTTCGACAGCTTATCTTTTTTTCTATAGTAATGCCAAAGCTCAGGGGACTAGGTTAACGTGGCTGCCGATCTTCAGAGGCCTGACGACCAGCACACATAGGCACAGGAGAGGCCCGTTGTGATAGTAATGCCAAAGCTCAGGGGACTACCTTTTGAAGCGATTACTTAGCTATGGCGGTAGGCATAGGTAGCACATGTTTTATCTTATAGTTAAATATTTCAAGAATATAGTTCCAAAATTTGAAGTCAACCAGAGAAAAACTCTCGAAGTTATTGAATACTTAGTCCCATCTCCACTATCATTATAGCTCCAACAGCTCGGAGTTTAGTAGTCATTTTCTCAAAATAACCTTTTAAAAGTCCATGTTCACTGCCATTTGAAAATCACATTACCGATTCATTTCGAACTTGGCACACACTTTCTACATGTAAAATACTTCCCCCCAATGAGAAGTTTTAGAATTTTTTTTTACATTAAGGTGGTTTTCTACCTACAAAAAAGTCAAATTTTTCGTGAAAAATAGCAATTTTCACTTCAAATAACCACCTATAATTTAAAAATGAAAAAAATTGAAATCAGAGAACGTTGGGGGAGGGGTTGATGATACTTTGACTAAATTTTAATGTTCTTTGGTTTCCGATAATTTCCAACTGAGACACAATGAACACCGCAAATCGTCTTTTTCCAAAGATCACCTGGAAAACCTTTGTCACCGGTTTGTTTGTCGATATTTTGACATAAAAAAATTTCTAAAAAAAACTCGTGAAAAAAGTGTAATTACGCTGAAACCTTAACGGCATTCTTTATAAATTAAATTGTCGAATATGAAGCGACTCTAACCTACAAATACTCCATGAGACGGAATCGCATCCACTTCGACTTATAGTGTGGTGTGAAAGTTTCATCAAGCTGAATTGTTGGGCCTTACTGTTTCGAAGAAAACGATCTTACAGTTACGATCAATAGATACCCTTGCTTAAAAATGTTGAAAGAGGTGTTCTTTCCAGAGCTACTGTGTGGTTTCAATAAGATGGTGCAAATTCTCACATATCCAAAAAAAATGCTCCGAAAATTTCCCAATAAATTGTTGTCTAGAAATTCCACATTTCGTTGGCCCTCAAGGTTTCCTAACTTAACTGCGCCTGATTTGTTGCTGTGAGGTTATTGCAAACATGAAACTTACAAAGTAAAACCAACAGATTTGAATGATTTAAAGCAATCCCTTTGAACGATACTATTGCAACGATTCCCTTTGCAATTCTTCAGGCAGTAATGAATAGCTTTTTGATAAAATATCGCACATGCGTCACCTTACGCGAAGGTTACTTAAATTCAATTATTTTTAAAACCTATTAATAAAAATGCATTGTCTTTCAAATGAACAAAGAAAAAACAAATTATGTGAATTCAACAAAATGTTATTATTATACTTGTAGTCAGTTATTATAGAAAAATATTAAAATAAGTTATTGCAATTATAAACGTTATTTTTATTATATAAGCTATAACAATGCTCATCAACCACCCTGTATAT
The DNA here is from genome assembly GCA_963978885.1 of Nemotelus pantherinus. Classification (NCBI taxonomy): domain Eukaryota; kingdom Metazoa; phylum Arthropoda; class Insecta; order Diptera; family Stratiomyidae; genus Nemotelus; species Nemotelus pantherinus. Next base: position 243,537,539 of record OZ022264.1, on the reverse strand, counting down.
TATATTATTTCTATCAGCAACTGTAGAAAAATATTTTTATTATTTGATTTAATTACAGACTGCTTGAAAGCAGCTAATTTGATTAGTAAATATTGCCTTTTAAAACGATAGATAGTTCACTGGAAATGAGAGTTACAGGAAACAAGTGTATAAACTAAATAAATGCATATGATTTTAAAGAAATGATTCATATATATAATACGACTAAATTGAATAATAAAATATAAGAAAATACTAGAAAATGTATCAATTTAGTACCCAAAATCTTAACCTGTCTTTGAAACCACTCAATTTTTGTTGGTGTGTGTTAGACCAGAATTAATTCTATGGATATGAATTCTATTTGCTTCCTTATATTTGATAGCTAATATATTTAATTCTGCACATCTAATCGCTCATCACTACCTCTTGACACAATCACCTATCTGAAACATGTTCGCTTCCATCTCGTCAGCCTGTTGCATTTTGAAATGCTGCCTTTTCGAATCTCCTTCAAATGACGTGGTGAAAACGATAAAGGAGTATATTTTTCTTCACATCTTCAAAAGAAAAACACGAGGCCATTCTATTTTATGTTACCACTGACTCATTTATGGCCAAATACATTTCGGTATTGTGCTGGACACTTTAGAATAGCCATATAGGCTTACGTGAGTAAAAATACGTTACAAAACTTGATAAGTCTGGAAATTGATGGTTATATTCATTGTGAGTAAGTCACTCAAATTAGATTCTTTTTAGTGTTTGTATACAAAATATATCTCAGTTAACTCTCAGTGAAAAGTGATTATCTTTATGAATAAGTTACGAATATGAACGTAATAACATTCAGAGCATGATTAAATATACCTTCTCGATCCATGCTATGCTTCCTGGCATTCGAATCTTTGAAATTGTAATTTTGAACACCTGTGGATAATAAAACCAAATTACCGAACAGTTTTTCAGAATTTTAAAACATGAATGTGAATCAAATAATTTTGAACGGGATTTTTTTTTTTGAAAAAAAAAACACAAATTATGCTGGACAAGGAAGCTTGCCAGAAAATTATGAAAAACTTAGCGCTGGAGAAAATACGGCGATGAAATTCGGTTTACTTTATTCAAGCTAGAGTAAAAGAAAAGTACTCGACGCATAATTATGTATTTTATTTCATAACAAATACAATTCCTTGTCAACGTCGGCAAATGAAACATAATAGGCGTGTTTTTTTGCTCTTCCTATCTATAGCAGAACAATGCTATCAACTGCAGACGCATTGGAAACAACAACAACTCACTCTATGCATAACAGGAGTTGTTGTTGTTTCCAAAGCGTCTGCACTGGTTAGCATTGTCCTGTTATGGATAAGGGGAGCAAAAAAACGCGCCTAATAATACATATGAAATTTGAAAAAGATAAAATAAATTAGTAATTTTTAAGAAAATTCAAATAAAAATTAACTGAAATTCAGGATGCTTAAAGGTAGGAAAATGAAACTTGGTTGCTCCGTATAATTTTTAGTCATTCGCATAGAGAGGATAGGGAAAATGAACAACAGCAATAGAAGAAAGATCATTGACAAACAAGATGAAAAGTATAGGGCGAAGAATAGATCCTTGAAGAGCATCAGATTTGGGAAAGCAAGCAAAGAAACGAAACTGTTTACAATGATTCTGCAAGGGTGGCTATGGACATGGGATGAAACCCAGGAGAGAAGAAAATCAAGACCTTTTGTATCTATTGAGTAGAAGGTTATGGCATTCAGCACAACGTCAAATCGCTTCGAGAAGCCCGTGTAAAGACTGAAAGCGTTGGTGACCAAATTAGGAAACACCATAAGGTTTATCGTTGTGGACCAGCACTCAACCAATCTTAAGAACAAAGAGAGGTTAAAAAAGAATGGAATTTATTCAGAATAAATCTTTCCAAAAAGTTTGCTGCAACAGCAGGCGAGAGAGAGAGGCGAGAGAGATGCATTTTCAGGTTTAAAAATTTTGGATGAATTCGGCGGTTTCGGATGATCAAATTTGTGGATCAGATGTAGCGACTATGCTGAAAAAGGAAGCTGAAGAGCCGCAGAGATGATATTGATGAATTAAAATATGAAAGGGGTTTCACCAGGATATTGGGAACACCATCCAATCTGCAACAAGCATTCAAGTCCAAGAAATGTATCAGAGATTGAATTGCAGCAAGATTAGTAAAAGCAAGGATATATTAACTGAGCAACAGGAGAACTCATTAGATATCGACGTGGTTGTTGTATTTATTAAAGACAAAGAGAAAAATTTAGCAAATAAATCTCAAACAGCCTAAGAGTTAGTGGTAATAACATCATTAGGATGCATATAAGCAGGAATTGTGGAATTTTGCTTAAAAGAACGGATGTAGGACTAGAAGACTTTTGTGTTGATTGAAACAGATTGAAAATTCGACGATCCAAATGAAAGTCATGTGTTACCTGCTTGAATACTATTTTCACTTCAAAGCAGGAACCCTGGAATTTTTCAAGCTCGTTAGTACTACCCGTCTTTCTTTTACTCAAAGTGCACTAAAATACATCTTGTAGTAAGGATTAATGTGAAAGATGAGATAAGAAAAAGAAACATAGAACTTCGACAAACAAGTCCCATCTAATCCCCTAAAAACAGCAAATCTAATTTCGGTACACATTTAAATGTAGATTTATGTAAGTTGCAGCGAGGGATGAAAAACATTCATTCTTTAGTTGAAAGTTAAAGTCGACATCAACAAGAATTGAAGGATGATCAGATAATGATCAAGTTGCAGATATAGAAAAAGAAGAGGAGATAGGAATAGGGAATTCAAAGGAACATTAGAAAGAATTAGATCAAGAATTTAATTATTAGCATGGTGAAGGTAGTTTATTTGTAAACAATAGAAAAGAGAAGGGAAGGATGCAAACACAATAGATGAAAATGGAGTAAACAGAAATGTAGCAATGTCTAGAAATGTCTATAAAACAAGAAGTTTAAAAGATCATCAAACTGAAAAATGTTCAATGGTGTGGTTGGTTTTTTTTTTTTGTCAACGACTCTTGAAGATTGAAAAGATTCTGCAAGGTAAGGCCAAGGGACAAGAAAAAAAAACTAGTGTAATAAACAAATGCCCACTACCATAAAGTGTCTGAGAAAATAGATTTAAAGTGGCATTGGATTTTCACGTACATTTTTATTTATTTATATAGTTCAATATTACAGATTACAGTCCAATTACAAAACTGAAAGCATGACTTTAATAACGGGTGCAAATATGAAAAAAACACCAAAAATAAATAAAAGGTAAGCAATTGTTTTAATTCTGAAGATAAAATATCCATGATGCGTTTTTATAAGATGCGAAACTTGGAGACATAGAACTGAAGTAGTGATTGTTATGGCTTCGTAACATGCGTGAAGAGGAGAATGAAAGTGTAATTTTGTACGAGCAAACGGAATATTAAAAGCAGCCCGAGATCTAGAGGCATGGTTGTTATCATCTCAAATTGCAGGATACAGATACCAGAAGAAAAATACCAATTTAAAAGTTTGTAAAAAAACATTCTTCGAGATAGAATCTGCGGGTACTAACTGAAAGCATTTTCTGGAAAAATAAACGATCTTTTTACTGAAGCAGCGAGTAAATTTTTGTTGAATAGATTTAACGACATCTGTCAAGTCACGAAGCGGGGAAACTATACTTGGGAGCAGTATTCAACTATATCACGAACTAGAGAAGTAAATAAATCAACACATGTACAGATATTTAAAAAATCACGTAAGTAACGTAGGACAAAGCCTTGCAAGTTTAGAAGCCCTGTAATGTACATGTAGCTCAAAATTTTAATTTGGGATCGAAAATGATGCCAAGATAAGAAAATAATGCCCTTTGATCTACATCCAGTACAATATTGCCACACAGAAAAAAGTAGAAAATAAGCAAATTAAATTTTTTGAAAAATGGTATAACAAGACATTTGGAAACATTAAACCAGATACAAATTTTTGTACTCTATGTATTTAAGGCTAATATGTCAGATTGCAATGATGCACAAACTTTGAGAGGGGAGATATCTCTGAACAGCTTTAAGTCGTCAGCATATAGGAGGGAAGCCAATGACGACATTGATAGACGGTCATTAATAAAAAGAGTGAACTGCAAAAGGCTGAGCATGGTACTTTGCGGGACACCGAAAGTAGGTTAAAAGGGTAGGATAAGCCCACTTAGGAAAAATTTAGAAGATATAAGACGCAAACTAGGATATAAGAAATCCGGAAACCGAAGTGGTAAACCATGTCAAAGGCTTTCAAAAATTACCTGTCGGTTGGTTTTTCTTTAAGTTTACTGAACACATCGTAGATATTTTTTTAAATTAAAAACCAATTTGTCCTTTATCTTGACAAATATCGATAGTTCGAGGGTAATCTGCCTCTTTTTCAGTGTCTATCGGTTAGGTTACTCTCGAAGTATCGATACCTGTCAAAAAATTAAAATATTGTTTGAAAACTGGAAAAAGATGGTTTACAATAAAACATCGTAAGTGTTTGTATGCACCTCATGAGGTCGATGCTAATGGCGTGAGTAGTCGCATAATTTACATTCAAGTTTTCTATAATCTCTCAATCTTACATAGAATTGACTTAATTAACGCATTGATCTGCTCAATAGGCCTTCCTAATCGATGAGTGCTGAGTTCAAAATCACCAGCACCAATTTTTTCACCTATTGTTGGCCCTTCTCAAATATTTAACAAACTTTTCACAATTTTTGTTTACAAATTTTTGACAAAGTCTTAAAGGCTTGTCGTGTGTTCATCATTGATAGGAAATAAAAGATTACAAAGTGACGAAAATGTAATGATTGGTCCTTCATTACAAAATGTTTTGAAACATCGAAAACGCGAATTTATTGCTATTTGATGGTGATGATGCTATTTACATTGAAATTTTGTGAACACATTAAACTATTCCATATAATTATTATTTAAGTGAAATTGTAAAAAAAAATTGAATACAAAAGGCACACAAGGTTTGTTTAGCGCAAATTTTTGAGTTTCTAAAGTTGCTAGTTTCTTAAGGAAAACTAGGTCTTTAAATAAAAATATTTGGTTTAAAATGACAAACATTTTAAAATAACGTCAAAAAAAATTTCCATTTTCTGAAAAATCATCTTTTTTCGCAATCAAAGACTTTTTTCGCAGGAATGATTTGAAAAGTGTTTGTTTGAAAAATGTTGTATATAAATGGACCATCTTTCAACCGTTTTGTTCAAAGAAGAACTGAAGAGTGGCAAAATAAGGTTGGGCCAAAGAAAAAATTTAACAAATTTAAAAACTATTAGTAATTCAAATTTTTCCATCTTCAACGATAAAATGCAGTCGACTATATTACAAAACCAATAAAAAATGACAGAAAATTTTGACCTGGAGTTGAGAAAAAGGTCGACGAAAGCAGATAGTGGACGATCAGCTGTCCACTTCACTTACCTATTATCTATAAAACTTAGCTGTGGTTGACTTTATCACGCATAAATTAGCTAGCACTGCTTTGTTTCAAAAATACGTCATGATTTTCAGAAAACAATTCCAATGATTCACGATTGGCTGCTGTGCGATTTCGTTGCAAATATACGTCTAAGGACCCGTCTTACAATAACAGAAGTATTTTATTGATTTATAGACATGAGGCTTTATTTTTCGGTGTATAAGGGGTGTGTTCAATGTGCATGCTATAGCTGCTCCAAAAGCATAGCATAGCATCACTTTAGCAAGTGTCAAAATTCGCAGTAGCCAGATGAAGCAGCTATGGACATTGGACAGCCAAGAGCTGCTACGTAGGTCGGTTTTTACACAGCACAACTCAATAACAAATCTCTTCAGTTTTTTTAACTTTAATCTTTGTGCTTACTTGGATCAGCTAAACACTTGCTTTGCATTTTGGAAAATGTATGAAATTTGCGCGTTTTCAACATACAGCTGCAGAAAAAAACATTAACATTTTCCAAACATATTCAAAACGTTTCACTTATTCTTGGCTTTTGACACCATATCTGTGAAAAAGAGCGAAAAAGAAACGTTGAAAATATCATGGTACACGATTCAGCGTACCCGGCCTGTAGTGTTTCACACCCGCCTTCTAAAAACTCAAGATGAATTGCACTGTGTAAAAGCCTACTTAAAACTCGAGTTGAGTTGAAGTGTTCGAAAGCCCGTATTTAGTTAATAATTGCACTATACTCAAGTCTATTGTTCATCTTCTTTGCCACCAAAGCGCAAAAGCTGCTTTTCATTTCTATTTCTAATCCAAAGTGACATTTGAACAGTATGTCAGCTGTGTACGCACGGCCATTTTGCCTTAGCTACTTTCTTGCTATCCTCCAGACTTTTTCGTGACATTGGACAGTCAGAGCTGCTAAAATCGCAGCTAATAGCTGTTGTAGCAAGAATATTGAACACTCTCAAGGTTGACATTTAGTAAAGGAGGAACGTTGCAGAAAGTTTTATTTTTTAGATTATATTTTGTATAGTAAATATTTTGTGGATTGGGGTTCATGATTTTATTTTTTGATTTTCATATCTGCTTCTTTTGCATCAACAAATTTGAGAATGAGTTTTTTTATTGGTTACTGATGGTATTGATGGTACTATTGGTTACTGATGGTACTTGATGCGTGTTATCTAGCGCATTATGGCATTCGTCGTCAAATCAGACATTTCTTTTTTGGTCGATTTCATACCCAAGCAGTTGTTCTGCAAGGGTTTTCGATTGTTGTCGTCATCTGCATTCAGACCTCATCAGCTGACCTGGCTGTTCTATTTTATAAGATAGGGATTTGCTTCGTCTAAAAATTTTTTGCTAAATATTCTGTTAATGCCACCATTTGGAGCTTTACGAGGTTGAGCTTATGTAGAGTGCTGGGCTTCATCTGCGTCAAAAATTACTACACCAGAAAGAAACGGATAACTACTCATAAATCAAACAATCTATGAGAACAAAAAAAATTTATTCAGTGATTTTTTCGAGCTTTTCTAGGTCAAAAACAATTTATTTGATGTGACCGATCGATGCAAAACAATTTTTGTATTCATAAAATAACAAAATGTGCTTTCTATTGTTTAAAACTTAATTTGCATGTACATAAAATGCATATGTTTGAGAAATTTTACCAGGGCGCGACTAAAAAAACTGTTTTCGTGTTGTTTCAAGAAATATTTCTGACCGTAAGTCATTCAATCCGTACATTTTTGAAATTTTTTAAAGAAAGATCATACCAGTTCATGCAGTTATAATGGGTTTTGTTTTTGCACTTTTTTGTGTCCAGATACTAATTACCCATCAGTTTTCTAAACTCGTCAATATTAATCTTGAATCGAGGGGATCCTTTCACAATTGGCGACCAAGTACCTCCGCAATATTACAAACCTGATCAAAACTAATTTCTCGCAGCATTTAAAAGCCGTACCGTAACACCGTCAATTTTCAATATTTTACAAATTGTCATTATTTCGCAATTGCCTAGAAACTCCAAACAGCACCACCACCACTCTTTTCGGGGAGTCATTGCACGGTATTTAGGTCTAGGAAACTTCACTTCAAAACATCATGCACATAATACTCATACAGATATATGCGAGTCAAACTAAAATCGTAGAAAAAACATTTCTCTGAAAAGATACATTCACAAATATGTGCAAGCGGTAGCTACGGGTGAATTTAATCGGTCATCGAACGTATAATTATCGAAGGTTATGAATTCTTTTATTCGAACTTGTAAAGCCATTGTACAGCATAACATTTCGTGTGGCCCGACCATCCAATCCAACAAAGAGCAATGGTGGAGGGAACAAAAAAAAACGAAACAGCCAAGCATCTCATTACGATATGTTTTCAGTAATTGTTTCATCAGATATTAATTAATTTCGGTTTTTATCCTACTTCTTGCTTTGCCGCTTTCGATTTTTGTTTCTCAGGTGAATTAAGGTCTGAGGGCATCATTATGAGTGATGTAAATTTATCGGGTCATAGTGATGGAGCTATTGAAGGCGAAGCGTGTATTGCGCGTGATAAGAAATATGCATTATTAATCTCTCAAGCACTTGATTGTAGAGTGTACTACATAGAAAAACTAACTAAGGTGCATTATTAATTAAAATGCAACAAAACTGGAATGAAGATTATCGTTAATTACGCTCTATTCACGTAAATTTTTACAGTTTCACAACGGAGACAGGGCTGTGATCATCAGCAAACACGAGAGACCTTTACATTCCACTACTTGGCTAAGAACTATGACTTGTGAAAGACAGCACGTGAGTGATTAATTAAGGTTTAGAAATATCTATTTGACGACTTAATGGGTACTACTTGAGCCGTTGTGTTGTTAGGCCCTTCGATCTGTTTGGAAATAAAACGTGACTTCAAGGATATTGAATATGAAAAAGCCCTTTCAAATCTGAACCAAAATAATATATTCAGCATACAAACGCACTTATGTTTGATGGTAGCATAGCTGATAATTTTGTGACTGCTTTTTTGTTAAAAAAAAACACTTTTTGTCTGCTACTTATTCAAGTTACATGTAATTCAAAATGGAATTTCCTTTAATTATATAACACCATAGATCATAGTAAGTTGCCAGCCATTGTGCAAAATAATCATGTGAAACTTTATATTGATCAACCCAAATCACATTCTCACAATTACAGACAAAAACGGTACCATGACCAATGTATCTTCATGTTTATGCTCACTTTGTGCAAGTACTTTGCTTTATTTACGCTTTCTTTTGCATAATACTCTCATACAATTGAGTTATTTCCGAACAATTATAGAATGCACACTCACGCGATTTGGCAAACTGTTGTAATACAGAAAGCCTCTTACATTTGCAATTCAACGTAAGGGCTCTTGACAAATCGCAAGCTAGCCACTAGAGGATTTGTACCTGATTTTGTATAGTTTCTGATCATGTCCAGCAATTACTTGTAGTGGACAACTACAACACAGAGTCTGATGATGATGATGTTACTTGACTAGTTCAGGCGATCAAATGTTTTTTTTTCTCTATTTTTTTTTATGGATAATTTATGCTTTTGATCAGATAATTTGTGATAACTTGTGTATACTTCTTATAATTTTATGAGTGGAAATACTGTTTTTTTTAAAATATTTACTCGAGCAAATTTGTAATTTCCATCTTTTGGGCGCTAGGTGAAGCAGAAGTAGAAGTATCTATTAACACAAACAACTTGAAAGTTGCGCTTTGTAGTTGATTTTGAGAATGGAAAACAGTATTTCACCTTCAAAAAAGAAAAAAAAAAAGAAATACTCCGCTACACAATGCTCTATCGTTATGATGGTTTAGGTCACTACTTGAAGTCTGTAAAATATGAGGTCAGTAATTCTGAGCTAGATTTGGAACTAGAAAGTGATGGATGACATATGCTCAAAGAAACGGAAATAAAATGTTATGTACTAACAATAAAAATGTGACGAAGTAAGCACTTCATTTGACTAATTTATCTAAGAACTTCAATCAGAAATCTTAGGGCCAAAATTGTTGGGAATAACACGTATCATCAAAAATTGATTCGCAATGCTTTTTTTTAAGTCATTCCTTTTTTTTTCAATTTTTTCTTAGCTTTCACCACCAAATATTTTGATTCAAGGACCATTTTTCTTTCCTTTTAGAAGCTCGATATATTCAAATTTCTTGACACATATTGATAACTCCAGGGAAATCTGCCCTCTTCTTTAGTGTCTGTCAGCCTTCAGCGTCTAACTGATAGACACTGAAAAATAGGGTAGACTACTCTCGAAATATCGATATCTGCCAAGGAAATAAAGTATATCTAGCTTTTAAAGAAAAAATTGGTCTTCAATTTGAAATATTTGATTTACCATATATTTTGACGTAGAAATTTTAGATATCTAAAAAGATTGTTCAAAAGTATGTAAGGAATTTTGAAAACATAGGTTTTTGCTACTTACAATGATATAAAAGTGGTAAACAATGGCTCTGTAAGCTTCATATAGCCATCCAAAAAGTGTTTTCATCTCATTTCAAGGGAGGAAATTACGCTGTAATGATTTTTCAAGGAAGTTTTTTACCTTTTATTATCTGCTCTGTCTTTTTGAAATCATACTCCGTAAACTACGTTCGGTTTGATATTGGTTTCTCTATTATTCTTTCTATACTTTAATCAACTCTTCAAGACTCGTCCGAGGAGCGGATTCCATGTGATTCAGTCTAGATAAGTTAATCAGATTTTGTCTTCAAATGAAGCTTTTAGAACGCTTTTTATAAGTGGCTGGTAAATTTACCAGTACAGAACTCCGAACACTGAAAGTCACTAAATGTCTCTAGTAATCCTCGACACTGAAATCTACTAGCTGGTTAACGCTGACATCACCAAACTATGACTTACATACTTGGCCTACAAACTTTTGGAACACGAACATTGAAATGTCAAAATCATCCATTCTGGATCTGTTCATGGAATAAATGGGCTTAGTTGAAATTGGTTTAGTAATCAATTTTCCAGCGACTAATATTTCCTTTTGAAGAAAATAAAGACATGCATGATTTCGTAAATTATGTTGGTCGATACAATAAGAGCAGGAAAGTTTGCAGAGTCATGATAAGCATTCTGACTGGACACAACTGCCCAGGAGGATATATGTACCGAATAGGTGTTGTACAGGATGACCTCTGTTCATCCTGCCTAGAAGAAGCTGAATCTGCGGATCATTTGCTCTGTAAATGCCCAGCGTTTCCGCGTCTCAGATATCACTGCTTTGGCTGGGATGTTGCACGCATGCAGAGGATAGTCTCTTTTCCCCTATCAGTGATCCTAGACTTTATCAAGAAGTCTGCGAAACTATGGCAGGCAGGGGGAAATGAGTACAATTGATTCTTTGGCCTGAGTGCTTAGAGGTTGCAATTCGCTTTTCCCCGAACCCACACACATACACACACAATAAAAATAATACTGTGATAATTAAAGATTTTGCTTGAACACAAAGACCCTAAATTTGTCTTTATAGAAATTAATGAAAATATTGTATAAATATATATTTTTTTTAAATCTTATATGGCGTAGAAGCTGATAGGTCCTTGTAGGATTCAAATCGAAATACCAGATATAAGCTTAGACTTGAATAATCGTACGCCTATTTACTCAGTTAACAGGCAAACAACTTTCGAAGAAGCCAGACAATCTTCACATAAAACTTTTTGCTGCCGGAATTTTTTGTACCAAACTGGGTGCAACAGTCATTTTAACTACATGAAAAGCTCAATCAGCTTTAAAATTCTAAAAGCAACAATACCTACGTTTTTGAAAGGTTGGATTATTTTTTTTTTATAAAAAATCATAAAAATTTTGCAGAAAAAAAAATTCAGAAGATAAAAAAGCATAAATTTGTAAATAATAATTGATATATACGAGTATTAGAGGTTTTAGTTGATTTTGAGAATGGAAAACAGTATTTCACCTTCAAAAAAGAAAAAAAAAAAGAAATACTCCGGTTAAACATTTTTTTTTTCCGAAAAATCAAAAAGTACTTGTTGACTGCTAGTTTGCTTTTAGAAGCATTGTATAAAACCTGCCTGCCAGTTTCTTGTGAGAACGGAGCCTGTTGGGTCGTTAAATAAATTGCTGGTGGTGTAAAAACCTAAATTTCAAGGTTAAGAAGTATTTTTTCTCTGCCCAAATCATCAAAATGAGTAGTTACTTTTTTAAATTTAAAAATTTTGGGATTGTTAAGTGGTCAGGATTTAGTTCAATTCCCATCTACAATGTAAGGCGTTGACCTGCAACAACGCACCTTAAATCTCTAAATGCACAGTAATGTCCAAGAAACAACATATTGCAAAAAAAAAGCAAACAAACGAAAAAATGAAAAGTGTTTGAATCAAGATTAGTAAAATACTTGCAAAAAGACAAAATTAAATATGTACGTTACATGGGCTAGAGCTGAATTTGATCATGAGACTCAAGTTGAAAACTGATTGACATAAGCCTTTTACAAAGCAGAATAATACTTACTTTCATAATCAAACATTGAATGAAAATACAAAAAAATATATATATATTTTAAATGGATGAATAAAGAAAACTTAAAGTTTACAAACACAGAAATATTAAGGTGGAAAATTTTAGCAGCAGCTATGTAATTGCCTTAATCAAAATTACAAGTAACCTGGAAGTCGCGACCGAAGCCAAAATTGTTGGATCAAGCATTTAACTGCAAACCATGTAGTCCAAGTTTGAAGGAAGTCATTAATGACCCTAGTACGACCCCAATTTATTTAAAGAAATTTTTTCACATTCCTTATGCCCAAAAACCAATGCAAATAAAGCAACGCTAAGGATAGTAACAAATCTCAAAAGTCATCAAACAGGGCCGAGCAGTTTCTATTCATAAATCCTATTCATAAATAGTGAAAAATGTAGTGACAAACTTTATAAATGGCTATCCAATTATTACGGTATATTTCCAAAGTCTCGGAAAAGATCTCGCTGAGGCAGATTTTGTGAGCAGCAAAAACGTTTGAGAAAAAGCTCGTAGGTTCAAAATAGAGTGGAAAATTGATGGAAATTATTTGAAACGGTTGGTGCGACTACTATATGTAGCGGTTGTGCCAACCAATAAAGGCTCACAGACTGACAACTTGATGAATTTGAAATCATTCAGAGAGAAATATGTAAAGACAAATATCTGCTGGATTTTCTTTACACTTAATGATAATATTTTAATAACATCACATTGTAAAAAAAAGTTACCGCGAAATTAGCAACTTAGGTGAATGCAGCAACCTACCAAGTGTTAATTATTTTTATGCGAAACGGTCAAATTTGATCTGATCTATTATGATAAAGAGACTCCACAAATATATAATTACCAATAAGATGTTGCCATAATAGCATATGAATTGGAGAAACAGAAGCCAAGAGCGTAAGGATCAGCTGCTTATTGATAAGACTGCTATACAGCTGACGAAGGATAAGAAAAAAATACTTCACCATGATATGGTTTAACTGTCAAAAAGTGTTTGATAGTATATCGCATTCTTGGTTCATGATCCTCTTCACTTCCTATGGCATGGAATGTTTTATCTTAAGTGAATTAGCAGTTTTTCTGAATAAGTGAAGCATCACTCACGCAGAATGCATTTCACTGGCTGAAAATTCTTGAGTAAACGATTCCTCTTCTTTAATAAACTAATCAGACGGAGTCAGAAATTACGAAATATAACCAAAAGTAAATAATACTACAGGCGAAGAAAATATCAGAACAGCTTTAGAAGTTCGTGTCCTTGCCTATGGATTTTGTATTAATGACTGGTTTCAAACCGATATTCAAAAGATTGATTGCGGGGCCATAAATCTGATGACAATAACAAGCATCATAAAATTTAGCCCACTAAGATTTTACGTCAAAACACGAAACGGAGGTAAAGGATTGATTGAAGTTGGCTTTAGTGGATATCTGAGGAATATGCGAGACATGTTCAAGCAAAAAATGAATGACCACGGAACGAGTAAAGTAAAGTATACCATTCAATAAAAAGGAGAGAAAATACGTCAGATTGATTCGTCAGATCCTACTAGCAACAAAATTCAATTGAGAAAAAGGATTGTACGTGGTTGTATGTGGAACTTCGAACCTTTCGAGATAGGATTATTGGGAACAGCTAATGGGAGAAACCAACATTGTTTGAACCGAATACTAAGATAGATATTCGAGGTATCCGAGGTACAGAATCTAGCACAACTGGCGAAAAAGTGGCCGCTGATGACTGGACGGGCGACGATCTTGACGTGCGGCATTGGTATGAAAGAAAGAAAAAAAAATGAAAAATAATGTCACATAATTTAAAAAATAAATATACTGTAGTGTAGACTCCATGTGATCTGTGATTTAAACTATAAATAAACTAAACTATAAACTGTGACCTGACACTTGAAACCGCAAAAACTTGGAGGAAAGTTGTAATCCATCGCAATTTAGCAGATAATAAGTGTAATTTTTCGTTGATGACTGTATTGTGTATTAGAACAGTATAAGAGCAGTGCAATAAATAAAATTAGTAATAATAAAAGTAATAATAATAAAAGTAATAATAATACTAATAATAATAATAATAATAACAATAATAATAATAGAAGATAATAAATTTAACAAATACGTTTGAACTCAACAGAAATTGATACATAAATCTTAGTTAAAAGATTAAATGTAGTTGCGATAAATGTATTCTTATTTTGGGTTATGAAACAAACGTTATGAAAGGTTTCTTCGACGTACTTTAAGAGTGTTTAAGGACATTTAATTAGGAGCTTGACCTTTACATTTTGAAACAAAATACAACCATAGTAAGAAAACAAAATGTCAAAAAAATCATTTTAAGAATTTAAAATTATATATATTATTTAATGTTTTGTACATTAGAATGCATAAAGTCTTCTACGAGGTGAAAAGCTTGAAAAGTAGTAATATCTCAGGTTTTCTTTGCTTTAGATTTTCCTGTGAATGCATTCTCTTCCTTTTAAAAACGACAATTTTATTTATATTATTTCGTAGGTTTTTTTTAACGCTGAGCGTTCAACGCAAATTAAAATAAATATCTGGAGCTCTGTGTATGTAGATCAATTTCATGTCAAAGAGGATAACATATTAAAAATTTTGTTAAGAGGCTATCTTCTTAGCAAACTCCAAAGAGAATCAAAAAATATCATAGGGGTGGGTGCAATCACGCTCTGAGGAGAGCTAGGAATATGAATGATTCTAACATTAAAAGAAAAGTAAACCAAATCACAAACGTCATCAGCTGTCAAACCGCTGCAACTGTCAAAATTTTGAAACGAACGGTGTTCAAAATTTCCGCAAAGCAAGGAGCTTGGAAATGTAAACTTTGGGGATCTGACGAAATACTTTTCAGTAGCAAATAAAGTCGACATGTCTTCGATTCCAGTTCATTGGACCATGCACCAAGAAGAAAAGATCCTGACATGGCGAGTTTCAAATTCGGCAAGTTTTGCGCATATCCTGCCTCGCGCCACTGACGTCTCGTACTGGATCGTGATGAGTCGAGTAAAAATATGGCAAAATGTATGATTTGAATAAATGTATGTATGAAATGGTTGTTTGCCCCAAAATGCATACTTTGCTTGTATAGAACGAGTAGTGGTTGTGTATATTAGTACGTAATAGAAGGTTTATTAACTTTTCGTAGTTGAAAATAATAAGTTAACAGCAGACTAGTCGTTTGCGCGATTAATCGCACAATGTCGAAGATATTACTTTAAAACTGTGATATCTTCAAAAGAACTCAGGATTTTGTTGTCAGGATTTTGTTGTCAGTAACAAGTTCAATTTACCGCAATTTTATCAGCTGTGTTCCCATCAAATTCTATTTTCTCTATTTAACATTTTTAAACTCAATAAAACTAAATATCTCTCTTTCAGTATTTACAGTAGAGAATCAAATACCTGTAGAAAAAGAGGAAATTGCAATTGAAGTCACATAGACGGGAAAAATTTTGCTTGAGTAAAAAAAGTATGAAATTCATGTGCTAGAATCTGGCGAGGACTGCATAATTAATACTAAATGCATAAAAACAAAAATCGCTGTAATGCATTCCGGACAGAATATATGCACCAAACATTCTTGGTAATGAAAATGTAATCTACTTGCAAGGGGTTTTCCAAAAGTCCATGACTGGCCAATGAACATCACTCGCAGAAATAAGGGGAAAAGAACTTGAGAGCATACATCGGCTATGGGTAGTGTGCTATATAAAGCGGAAAGATGACAATTTCGGAGCATTTCAAATCATCACGGGTAAGTAAAATGTATGAAAAACAAGAGTATCAATTTCCCCTAGTAGCTGCGAGAATACAGTATTGGAATTTCCAATGTGCGTCACAACCACTCAGCATGCAATAACCACACATTTCGGGTCATGCAGAGGTGCGAGAATACGATGTCGGACTTTCCAAAAAGCTCTTATGCATAAAGCTATAAAGCTAAAAGCAAAAGTTTACCCTTGTATAAATCTTCTGAGCCTAGGACATGCAATGTTCAAAAGAAATAAACATGCAATGGATTGGTAATGCTTCCACGCATTACGCAAAATGCTTACCGAATATATGCCGAAGCATCACTTTTCCCATTGGGAAGCTAATCAACAACTACATGAGTACACAACCAAAAAGAGCACACCTCATTCACTTACAAAAAAGGTAATTTAGGATGATTTGTGGGCGTGTTTCGCGTCAGAGACGTGAAAATAGGGTATTGACATGTGCATGGCACGATCTGGTCTTTTTAGATCATGTTCATTGGACCAGATGATATTGACAACAAATGTCTGACTTGTCTACCAGACAAAACACTGACGATTGTTACAAACATCATAAACACAATAACTCAAACAAGGAAATTCATCGAGGTTTGAAAGCTTTAACCATGCTATCACAATCAGATACACATTTTTATTTTCCAAAAACCAAAGCTCCATAACTCTTTGGTGCTGCATTCGACTTCTTTTCTTTGTAGGGAAAACTACTGAGCGTTACCCTCTAAGTTGGTACACTTGGATAGCTCTGAAAAAAACGCATTACAGATATAGTTTGATCTCTAACCTTTTTTCTTAAAAAACTTCTCTCTTAAGTTTCCAAGAGTGGTCTACCATATTAGTGGTTTAATCTCAACAAACATATGGGCTTAATCATGTTTGACTTGACTTAGACGTTTGATAAAGTCTGGCATGCAAGATTAATTTTCAACCTGCATCATTTTCAAAGTCCTATCACTTTCTTCTGAGTTAAAGTATCCTTTCTCGAAGAAAAAACCTTTCAATTTAACAAGCATAACCGGAAACTAGCCGATAGAAGTTGGAGTTCCACAAGGCTTTGCGCTTTCTCTAATGCTGTATAGTTTCTTAACAGCTAATATACTCATCATGTCCAAAACAAAAATATCTAGTCCAAAAGTTTATTCCTGTAGATAGTAGGTTTTGTTCAATTTGAAAATTCGTTACACTAATCGATTATAGAGGTCAGTATAAAACTCTCAGACCAGAGACATTTTTTTCAAAAAAATCATTGCCTTTATTTTGATCACGGCCAAAAATCTAATGTCAAATACCCCTTAATACATATAATTATATATGAATAATGTTAACATAATTTTTTTGTGAAACAGAAAAAATACATGAAAAATAAAGAAAAGTTAAAAAGTTAAGAATAGAAAAGAAGTAAATGCATACACATAAATATGTCTATTTGTAAAAAATTCAAAATTTACAAATAACAAATACTAAATTATAGGACATTATATCTTTTGGCAAGAATTCACAGCAGGTAAATTAATTAGAAGACTTACGCCATCCACTCTGACAACTTTGAGCTAAATTTTACTCTTAGACTATGCAGCTGTCTAATTAAAAAAAATAGATATCTAGTAGGAACAATCATATACATATGTATATTCGAATATACCCTACTGGAATATCCAGTTTGAAAAAAGATACAAAATCTCACGCACTGGCCAAAAATAAAACAGCGAGTCTGATTCACAGCAGGATACTTAAATACAGCGATACAGTAGTGGAAAAGCACAGCGTGTTGTGAATATGATTTGGATTTGCGTATAAAGTATATCAGTAAATTCTGACCACATTTCACACTAAAATTTATTTAAAGGTGAGAAAGCAAATTACAGTCACAATCGTTCAAAATTTTTTTGAACTCTAGTGGATTCAATTTCAAAGACTAGAATCGGGTTGCTCTTACATTTTATTAAGCAAACTTTTGCTTGTTTTACCTCAAAATGAGACCAGCATCAAAGTTTGAAGATGCTGGCAGGAACACTCTTCGGCGCAAGAATTTGAATAACTTTATTTAAGGTGAAAAAATTCATCATGACTTTGAATTTCATATACAGTAGGCTTTAAACTCTAAGCTTTTACAAATCGAGAGACTAAATTTTGTATATCATACAATAAAAGTCATCAGTTTAAAATCATTAATTTCAAACTCCCAGCTATAATCCAAGATGATCCATAATCAACACCATATTCTTCATAATCTGGATATTCATAAAAAAACACAAATCTTTTGCTGAAAAACCGCAACCAAAAGATAAATATCAGCAGTAAAATTATTCGGAAAATAACAACAGCACCGAGGTGGTAGCAGAGTATCCGACGCACGGCAACTGATCGCAGTGACATAGATAGGTCCAAAGTCACACTATAGTACGCAATTCTGCATATTCAATCGGGTTTCTGGCTTAAGTTCACATTTGATCGCGACTTAACCGTGTCGCTTGGTGATGGATTAAGCTTGCAATCCATCGCCGCCGTTGACATCGTCATCGTCACCATCGTCATGTGTCGCGTCCATCAACCGATACACTGCGCGGTGCATTCGGCAACTAATGCTGCGCCAGGTAAAAGATTGCAACAGCGAAAGCTAGATATCATTGAAAAGTTCATTGACTACACGGCCAACAGGTGAGAAGGCGCGTAGTCATCCACACCATGCCAAGTTAAGCGACCTGCTGTAGATTGTGGCAGCGGAGTCAGATGGGAATGGAAAAGCTTCGAGAGAGTTTTTTGCGGTGATTTAATCTGTTGTAATGAGATCATGTTTGTTGGTTGCAATCGGACTTGGCCTTTCTAAAGCACAAAATCGAGGACCTACCTCAATCGAAACCGAAGGAAAACTTACAACCGTATAGCATTCAAAATTAATTCGGACCTCATTTCTCAACTTAGCTTCTTGGACAAAAAATCACCAAACAACATACATCGATTCAAAACAAACATTCATATTTTACGATCAATCAATCATCATCGATCCGTGCGAACTATCATTTTCCACACACTGAACGGACATTCGCCGAGTTTCGCTACCTCGTGAATTTTCAAAACACTGAAAAGTGTGCAAATCAGCACACTATTAGCGAAGCCTTCGCGATCAGACTCATCGCTGCAAATCGATTTGAATTTAATTAATTTCTGTGTTTTTCCTCTTGTGCGATTTATTCTCTTTTATAACAAACACATCAAAAGTGTATGAATAGCGAGCGTTTGGTGAGCCGTCCGATAGCAAGCATGTCGTTGCAACACGACACCATGTTATTAGGCTAGGCTTGCAAAATTTCTCAAGTTTTTATTTCGGTTTATTGTTCGATGATTTTTCGATGGTTGCGTTTTTCACGGCTTGTCGTGGACTTATTGTCAATTGGGCATTTGAATTGGATATGACATGTAGGTGGTTTCGATTAGAGATAAAACAGATTGATGTTTTTCGATAAAATATTGCTATGATGAAATCATGTTTGGAGTGACATGTTGGTGAATTGGTTGTTGGTTTTACGATGGAGAAAACAGAATGCGAGATAGTGACCTTTCTGAATAAATTGTTGGTATGGATATATGTATAAATATATGAGTGTGATGTGCTGTTTGATTGCAGTAATAGATATGATGTGTAAGTAGAAATTTTGGTTAAGGACTACAACTTGAAGAGCATTGAAGCTCTGGTTGATGATTTTAGAGGCATTTTTTCGCATAAGCAGTATTGATTGGTTGCAACGAGAATTTCATGAGGTTGTCTTAATCGTCAAGTGAAAAACGTTTGACTGTAAAGTTCGAAGGCCAACAGCTCTACAGAAGAATTTTAACTGCCTGATTTTTACTAATGTTCGAAGAACATTAGTATTAAAATCGATTCGGCCAAAAATTCATATTTACATATATACATATATATATATATATATATATATATATATATATATATATATATATATATATGTATATATATGTATATATATATATATATATATATATATATATATATATATATATATATATATATATCATCAAAAAAATTCAGTGACTACTTCTCGAGAACGCGCCATCCGATTCAGCTGAAACTTTCAGGATACAATAATGTATTTGCAAAATAGGTCCAGGTTTCACTAAATGTCCATTATCTTTAACCCTTTGGCGCTGGCGGCTATTTTAGTGATATTTTTAATATACCTATTATTCCGTCCACAAATAATTTTTGCAAAAATTAAGGCAGCGAAATAAGTCTTGAAGGTGTTCTAAATGTGAATCGGACAATGTTTTGGAATTTTTTAACCCCATGTGTGCACTAGGTGCCTAAAAAGAGAACGGGAAAATTTGAAAATTTTCAAATTGCGATTGCTTTTGACAGAGCTATTTAATCATTATGAAACTCTCAAAACATATTGGTATTATTTAGTTGTAAATGTGTGTAGCTTTTTAAGAGTATGTTGACAACCTTGTAGCTAGGGCAGGCGCTGGAAGTCAAAACCTTTAAATCATCGACTCTCCTGAAAAAATGTCGCTTCTTGAAAAAAAGCCACTCATATAGAAATTTTGTGCTTTACCTACATAGTCAAAGTAAAAAAATTGAAAGTTTACAACGGGCACGCCTGGTAACCCTTTCCCTAGTTACCTATATTTTTAGCATCAAAAACTTCTTTTCACGGAAACTCACGATCCGATAATCAGAATTAGTTGAAATGTACAGAATGTATTGGTCTTAAGTAGGACCAGATCTGATAGAAGTGATTTTGAAATGCGGGCAATATTGTGCCAGTGGTGCCATTTTGAAAAATCTATAAGAAAAATAACTGCTTTTGACCCCATAAATTCTGATTCAGTCATTGGATTTTGATAAAATTCACAAAGTAGCTGAACCTTATTCTAAGCCACGTTTGGCAGAAATGTGGTTGAAAAATTCGGTTGGAGCTGCCAGCTATGGTAATTTAGGTGTCTTAAATTTTGAAAATTCCTAAGGAAAATAAAGCTCTTTGCCCTATAGTTTCCAGTACAGTCATTGAATCATAACGAAATTCAAATGGCAAATTAAACTTATTGTAGGCAATATTCAATAGAAATTTAATATCAAAATAATGAAAGAGTTGCCTGCTGTGGTTGTTTTTGTATTTTTTTTGGCATTCCTTTAGTAAGCGATTTTAGCATAGAATTTTCAAATCGTAGTGATCTTACAGTGAAAATAAACACCAAATATTAAGGTCTAGAAAATTTGAAAACTTTTGCGAATGGTAACCCTAAATTTCTTTGCATTCCTATAACTTCCAATGCATTCATCGGATGCATTGGAAGGTTGACTTCAACGTAAGGCAGATGTGACGAATTTTTTGCTTCGGTGCTAGCAAAGGGCTGCCAGCACTAGGCCTTTTTGTTATTTTCGATCCAATACATGCTTGCATTAAATATTTTCATCGCAAACAGTTGCAATGAAAATAAGTAAACAATGTTTAAATTTTCTAAGATCTGCACATTTTTCGGATAACAACCCCAAACACCTTTCTATCGCTGTAATCGAAATTAAAATAAACTTAGATTCTATTATTACTTAGGGTGTATTAGTTTTAAGTAGGAAAAGTAAGTAGTGGTAGAATACACACTCAAAATCTGCACAAATCTTCCACTGTTCTTCGAACATTAGTGTTTCTAGCGGTTCTGATGCGCTAGGGCTTTTTTCCCCTAAAATTAGATTCAACTGGACTGAAATAATTAATAAGCTGCTTGTTATGGAGCTAATATATCGTTAAGTTTGATAGCAAATAATAATTTTACCATTTGGGAGTATCTAGCATACTTTCAAAATCATCGATGTGAAGTGTTTTTAGATCTAGTGCCCAGAATAAAAAAAAAAAAAATAACGTTCTACTTAACAGTGTCTATGTTGTTTTCAATAATTATCTACCCAAAATTTCCAAATTGTTTATGATTTTCTAGAAACAAGAAAATTTGCGGAAATCAATTCGCATGACCTACATTCATTAATGTTTATTTTATTTTCCTGAAACATATGCTATTGCCTGTATTTTTCCAGCGATGACTAATTATCAGTCTATACTGATTTCATATATGTACATATTTATAATTTTACACAACATATTTGCATAGTATCAATTAAAATCAAATTCGAAAAAATCATCCAATTTCTATTTTCATTCCATCAACAAAACAAACTTGCATACGAATTCATCACCGAAATAGCTCAGAGCAAACGAAAACAAAACATATATAAAATCCGATCTAGCTAAAAATAACATTGTGAAAATATTAATCTTTCACTAATGTGCAATAGCGTTCATTGCCCTCTTCTAAGATCGAAGCAAAAAATATGTATTCTCCGGGAATGAAAAAAAAACATGATGATCTTTTTTCGACGTAGCAAAAAAGTGTTCTAGTACGTGTTTATTATGGCAACTGTTAATCAACGATTTTTACGCATACATGTTTGTTTGGTGCTTATGAAAAACGTTGGGCTAATGGTATTTACGTTGATAGTACCGAATTAAAAATAAACGAATGACGTCATGAAATATTTAGTGGTACGCCAGTGTGAATTTGATTTCATTGACAATAATATTCTTACTCATTGTTCCGAGTTGAATGATGTCTAGTTAAAGTGATTATGTTATTCGGTCGTTTACCTGGAAAAGAAAAAAATAAAATTTAATAAAGGCTATATATCGTCAGCTTATTTAGTTTATTTTGGGGTAGTGAACAATTTTTATAAAAACTACACAGCAACATTAATCTGTTTTATACATTTTGAAATAAAGTGTTGAATTGCAACTTTTTATATCAGAATTCAAGAAAATTTTATTATTTTAAGAGTTAAATAATTTAATAATAATAATAATAATAATAATAATAATAATAATAATTTTATTCATTAAATAGTACATAGATTACTTAACTGAAGGGGAATTTAACATGAAAGATCTTATATTTAGCGGCTATTCTATTTTGGCCTGCTGGTTCTTTTTGGATTTTTATTATATATATATATATATATATATATATATATATATATATATATATATATATATATATATATATATATATATATATATATATATATATAAAAGCATTCACTAGACTTACCAACTGAAAAGCTGCGTTGTCAAATAAGAAAGTGAAAACGAAAGAAACAGCCGATGATTTTGAGTCTCTAGCGATTAGAGTTAAATTGGTGAATTCAAACCTGATACCAAAAAATCTAAAAAATTGAAATATGTACATAGTTTACAATTTACATTACTTAACATATTTCACCTTGAAATCAAGGCTAAAGCACCACGTAAACATACAGGTCCAAATTTTGCAATGTCTAATTCTACTGCTCCCTCCTAAGTGTGTGTGTCATATATCAAAATCTTCATTGGACGAAATCATGTATGAATGCAAAAAAACACTTTCGGAAATAAATGCGATAACTGCGGTAAGAACCATATTGCCGATCTGTGAGGTTGTAAGATTAGTATATTTGGTAGCGAATCGTAGAAGTAGGAAAGCTTTGGCAGAACATTTCAACTGAACCACAGTCCAGCAGAGAGCCTGCCAATAGAATTGGATGTCTAAAACCATCATCAAGAGCAACACAAAAAAAAGAAATAATTGCCCCTGGTGCAGCTCTTCGTCTGCATCAGCTCTCTGCTATTTGCTAGCTCTCCACGGCTGCGGTGCGTCGAGAAAGCATGGGGTGAATATGCTCCAAGAAAACGGGTTGTTACATACGATTTCATCCGTTAGAAACACATATTAGCCGCAATATCAAAAGGAAGGAAACTTTTGTCCGCGAAAGATCAGGTTTAGCTTTCAGGCAGGAGCTGACAAACCAGAACGAGCCGAGACGTGACAAAGCATGTATGCTGGGAAAAAAGAAGCTGAAAACCAATTAAAAATCTGCAGGGAAAATAATTCCAACATCCATAAAGCTGATTGAGCCGAGGCACATCGCCTCTGGCACCCGATGTTGATGGGACCCTGACCACTGATGGTGTTGGGATCACTGCACTCATTGACCCCGGGACTAAAGAAGAATCGCTCAAGTCCCTCCTTTTAATAGCAAACATGAATTAAAACAAAAAAAAAACATAGTAATGAGGTTCAACTGATTAGAAAGAGCAACAATTCTGAATGATAACAATTCTGAAAATCGAAAGATATTAAAGTTGAGGTTGTCTGCATCCGCTCTAATCTACCTATGAATAGAAGCTGGGGACGCAAATAATAAGTTGTTTATTTGTTCCGAACCGACCATTTGCTCATTGGTAGCAAAACGCCATGCCCACGTAATACGACCACAGTTTGAACCAAACCCTGGTCATAAACAAAGCTATGATGCCGCTTCCACATAAATAGGGGCAGAGGCACTTTGGGTGACTTGGACTGGAAATGGCGGTAAACCACCAAACCCAGTATTCCAGTTTCAACCTCCAAGCTGCTCCCAAAGGCAAAACACTCAAAAAGACAAACACAATGGAAGCTTAATTAAAAATCACTTGGGAGGCAATCAAAAAGTGACAATGAAAAAGGATTTATGACGTGATAAAGGATTTATGACGTGAAAAAGGATTTATGACTCTGCTGGACTTTGGTTCAGTTGAGATGCTCTGCCAATACCTTCCTAATTTCATAATTATATATAATTTTTTTTGCGCAGATAATGAGCCCTTCACAAAGTAGCAGGCAAATTATCTTGAATGGCATTGCAAATAAGAAAACTTAATCGACAATTCTGTGTCTTAAAAAATGGCATGACAACGTTATTGCTTCTTCTATGACATTGTGTTCCCGAAAACTCGAAAATGATTTCCTGTAGGCGAAAAAGGTGTGGTTGTTTTGTAGATCGCTGGTTATGTTTACCAAGCATTACATCCAATGAGCGTGGTGATTGAGGTCTATTCGAGAGAATATATGCATATACAGTGTTTTTTTTTCAAACTTTATAAAATAATTTTGACACTTTTTGATGATGAACTTGAAAGACCAGTGCGTTTGCTTTATGTTGAAAGAAGAAAAAAACGGAATTGATAACGGTCTCAGCACTCTGGCTCATAGACAAGCCTGTATTATAGGGTTTCTATGAGCTGTTTAGTGATTAACAGACACTGAAAGGTTTAAAACCCTTCTTATGAGCTAGAAGAGACGAATGTGTTTATGATTGTAGATTAGTTGGCCAAGTGGAAGAATTTACCGTGATATACTGGAGTTCAAGCCTTAGAAACTAAAAAAAAAGTTTGCACATGAAATGAGTGCTATTTTTTGGAGAGCCAGACGGAAAATCTTTTTAAGAATAAATCAATCTTATATGGTCCTGAAATGGTCCGAATTTTTCATCAAGAGTTATAACAGGTTATAACAGGTGACGAATCACTTAAGCTGATAACTCTAAAATAAAACAGTAGCCCAGCATGTCGAACGCACCTTCATTCTCGATACCAATCAATATCTAGTAAATGGACTTGGTTATTTGACATTAATTTTATTTCCCATGCTGAATCTATTGTTGAGGGTGCAGAAGTGAATCAAAACATTTGTCTGGAAGTAATGAGACAGCTTCATGTAGCATTAAGGAAAAAATAAACCCAAATTGTGGTTACTACTACACAGCAATGACAATTAACTAGCTTCTGTCAAAAACATTACAACAATATCTTTTTACAATCTCTCACACAAAGGAGTTTCCCGTGATTTTTTTTTAAATTTTTGAGAATGAAGAAAAGCTTGAAAAGGACAACAACTGAATTGAGTGAATTTCATTTAAGTGACTTTAATTTAATGTTAAATATTTTGAAGGAAATTTATGTTTCCAAACATCTTACAATAACAATTTTTTTGGTGCTTCTTTCATATTACCTATTCGCCTATGTGACAGAATATCAACTAAGTTTGATAAATACTTTCATTTGTTTGATATTTATATTGCAGATTTGAGAGTGCCTTACAATAACTAACGAAAAAGATTTTAAGTAGACTTCAAAGTGTGTTAGGGAATGCGCACACACTCTGTAAGAGTCTCTGGATGGCCATTCAGTTACTCTTTAACTCTCAACTCTCTTTAACTCTGTAACTTATTATACAGTTATCATTTCTAATTATCCTTAAACATCTGACGGGTGTGCTCTCAGACGACACCTCCGCCACATAAAAAATGTAGTACCCCTGACGTTTTAACTGGAGTTTTCAATCAAAATGTAATACGCCACTACTAAATATCTCAACTAATTTAAAAAAAAAAATAAGCATGATTGATTCTACTGCATTTGAAAGTAGAAAAATATATAAGATTTTCTTTTTATAGTAGATAAACTTATTTTGTAAAAAATAATACAGAGCAATTGCAGTATCTTTCAAGAAATTAAAAAAAATAATATTTGCTGAGCGCCAAGTTTTTGCGAAGTGTGTCGGACGCCCCACAAGTCGCACTTCTGGATGACCACTATGCCACTTTACTGAGTCAACTAAAATGAATAAACAAAAAAGGTTTAAGAGTTAATTTAGAACCTGATTGAATATATTTTCCTTTTTTGTAATAAACACAATGGTAGCCTCTGCTAATTTCATCACGGAATTCGAAGAGGAAAAGTACTTATTTATTGCTTATAAAAAATATAAGTTTCAATTAGATCTTAGACACACAATAAGATGGGTAAATTTCATTCAAATCCACCAAGTGTTTTTTGAATTACAGTGGTCATCGACTTTAAATACGTAGTTTCGAGAATAAAAACTCATTTAAGTTTTTACATTCGATTTTGGAATAGAATTATTAATTATTTAATTGCTTATATGGAATCATTTATTCTAGAGCCACATAATAGTTATTCTGCTTATGCAAAACCTTTTAGGATATCGATATACTGTTGACTACGTCTCATTCGGCTTTCCCGAGTCGTTTCACTAGTGTGTTTGTCTGACAGCTTTATTCACTCAAAATAAGTTTTTTTCACAGAGTCCTTGAGCAATTGCAGGGCTTCTCGAAAACTATGCATTGGACTTGCTTCAAATTTTTAGGTTTTAAAACACGATTTTTGAAAAATCCTGATTATCTCTAGTCCCTCAAAAAATGGTGGAAGAAAAAAACCAGCGAGAATCTAAGAATCATCTAAGAATCAGATTATTCACCCTAAGTACTCCAACAACAATTGACCATCTATATGGGTCAATTCTAAAATATTGCTTAACCAGTCTAGTGTAAAACGTAAGGGGACATAAAGTCTGAAGCAATCAAAAGCTTCAAGACTATCAAAAGCAAACAAAATACAGAGTACACCCCAACCTAAATTTTTTTCATCGAGTGAAACCAGATAGCAACATGAAATTAAATAGATAATTGCGAACAGAAATAATTGTAGCAAAAATAAAATAGGCATCGCTCGAAATTTAATACTCATTCAAACAGAATTGCAAAAAAAACGTCTTACCGTAGGTTATGCTGCCTTAAAACGAAACATTCGTTAAGCTTTGCTACTTTGCAGTAACCAAATTTTTATTTCTCATTGAAAACTGTATTACTTTTTTTTTAGATAGTTCGTTTTCATCTTTTTTTTTTGCAAAAACAAAAAAGTGTAAGGCAATGACATCATATTTTTCGATGCATTGGTGAAAGAAGTTCTAAGCCCAATCAAATACAAACTATAGGTCGTACATCAAAATTCATATGGATGGTAATTATATACCTGATAAAAATTTGTATAAGCTATGAAATTACTTTTATATACAAATTAAGACAAACTTATTCATTGAAAATATTTCTTTGAAGTTGTGGTATTACATGATAAACATATGAAAAATTGACCAGGACGATGGTAGAACGGAAAATTATTAGTAAAAAATAATTTAGGATTATATTTAAAATTTATTGTCTGCTGGTAGCTTATGACTTTGTTTAAAAAAAACTAACTGCATAAGGCTACATGTTAAAAAATTAATCAATCATCTTTCAGTATTTTGTAAACTGGCTGTTTTATGTTGTGGTTCATTCTGATAGTTGTAAGTTGAATTCTTTAGCTTCTTTGGCAATAAGAAGTTATATTCTAATATTTTATGTGAAATGTGATACCATAGAATAAATCCGTAGCAATCATTGGTGTTATTTCAAAGATTTGAAAAAATGACTTGGTGCATACATCATAGCTACTGCATTTCACATTCATAATTCCATTTACTCGCTCTTAACCCTTTATTTCATTTTCTTTTCCATAATTATGTAACATAAATTTGTCACCATATATCAAATATCAAATTTCATCCATCTAAAATTAAAAATTCTTTTACATCTCTATTCAGACGTACACGCTCATGTTCCCGCTTTTTTCCACGCACTTAAGTTTCATCCATCCACATTTCCCCCTTTCCCATATGATTTTTTTTTATGAATCACATATCACTTGCATCTTCAATTAGTCGCGTCACGAATAAATCATCGCGAAACAAGAATAATCGCACTCATGATGAGAAGGCCCGACATACCAAAGCGACAGAGATCATCATCTTCCGAATTTCCAATAAAATTCCAAAAGAAATAGCAAGAAAAAGACAAACGATGAGACGACTGAAAAATGCAATAATTAAAGCGGTAGGTAGTTTATTTTCGCGTAAATATGTGCGTGATCATCCTTTCAATGCAGCAGACAACAAGATCCTAACCGCTTCACGCGCAATTGAGGTTTTAATTTAGCACAAGTGCATTGTGGCGATAGCATGGAAGTGCAATTTTTTTCGTCATGAGAGGGCAGAGTGTTGCCGTTTCGATGATTGTAAATTTTGAGAATTTCTTTTAATGTTCAGCTGATTATTGAAAACAAATGAAACGTGTAAAGACAGTTTCATTAAGTTTTAGTAAAAAATGGTTGGAGGAAGAAAAATAACAGAAGAAGAAGTGAGAATAATGTTAAGTATGAAAAAAGAATCGTAATAATAGTTTAAAGAGCCTGAAAATTTTAGGAAAAGGAAGAGGCCAGGCTGACCACGTGCTTTAAGTCAACGGGAAGAACTTGCAATATTTAGCGTGGCGTCCAATTCAAAAATCAGTGCTAAGCAAATCATGTTGTGATTGTGAACCAATACCACACGCAACTGAAATCAAACAACATTTAAATTTAGATCAACAAATAGACCTTACAATAGTAAAACTAAGAAAAGTTATTCCAATTTGCTTCGAAGTGCGATCATTTTTACAAAGGGAAAACATTATAACTTTTTATTTTGCTCTAATAAAAAACTGTCAAATAATGTAAACACTATTTATGAAATAAAAATAAGACATCAAAGCAGAATCTTCGGAAATCAAAAAGATAAAATCAAATCATGTACTAAGATCTATGAAAAGGGCTGAACACCCAAAATTCAAATGCTTTTCGCTAGCTGCAAGACACAAAGAAAAGAAAATTTGTTTTGGTTTTGTTTTTGGTTGGATTTTTGGTATATTAAATGAAAAAAGTGATGACGAAAAGTAATTTTTACTGACGAAAAACGCAGCATGATAGCTGGTTGCAATATTTCTACGGATTGAGAAAAATTTCTTGGATAGAAATAAAGCGTCAAATGTGCGGAGGTAGAATTATGGTTTAGGCTGGAATCGGGTCTGTTTATTTATTTCAAACCAGTATACATAAAAAATAACAATTTACATTTTTCTTAAGCTAAACTGAAAATAAAATAACATAAATGAACAAAATAGAATGTCTGGTTGTGAATTTGAGGCGGAGATTCCAAGGAAAGGAAATAAGGTTTTCTTTAGGAATTTAGCGCTGTAATTGAAGCACTTTTGAACCTGGGTTTAGAGATAGACGGGGATTAGTAGCTGGAAAAGTTTTTGAATATTTTACACCTACTTATCTGTTCTCTGTCACCATAAACAGTGTGATGCTGTGCTCATTGAGGAGACGTGTGTGCCTAGTCCGTCTTACAGAATTATTGACCATTATCCTATTGCAAATATATTCAACGTTAATCAAGCCCCTAATCACATCAAAAATGAAACATGAGCACAGTAACGTTCTCGTGTGCTG
Source organism: Nemotelus pantherinus (assembly GCA_963978885.1). NCBI lineage: Eukaryota > Metazoa > Arthropoda > Insecta > Diptera > Stratiomyidae > Nemotelus > Nemotelus pantherinus. The sequence goes on along the minus strand of OZ022264.1, from coordinate 243,507,664 downwards.
TCAAAAAGAAAGTGTTGTCAAATTTAAAAGACCATATGGAAGGCTTTCAAAATCACGTGGACGGTATCGATCTCTCAGGGCAAAAAGAACAAACTGCTTTTGGATAGATTCCAGTCTATCGCTATGCACTCAAAAAAATTTTGGTTTAATTTTACCCTTATAATAGTAGGAAACTGGTTTCCTACTATTAAAGATGTAAATTTACAAAAGTGCGTAAAAAGAATAATTTACGTCTTAAGTGTTTAAATTTTTTTACGACCAAATCGTGTAACTTTACCCTAAAAAATGATGCAATTTTGTGGCTTTGGCGCAAAGGTGAATAGCAAACTAGTAAATTTACACTCTTTTTGCTTCAATTTACAAAAAGCTTTGTATTGTTCGGCTGATATGACGTAAAAGCAAAAAACGCACATCGAATGTGTAAAAAAATTTGTGATTCGTTATTTCAAACTGAAAAATGAATATATTTCCTATTATCAAAGTATTAATTATAGACCCACTTTTTAGAGTGTAAGTATTGAAAGTAGGAACTCCAGACGATGAACCCATATTCGTGTAAAGGACGGACTAAAGATATGTAGAGAGTTTTTGTGACCCATATGTTCTTGAATTCTTCTGCGCGCCTCTTAATAAATCCCAGCTGCTTGCTGGCTTTTGCAAATACTTTGTCGTTTTGAAGATTAAAGCGAAGCTTCTTATCCAGAACGACACCGAGATCGATAACACTATCAACATTCTTCAGCAGCTGATTACTCAGGCGGTAATCAAAATTTACAGTAGAGGTCTTATGGGAAAAGCTTATGGCATGGTATTTATCAATGTTAAGAAAAAGTTTATTTCAGGTACACCATTGCTCAAGTGATAAGAGTTTTAACTGAAGAAATTTTAAATCAGATTCCGATTTAATAGCGTGGTACATCTTGAAATCATCCGCATAAAAAAGATGTGGAATGTCTGATAACGCCTCCAATAGATCTGAAATAAAAATATTAAATAGGAGCGGCCCTAAGTGGCTGCCTTGCGGTACCACGGAGGAAGCCGTAATTTTTTGGAGAGAAAACATTGGAATTTTACATGCTGTATTCGATTTCTTACTAACAATCCAACCAATTTAGCAAGTTTCTTGAAGTGCTAAAATTTTGCAGCTTAAATTTCAAAACATCATGGTCGACACGATCAAAAGCCTTGCTGATTTCAGTGTATATAGTAACAACCTGACGTTGTTTTTCGATATTGCAAAACACATTTGAAAGCATTATAATAAGGTTGGTGGTAGTGGATCTACCTTTTCTGAAGCCATGTTGTTGCTCGTTTAGAAGAAAATGAACAAAAATTGTAAATTTTTCACAAACAATTTCTTCAAACAGCTTTGGTATAGCAGACAAAATGGCGATGCCTCATAATTTTCAACCGATTTTTTGTCGCCACTTTTAAAAATCAGCGTAAGATGGGAGGACTTCCAGAAACGAGGAAATAAACCGCAATGCAGCAATTTGTTACAAATTATCTGCAATATAGGTATGTGGCATGTAATAGAAATTCGATTTATTTCGGGTAAAAAGAAAAGCACAGATTATATTAAAATTATAGATGGAGATCCAGCAAATCGAAGTTTCAATTTCTGATGAAGTTTTCTCTTTCAGCATGACAATGCGACCGTAGATTCCGCGAACATCTTAAGGAAATACAATTGTATTTGAAAACGTCAACTATTACATACTGTTTATCGTGCTGGAAAGCAATAACAAACACAGAACGAGTAAAGGGTGCAATTCAACTGGCATGGAACTCTCTCCTGCGAAAATATATTAAACGCCTTTTTAAAACTCTAGTAAATAGAATGATATAAATGATAGAAAATAAGGGAATGCCAATTTGTTTTAATAGCTAAAATGAAGAAAACAAAACGATGCATCAATATATCACCTAAAAAAACTCATTAAGAGGTAGTTAAGAAATTTTTTCCCATTGAAATTTCAATAATCTTTCATTAGTTTGAATCAAAAACGTACCGTTCATTACAGTTTTTAAAACTTAGAAAAACTTAGAAACAAAAAAGCTAGATAATTCAAAAATCAGCAAAAAGACTGCAAATACGTCAGCCAGAATCAGCTTAATATATTCACAACTTCTACCTTGGAAATAAAATTAGCATGGTACTCGTATATTGAACTAATCTCATCGGGAATTTTACATCACTTCAAGCATCTTGTTTAAAAATAACCCTTAGTATAGCAGATAAAAAAAACAATTTTTTTTTTAAGAATTTATTCAAAAAAAGAAATTGCCCCTTGATAGTTTCCAGGATAATCAAGTTTGCGCATAAACCATATTATAAAATTATCAAAAACAGGTTTAGATTTAACCACCCGTTTCCGCTGGTTGCCTTCAAATCGCACTAAAACTATCTATGTTTTTCAAACATTTTATATGTTAAATTTTAATCTTGCTTGTTTTGTATATTGGGTGCAATATTTTAGAAATATTGAAGGTGAAGAATATACGATGTTTTCGATGTTTGCATTTTTTTTAACTTTGAACCAATTTTCTTATGTAACTGCTGAATGATAGTCCATTTATTTAAACCAAACGCCGTACGAGCAGGATCTAACTAAGCTTTATGCACCTTTTATATTCGAATTTATTTATGTTACACTTTTACTTTTATACTGATTATGCGGAGTCAAATTCGACTCCGACTCCGCTTTAAATATACAAGGTAACGACTCCACATAGTTGACCTTCGTATTAGGCTTCAAAATTGTCAAGCTAAACATTGTAATGCAAGTTCGCTTTCGGGTCCATTATTGAATTAATTGCACTACAGTTTAACCTTGCTATCGAGGAGCTACTATTTTATGTAAATTTATGTTTTTTTTAGAGGAGTGATTACATTATTCTCAAAAAGAAAGATTGAGCCATGAACATAGAACAAACACATTTCAGGTGATGTTTTCCAATTGAATTAACATAAACTTTTTTATTTAAATATTTCGGCTTTTCCTATGTTAGTATTCCCTATGCCATAGCTAAGCAATAGCCTCAAGCTTTGGCGTTATAGAATGCTCTCTTGGAAATTTGTTTCCCGGACTAGTAGCTGTCAAACATTACTCGTATGTTTCTCAAAATACAGATGTCTTGTGTCATTTGAATCTTCATTATATCGGAAGGAAGAATATTGTACTGAAACAACGGCTTCGAAAGGGAATTGAAGGAGCTTTTTACCAAGTCTATTTGGACATTGGACATACAGTTATTTATGTTGGTTAGTTTCTATAGACGTTAGTTTTATATAAACTGTGTTTCATGACCCCGAAAAAGGCACAGTATCTCAAGATATGTTATAGTAGAGCAGCTGCCAAAAAAAAGTAGAGCAGTTGAGAGCACAAAATCTTGTAGAACACTTTTCAGGCAACAATTCTCAAAGCTATTTACTTTCCAGATGAACCTGTCACTTCACTATTGAAAAATCTACTTTAATCACAATTTTTCATTAACAGTCAGTTATGTGAAGCTTTTTGCTTACCCAAAGTTGCCCTGCCAAAAAAGGTAGAGCAGAAAATCGAGCTGTATGTTGCGCTAGTTCAACTTAGGACAGCCACATGAAACACAAATCAGCGCAACTTCGGACAAGTTAGAGTAACCAAACTATTAATTAGATTCTCAGCCTAGCTCAACATAGCTTTTAAAAGATCATTATGTTTAACTGAAATAAATGATGCAATCCATGCTCAGGACATTCCATAATCGAGGAAAATGGTTGTTATCGAGGAAAATGCACAATGCAAGAGCTTGTGTTCACAGCTTTTTGACGCTTTTGATTCAAAACTAATATTTAGGCAACACAAGAACCGAAACTTAGAAGACTAGGACAGTGAAGAACCCTTTCTGTCAAAGGCCAAAGATCGGCTACCTTGCTTCTCCAACTCTTTTTTGAAACCCTTTCTTGCCTCACAGCCCGGATGAAACTCGTTAAATGGTCTTCCCCCGTCTAAGGAAAGTACAGTGGCTTTTGTTGCACTTTAGATTCCTTTTTGGAAAGTCTGAAACAAATTTTGGGTGGCCAATAATTAAAATTTTCGTATGTGGGGCGAGGGAAGTCTTCCCGTGATCCATACGACACCTTTGCACGCTCAAGTTTGGCCCAAGTTTTGACAAATAGTTTCATTAGATCTTACTTTTTGAAGTTGATGACGATTGGAGCCAATAAAAACCGCTGCCGATCGATAATAATAGACTATATTTAGCAGAAAATCGAAGATGTTGACGCAAGCAAATTAGTTTTGAAAAAACAAACAGCAAAATTTGCCATGCATTGGGTACCGTGTTTGAGGCTTTGGGTAAAAATTTTGATTATCATCATGTGGCCTTCAAGTTGAAGCTAATGAGCTTTGCTAGATTTTTGTGTAAACTTACATTCAAAATTAACACTAACTACTAACTGTTGGAGTAAACAAAAACCAACCTACACGAAAGTCTAGCAGAAATACTTCCCGAAAATTATGAAAAGTTATTGAAAAATACTTCTATCGACTGCTGCACAAATTCTAGAAGTTCTCATAAAATCAACATTCTTTTTAAACAAGGAAAGCGCAACATTTTCGATTGATGAAAAACAGATGATTTGTATTCAGGTGTTTTTGAAGAATTTTTTTTCGGAGTCTCAAATTTGATCACAGAAGCTCAAATGCAATATGATTTAAATATTTTAGAATACTCTGCAATAATGAAATGATATTATTTTCTCAGCGTGCAGTCATTTAATAGTTAGAAGTGAATAAACTTATTATGTAAAAATATATCAAGTGTCTATTATCCACAATGTCCTCAATATTGCAAAAGCTATTTTTGCCTACTATAGTTATTTATGATTGCTCCTAGGCTTTAATATCATCTCTCAATCATTTCTGCCCTCTACTATGCTTACAGAGATAAAAAAATATTTTTTATTATTTCCTCAAACAACAAGTACGCACATAATTTTCAACTACAGCAACACTGTCTGTATCATATTACATATTGCATACGACGCAAATGCATTTCATTGCATCTCATTTCGCATGTCGTACAAAAAGATAGCATTTTAGTATTTTATGACAATCCTGTCACAGATTTTGGTGATCATGACATCGTCTTCGAAAATTCCACATCATGCAACACACTACTCTTTCGCTTGCTTTTTCGTTTATTATTTCCTGTTACTGTATCGTAACGTGAAGTTTTGATGATTTTTTTTATCGTGGATATTTGGACTTTTATTTACAGTAAATGACATCCGTATAAAGATTTAATGAATGCAGTGGTAGTTAAGAGCGAAATGAATTGCCATAAAATTGATGGTGAAAATTACGATACAAATACTTTAGTTGATTGAAAAATTAAAATAAATGCAGACTACGGGGGTTGATCAATAAGTAATGATAATGAATATAAACCAAGGTGATTAAACTTAAAAGATAAATTGATTTTTCAACATTGTTTCCTAACAAGTTAATAGATTTAGTTCATCTTTTTCCCAAGCCCAGGATACCCTTAGAAAAAAATTCTTTATCTTGACTCTCCCAAAATGCCTCTACAGTGGCCATCACTTCGCTATCATCTTCAAATTTCTTACGCCAAAGGTGTTCCTTGAGCCGAGGAAAGATGTAAAAGTCACTGGATGATGTAAAAAAAAAGTTTTCCGAGGAAATATGTAAAAGTTCGAATCCTATTTTTTAAATTGCAGCCATCGAAACTGCAGCTTTGTAAGCCGGTGCGTTATCTAGATGAAACAAAACTCCGGCTCGCAGTTTGCTGTGTCTTTTTTCGTTTATTGCCTCTCGCAATCTGCTTATTGGGTCTGCGTAGTAAGGGCCTGATATAGTGGCTCCCTTTTCCAAATATTCCACCATAATAATTCCTTCAGCGTCCCAAAAAAACTCATGCATAACCTTCCCCGCCGAGCTCGAAACTTTGAATTCCTTCGGCGTTGGTGAAGAGGGTTGCTTCCACGTCATCGATTGCTGTTTGGTTTCTGGATCAAAATGGTAGATTCAAATCTCATCCATGATCACGAAACATGACAACAAAATCTACTGATCCGTATGGAACTTTTCGAGATTCACTCTCGAAATGTCGACTCGTTTCTTCTTTTGCCAGTTGGTTAACATTCTCGGCCCCCAACGCGCAGAGACCCTACCTTCTTCATATGTAATTCGTGGGCAACGAATCTTTGAACACTGCCATTCGAGATCCTTGTGACCTCAGCTACTTGCCTGATGTATAAATATGACATCATTGATTTTTTTCACATTGTCTTCAGTGAGGGACGTGGTTGGATGTCCTTCGCGGTGTTCACCTTCATTGAATGTTCATCCCAGCTTAAACTCTTTGACTGAGTGTGCAACCGTGAAATATGGAGGATATGTTTCCACTATGTCGCTGTGTCTGTCTCTGGTAGACCATTTTTTTCAAAACGGAGGTACTTAAGGGGGTATTCTGGTCTAGCAATTTAATCAAATCGATTTTCTTCGTTTGCATATTTTCAAAGCTTAGACCTTTAAAAACAAGCTTTTAAAAGGATTTTCGGAAATTCAAATTATTTTTGGAGTTACAGTTATTGTTGTGACACGCCAACTAAACCAACAAACGCGATCAACAACGAATTAACCGCTCCGAGCTACGAGAAAGAGCTCTCGCAAATCTCGCTTTTGTAGTTAAAGAAGGAAAATTACATGAGACGGGGACTCTGATAAAAAAAAATCTAAGTATAACATACCATTAAACGGCTCAGACTGCCCGAAACGAAACTCCAAGCTTTAAACGCGTTTTTCTCGAAGCGACTTTTTTCGGTACGGTTGACATGATATCTCTAGTTGTAATAAACTGATTTACGTGAAATTTTGCACAAACCCTCTTAACACTATTAGATTTGGTCAGACGTAAGGATTTTTGAAATTTCTTTTTTCTACTATTTATGAAAAATTCCCAAAGTTGAAAAAATGAGGCAAAAAAACGGTAAAAAAACGGAAAAAGTTTTTTTGAAATCGCCTACGTCAGACAAATTCTAAATTTTTTTTTTACAGAAATCACCAAAAATGTATGTTTCAGACCACCAGAAAGGTTGAAATCCTGTCTTCACTTCGGCCGTATCTACATCAATTTTTTTTTTTGAATACATTTTTATACTTTTAAAATGTTCATAAAAAACTGGTCAAAAAATAGATCCCGAAAATGTAAAATTACCTCAAAATCGAGCTTCTAGACCAGAATACTGCCTTAATGACAGCTCTAATTTCGTTTTCGCTCCAGTTTTATGTTCTCTTTTCGACTGTTCGTAGTCAAATGAATGTACCTCTCTGGAATCATGGCCTATTTATATATTTTTTTTTATATTGACTTAGTGAGTATACGCAATAGTTAAAAAAATATTTTTTGGAATTTTACCCGAACTGAAAATAACCGATTATCATTACTTATTGATCAACCCTCGTAAGGTCATATATGAATATACTGCTTAGAGTTTAATTTATTTCTTTCGGGTATTTTTTTATTTTAGCCTCGCTATTGGTGGAATTATAATTTTTGATTTAACATTTAAATGATACTTTTATTTTATGTGTTGCATTGAACAGAAATTTCAAAATATTCTTCAATTTTTGAAAAAAACTCATACCAAGAATTACCTTTGCTTGTTTTTTTTCAATTTTATTTGGAACTTTTCGGCACATATCTGGCTACTCCTAAACAATTGGTTTCAAAACATCTAATCCTTTCCAGCATAAACTGAATCATGTAGACTTTAGGCCATAAACATTTGTAAAAATTTTAGAATTCGTATTCGAAATTTTTTTCAAATTTTAGAATAAGTGGCTTTAATGGTGCAACTTTATTTATTTATTTATTTATTAACTATTATTCAACACATAAAATCCAATTACTGAATATAGAAAATGTAAAATACAAATAATTCACTAACGAAAGAATGAAAAAATGAGCAAAATAATAATGAAATGATAATGATGCAAAATAAAGAACAATAATAAACAAAATCAAAGTGAAAAAGTACAAATTCAAAATAAGAAAAAATAGAAAAAAAGAAAACGAAAAAAGACTACATTGAATTAGTAGTAAGCAAAACATTATTTTTTAGAAAAGTTTTAAAGGCATATAATGTCGGCGGTAGAAGACCAAACTGTAGATCATGATGTTGCCTCAGTAACCGCAACAGCGGAGAATAAAAAAAGATATCAGTGCGCGCAAATGGCACACTAAACTCAAACGAAGAGCGGGTGCCATGCACTGCAACACGGACAGAAACATGGCTGCTGATGTCGGAATCTACCAACCTATGAAACAATTTGAAGAGTAGGCACTCATCCAGGAAAAGTCTCCGTGATTCGAGGGAAAGGAGATGAAGGAACGACAGACGATCAACATTAAGGACGGTAAAGAAGCTGAAATTTATGAAACATGGTGCGAGTAAATCTGCGTTGAACCGAATCCAACGCAGTATTTAAGTAGACCAAACGAGGACAGCAAACTTGACAGCAATATTCAAGGATACTACGTACAAAGGAAAGGAAAAGGCGTACACAGGTGGAAATATTATAAATTTAGAGGCCCTGGCAGTAATATAAGAAATATGCTTATCAAATTTGAGCTTAGGATCAAATATTACACCAAGATCTCTAAAACAGAGTAGGAGAACATCAAAGGTGAAATTTTCAAAGAGAAAGACATTTTGTGACTTTTCCCGATGTTCAAAGTGAGAGCATTGGAAGCGCACCAAGTCTGTAGGCTGTTGAGATCGTTTTGTAAAACTGTACAGTCATCTTGTAACTCAATCACTCGAAACATCTTGAAATCGTCGGCATACAAAAGACAAGAAGAATGGATTAAAGGAGGGAGATCGTTTGTGAACAAAAGAAAGAGAAGAGGACCAAGGATAGACCCTTGCGGAACACCTGATGCAGGATAAAAAGGAATTGAAGAGGAGGAATTAACAGCTACAATACAGGTACGATCGAGAATGTAAGAGTTAAACCAGGAAAAAAGAGGACCAGCAATGCCATCCTACCTTAGCTTTTGAAGAAGGAGGTTATGGTTGACGGAGTCAAAGGCTTTGGAAAAGTCGGTATAAAGTACATCAACCTGCTTTTGATGGTCAAGAGCGGATGTGACCGTGTGTGTGAAGGAAAGAAGGTTGGTTAAAGTGGATTTACCTTTGACAAAACCATGCTGCTCATGAGCGAGAGTAGGCTGGATAAAGGAGTAGACTCGCTTGTAAACAACTTTTTCAAGGATCTTACTAAAGTAAGATTTTATGTCGCTTAAGATGTGCGTAATTGATGTAACTGTAATCGATTGATTGAAACCTCTTTTCGAAAACAATCTTTTCACATGAACGTTTAATAATCTGAAGAAGATACGCATATATTTTTTACTTTTAAATTTGAATCCAAGCTTAACAATTCCAGCCACTTATGATCACATCTCAGTCTTATGAAACTATTCAAAATTGAGCAACCATCAAACAAAAGTTAACAAACTACTACTATCCCTATAGTTATCAAGCAACAGAAAATCATCAATATTTGTTACACATCGCTAGCCAGACAGCTTTACTTCAACGATTTCATCAATTTGCAGCATAACATCAAAACTAATGATTCCTTCAACTCAATTCCATTATGGATTGAATCACTTTGCTACTTTCCTACAAAACAGACTCTGTAAAAAAATACAAAATTACTTTATGACCAACAATAACGGCCTATCTTTTTTCGACATTGGCCCGGGCCCAATACATCACTTAACCATATTTTATCAATAATTCATCGGAAAATGCATGTGCATTTATTAAGAAATCTAATTTGTATTTATTTCTCAAATTTAGAAAATCATCTTTGCCAATTTCGCATTGCACCATATTGGAATGATACGAAAAGCAAAACAGCTGAATTACATGCGACGAAAAAAATAAACGCAAACTCAACTTAGATGGGAAAAAAATCGGCAGAAAACCTCTTCTCATTGTGTGCTGTGTGAAATAGAGAGTATCTTACAACGAAGCTTACAACGAATTTGAGCACCTAGTAGCTACTAAGCAATGGCTATCATCATGATTCATATGATTTTTGGTTGCTTTTAACGCACCAGCAAAAATACTACCTACAATACTTTCACTTGCTAGAAACATTTTTTTTTTGCATTTCTGCATGTAGGCTATTATATTCACCAAAAAAAAAAAATTACTGGTGTTTTGTTTCTGCTGGTGCTTAATGTGTACTGGTATAGATTGTTGTGGCATAGATAGAGTGCACTGAGTTAGTGAATGATTTTGCGTAACACTGGAGCTAGAGTGTGGCGTGCGAAATGGCTGGAAAACAACTGAAATTGAAATCAAAACAAACGAAAAAATAGCACAAAACAAAAAAGTTTTGAACAAAACAGTGTAACAAAAGCGAAATGAAAACAAAACATGCAAGTTACTAATTACATATGTGTATGAAACATGCATAAATTGTGGCGATTTTGTTTGTGATTGTTGTATTCATTGGAGTGCTAACTAGTTTTTTGGTAGAGACTGAGTTTTGAGTCCTAGCGACGGCTAGTTTAGTGAGCGGAGAAGTGTGGATGAAAAACTAAAATTCAAGCTAATTGCATGAAGAAAATCATATACTTTGGAAATTGGTGGGGTTTTTGCATCATTGTATTGATAATAATTCTTTGAACCTATAACACTGGTTTACAAAATCTATTTTTACTAGTATTACTATTCTCGGGAACGCGCCATCCGATTCAGCTGAAACTTTCATGATACATTGATGTATATGCAGAATAGGTCCAAATCTCACTAAACGTCAATTATCTTTAACCCTTTGGCGCAGGCGGCCATTTTAGTGATATTTTTAATGCACCTATTATTCCGTCCACAAATAATTTTTGCAAAAATTAAGGTAGCGCAATGAATTTCGAACGTGTTTTAAATGTGAATCGGATAATGTTTTGGAATTATTTAACCCCATGTGTGCGCTAGGTGTCTAAAAAGAGAACGGGAAAATATGAAAATTTTTAAATTGCGATAACTTTTGACAGAGCTATTCAATCATTATAAAACTTTCAGAACATATTGATATTATTTAGTTGTAAATTTGTGAAGCTTCTTATGAGCATTCTGGCAACCCTGTAGCTAGGGCAGACGCTGGAAGTGAAAACCTTCAAATCATTGACTCTCCTGAAAAAATGTTGCTTCTCGGAAAAAAGACCATGATATATAAATCTTATACTTTGTAAAAATTTGAAATTTTATAGCGGGCACACCTGGTAACCCTTTCCGATAATGAAAATTAGTTGAAATTTACAGAATGTATTGGTCTTAAGTAGGACCAGGTCTGATAGAAGTGATTTTGAAATGCGGGTAATTTTGTGCCAGTGGTGTCATCTTGTAAAATCAGTAAGAAAAATAACTGCTTTTGGCTCTATAAATTCCGATTGAGTCATTCCAAACCACGTTTGGTAGAAATTTGGTAGAAAAATTCGGTTGGAGCTGCCGGCTGTGGTAATTTTGGTGTCTTAAATTTTGAAAATTCCTGAGGAAAATAAAGCTCTTTGCCCTATAGTTTCCAGTACAGTCATTGCATCACAACGAAATTCAAATGGCAAATTAAACTTATTGTAGGCAATATTCAGTAGAAATTTAATTTCAAAACAATGGTAGGGTTGCCAGCTACGGCTGTTTTTGTATTTTTTTGCATACCTTTAGTAAGCGATTTTGGCATAGAATCTTAAAATCGTAGTGATCTTATAGTGAAAATAAGCACCAAATATGAAGATCTAGAAAATTTGAAAACTTTTGCGAATGTTAGCCCTAAATTTCTTTGTATCCCTAGAACTTCCAATGCCGTCATCGGATCAATACGAAATTCGCACAGCAGGTTGACTTTAACGTAAGGCAGATGTGACATATTTTTTGTTTCGGTGATAGCAACGGGCTGCCAGCACTAGGCCTTTTTGTTATTTTCGTTCCGATAAATGCTTGCATTAAGTATTTTCATCGCAAACAGTTGCTATGAAAATAAGTAAACAATGTTTAAATTTTCTAAGATCTGCACATTTTTCGGATGACAACCCCAAACACCTTTCACTCGCTATAACTTTCGATGAAGTCACCAAAATTAAAATTAGCTTGGATTCTATTATTACTTAGGGTGTAAGGGTGTAAAAGTGGATAAATGAGGGTAAAGGAAGACCTGTTAAGACGTACTGGGTCACGAACAGAAAACTGCGCTCTGGGGATATATGTAATAGAACCAGTAATCATTTTGAAAAAGAGACATTCATCGAAATACACTCTGCGTGAAAGGAGGGTAAGAATCTCAAGGATGACAAGACACATGCTATACTCACAGTAAGGAATACGGAACTTGGGGAATAGTGAACGAGTTAATCTACGTTGTACCGACTCAACAGCATCATTTAAGAAACGGTAATGAGGACACCAAATTTGACAACAATATTTGAGGACACTACGCACGAACGAGATGTAGAGACGTACATACGAGGAAATATCAGTTAAAGGTCTGGACGCTCCTAGAATAAAGCCACACAAGCACGAGGCCTTGGATGTGACACGCAAAATGTGGACATCAAATTTTAATTTAGTGTCAAACACAACACCAAGGTCCATAAAATTATCAATTGGATTGAGAAAGGAGCCAAGGATAGAATAGGAAAACGTGATGTGGGATAATTTACATGTGGAGGACATCTGGAAACATTTAGCAACATTAAGGGTAATACAATTGGCAGAGCACCAGTTGCTCAGAGCAGACAGGTCTTCCTGCAGCTGGGAGCAGTCATCCACTGACTCATCAATCACCCTGAAAATTTTCAGATCGTCGGCGTACAAGAGACATGGGGAGTTGAAAAGAGGAGGAAGATCATTTATAAAGAGGAGGAAAAGGAGAGGACGAAGAATTTACCTTTGCGGAGCATCACAAGTAGGATAAAAGGGGGGAAGAAGAACAAGAGTGAAACGTTACAAAACAAGCACGATCATGAAGGTATGACGAAAACCAGCAACGCAGCTGACCCGAAATATTGAAATCATCGAGCTTTGAGAGGAGGATTTTGTGGTTCACGGAGTCAAAATCCTTGGCAAAGTCTGTATGCACTACATTCGCTTGCTTTTGCTGGTCGATGGCGGAGGCAACAGTATTGGTGAACGAAAGGAGGTTGGAAACTGTTGACCTACCTTTCACGAAACCATGTTGCTCAGAAGCGAGAAGAGGTTCAATTAAAGGATGAACCCTATTGTAAACAACTCTTTCAAGAAGCTAACTGAAGCAAGATAAAAGGGATATGGGACGATAATTGGAGACGCAGGATAAATTTCCGGTTTTGAGGATGGGAAAAATATTAGTCGTGATTTGCATCCTGCTTAAATACGTTGCTGTAGCAAAGTCAGAAGTGTGTGCTGAACAATTGCGCTCAACTTGTCTGCTGACTACCAATTTGACAAAATCAAAAAAGTCGAATAAAAATATTAAACTTTCATACTTTAACTTATTTATTGGTAAGCAATGAGTGTATAATGTATGATCCCGCACTCAATGGAAAAATTATTACAAATTATATTTAAAGTATATTTCCTTTCATGCTACAAATTTCGGTCATCTTTCAGGCAATTTACGGAATTTCATCTTTGTAAAAGCTTGATTTTTGGATTAGATCGTGATTTCTTTATAGGTCCTGAGCTCTAGCGTCCTATCAAAGTTGATTTCCAAGATATTTTTTGGTTTCTAATTGATATTTTTAAGTTTGTTGCTAAAATGATAAGCAAAATGTTGCTGCGGTTACTATGAATTCCGTTTAACGTAGCACTGTTTATTCAATATATTGGCTCAATTTTTTCCTTTAGAAGCTAGATTTATTTTTATTTTGACATACGAGTATATCGATATTTCGAGGGTAATCTGCCCTCATCCTCAGTGTCTATTGGTCTGATCTTAAAATAACTTATATATCTTATTTAACGTGCTTACTTTTAAAGTATTTACTAATACTAATTACCCGGTAATTATCTATTGATTATATATACATTTTATTATCTCTATATTAATCACATTATCATCATAAAGTATCTGTTTAAATTAACTTAAACAATGGTGATACACAGTTTCTTTGGTCTGTGTTTAGTCGCCTATCCATCGGGGTTTTCCATATGTTCAGGCTTTCGTATGCATCCAGTTTTCGTACCTGCTGTGCTTCCTTAATTACCTCCACGTTGTCCCACGTTATGCTGTGCTCCTCCTCCAGGATGTGTTTCGCTACTGCTGATCGTACTATCGTTGTGTTCTTTTTCCTTGCTGAGACTGCTTCGCGCTTATGTTCGGTTAGTCTAACACCAACTAACCGTTTCGATTGTCCAATATATATTTTGTTGCATTCTGGGCAAGTACTTTTCTAAATTCCACGTTTTTCCTTCTTATCTTTTTTGTCTTTCACGTGACATAATTTTGTACTTAATTTTTTTACCCTACTGGTTGGAATTGCTTTAATATCAAAGCGTTCAAGGAGTTACTGAATTTGCTTGAATATTGACGTAAAAATAATTGGAACTCTTATGGCTGGTTTTTGTTTTTCTTGTATAAAGAGCGTCGTTAACAGATCACGCTGTAATCTGTCCTTCTTCTTTTTGACAAGGTTTCCAATTATTTTCTCGTCAAATCCATTTTTTCTCGCGGTGTCTGTAATATATTTAACTTCTAAGTTAAAACTTTCCTGATCCATGGGTACTGTTAATACTCGGTGGATCATCGAGTTAAAGGGCGCCATTTTTTGGGAATGCCAATGATCAGACATGGAAGGTGTTGTTCTCTGGGTGTGTGTGGGCTTCAAATAGATATTAAACCTAAGAGAACCTTCTTTCCGTATGACCATTAAATCCAAGAATGGTAGTTTTCCATTGTTTTCGACTTCCATTGAAAATTGGATATCCTTATTTGCTTGGTTCAACTTCTTCAAAGTTTCTGCCAAAGCATTCTTTTTTACGATAGCTAGAATGTCGTCCACATATCTCATCCAGACACGAGAAAGCGATCCTTCTTCATGAAGTTTCTTCTCCAGTCTGTCCATAAAGGCTTTCCCATGGCAACACCTTTCATAGCTTTAAAGTATTTCCCCCTGAAAGTAAAGTAACTTTCATTCATGCAGACTGAGGGAAGTTTCAAATAGTCTTTAGCCCTCTTCCTCCCTTCCGGTGAGCTATTCTTCTCTAATAGCCAGTCCTCAAAGAACGCGAGTGCTTGTTTTACCGGCATGCTTGGGAATAGAGCCTTGACATCAAATGATACAACTAACTCATCGTCCCCTATTGCTGCCACTCTTCTCTATCTCCTCGTCACGATTTTTGACTGTTCTATCGCTAATCTTCCCTAACGCCCTACACTCGTCTACAATCCACTTTGCGATTCTCCTTGTCGGAGCGTTTGTGGCGGTTACATTTCCATTAGCTCATTTCCTTCCTTGTGTATCTTCGGAAGGCACCTAATTCTTGGCAACGCCGGGTTTGAAACCCGTAGCTTGTTGATCTCTGCAATCGTCCCCTTGCACTCTTTCAAGATTCTTTCAACTCGTTTGATAGAGTCTGGTAAGGGATCTTTCCTTAGCTCATGGTAATCCCCGTTGTTGAGCTTTTCCATTACTAATCGGTCATATTCATTTTTATCCATTATAATCACGGCATTCCCTTTATCTGCTTTGGTATAATATACAGGTTTAGTGGCCAACTCTTTAAGCACCCTTTGTGCCTTGTCAGTTGGTACACAATAAAAACAATATTGACTCATGCCCACATTGGGCGCAAAGTGCAAACAAGTTCATTCAGGAGTAAAATTGGCTTTAAAAACTATTTTCAGCTAAACTAATCGTAACGCGTTTTACGTTTTTAGTTAGTTTAGATAATGAAATCAGTTATATCATCCTTCATCGGGTATATCTAGATTGAAATCCGAGTTGAAATACTGATCTCTCACATTCGATCACCCTATGTAGCATTTGATAGACTTTTGATTTGTTATTCCCTAAATTCGTTGCGATAGTTGTTTCAGAGTCCATCATAGGCTGGGACTTAATTTTGCAAGAAAATCTGCAAAAAATGATTTATTTTTACCTAAAACGATGAGCATTCTGAATAAATTATTTGAATAAGATCTGTAAAAGTAAACCTGAAAATATTTAGATATCCGAGTTAAATTATACGAATCATATTTTTATAAATACATATTTCCCTTCTTCTCATTCCATACGCTTTTCAAGCAATCACTCATTATCAGTAACGCTGAATCGATGATTGTCAATTGATAACTACCACTAGAGAAATTTTGGCGCATTACAGCTTAAAACTCGATATGAGGTTAATCTAAGAATTTTTTTGAAATAGATTAAGTCAGAGCGAAGGAAAAAGTTTTTTTTTCAGAAAATGACAATTAAAACTGCATTTCTCTATTCTAATGATATTTTAATAATGGCATTTAACAATTTTTTTTAACTGTTTTCCAGCAATATCTATCATCTTCAGTATTTTCCATCAGTAAGTACTATAACACTGATGAAGAAACGTTCACTTGATTCTAACATTTATCGACCATCTGCCAGGCAGTTTGTTCCGTTCTAACGATTCTGAATTATGTTCATCTAATCGAAAAACAGTTGTCTTTCCGTTACGTACACAAAGCCACAGTCAGTCGGTTCTTTTCAAAACAACAAATAAAAAACTTCACCTCATCATACCCACAGCCAGCCATCAGAATTAAATTAACCCCTCCGTTTTATTCGCAGTACGCAAAGTATTAGATACAGTAACATCAAGCTAGCTATGCATGTCCCAGAATCGCATTCAGCATTAACTTCCAATATTTTCATCTGGCAAGCCCAGTCGAGACTGCAGCATAAAAGCTTCGCGCCAAAATTAAGAGAGCCAGCATTATATTCCAAACAAATTTAGCTCTGTGCTCTTTCTAATATGCTCGTACAATGCTCCCCAAAAAGCCGCATGGCCTAACTAACGACAGTACCCATATGCGATTCGGAGCCAAGCAAGCCGCCAGCCAAATGCACATGTGAGTGATGCAACCGTGTGTAGCGTCATCGGGGACCGAACGCGGCTTTCTCATCCCCGTTGCCCCGTCCGCAACGCTACGACGAGCCCCAACTTCGTTTGTGTAGGTGCGAACGCAGTGCAATGACCTGCCATCGCGCTGACCTACTTACGATCCGCATCCCGAGCGTGGCCGATGAGCTTTTCATCCACTAAGCGCGTATCACGTGCTTTCTTGCTCTTACAACTGCCCCATGCGCTCCCATCCTCTCGCTTTGTTTATGCGTGTACGAAATGGGAATGCGCGAGTGGAGCCGCCATCGCATCGCAACGCAGTGCCAAGAATTAAGAGAAATTTTGCTGTACGAGAAAGTCAATTACTCTGGAGCATATTGCGCTGATGCTGAAGGTATCACTAGAACCCCCGCCGTGCAAGGGTGTGGGTGATGTCGGTTATTCGCACTTATGTACGTTTGTTGCCTTGTCACACTGCGGAAGGGTTGCATGCAAATCGAAGCTTTTTGCCGCCACCGCGTGGGAATACAACTGAAGAGGGCGTCGAAGAGCTAAAGAGCGATGTATACTGCGAAGAGCTGAGTCCAAAGAGCTTTAATCGAAAAAATGCATTGTTTTGAAGAAGATACATATTGCATTTGCTGCCATACTTGTAATGCTGCCTGCAACGTGCGTCGTGCGACCGATGCTGTAATCATTGTGCATTTTGGGTTGTTCTTTTGGTCGCCAGGGTAGGGAGAGGTGTGAACCGGGTGTGACGTCATGTATTATGCATGCATACAATGGTGTATTGCAAGTAATGTTGCATCATCGAATCGAAATCGTCGCGGTCGCCGCGTTGTTGTTGTTGTTGTTGCTGCTGCTGCTTTACTCCACTACCGCATTTGTTAACGCATCGAAACATTTTGATGCGTGCACTGCTGCGAAGCAAAAATCATGTTGCGTGCAAATGTTGCTTTCATTGTTGAAAACGATTGGATTTCTGATGAGAGTGGAACTCAGAGAATATACAGAGCAATTTAGTGGGATATGGTAGTAGTCACTTCCGGGATGGTTGTGATGATTTTTTAATTGTTAAATCATTTCTAAGGGCTTCTGAAGTATTATAATTTTCTTTGCAGGCGAAACTGGTTTAATATGATGTTTTATTATTCTATGGACAGCAAAAACTATCAATAACCGCATGGGAACTAGTAGATAAATGAAAAAAAAATTTATCTTTTAATTGGATCAGATGTCGAAATTCTGGAAGGTAAATGGAGTTTTTAGCATATTATTCAACATTTTGAAGTTAATTATTGGTTTTAAGGTCCAGTTTATGCACAAAAATCTCAGTTCCCAATCTAAGGGAAGCAAATTAAGTGAAAAATTGGCTTATCTGCGCTTTTTAATGGCCAAGTATGTTTTTTTATTAAATTTGTGAGTGGTTATACCATTAAAAAATGAATGCATGCAACGGGTGATTAAACTCGTATTATGGTGGTGATTGTATTGTTTGGCAAATTATCATGACAGAGACTTACAGTTACACAGCGTATAGTGATTAAATGTCGCTTTTAAGGCCTTCGAATTTCTTGTCTTTCTGGTAGAATAATTAAATGTCGCTCATAAGATCTTGGACTTTTTTTCTTTCTTCCTTTCTATTCTTTGCAAAGGTTTGCATTTTAAGGCAAATACAATTCAATTAAATCAAGAACTTAAGGGGGGAAATACATGTAAAATCGAAAAAAAATTGCTAATTTCAGATTGAATTAAAATATATATATTGTTCATTCAGAAAATTTTTAATAATACATCCTTAAAATACATGTCTCACAGTAAATGAAAATCTTTTTTTAATAATTTTTCAACACAAAATGGCGGCGGTGCGAGCGAATGAAAAAAACACATCAAAAACTGCCTCGTACAACTTAACGCCTTTTCCGGGGAACTTGCAACATTCAGAGAGAAAAAAAAAATAATAATGAAATATGTGATTCATAGGTGAACCAATAAAATTTACAAAAATATTTTAAATTTTTACATTAATTTTAGATTAAGCATAAAAATCGATTATTTTTCAAAAAAATCACACTTTAAACATTAATAAACAAATTATATTTCTGAAATTACAATAACATTTAGGTTCAACGAGGAGATAATACTCTTTTGTAGATGTGGTATAAATTTGAGCCGGATCGATTCAATATTTTTTGAGATATCTTGTACGGCAGTTGAAAAAGTACTACTTTGAGAAAAACGCGTTTAAAGTTTTAAAGCTCCACCGACCTGGGGAACGCCGCGCTGCGTTTAACTGACTATAACTCGAGAACTAATACGAATATCGCTTCAAAACTTTTTTTGGTTTATTTTAAGAGCATTTCAAACATTTTGATGTAATAAAAAAAATCGATTTTTTTTTTAGCAGTTACATGTATTTCCCCCCTTAAACCGAAAAATCATTTATTGCGTAGACATTTTGTTGATTGACCATTTTATTAAAAAAATCATTTTGGGCTATAGAGCTCATTATCAGTCAAAGGACTTTGTAGATAAGCGAAATTATCGCATGCGAAGTAAAAAATAAGCCTACATGCTGCCATTGAACTATCTTCAACTCCACAAAAATTAACAGGTCGGTTTGGTTTATGGGCCAGAGGTGAAATTTGACCGTATAGTTTTGAAAGAACGCTATAGAAATAGCATTTTTTCCTGGCATAAATTGGATGATTTGGAAGAGGGCATGATGTGGTTTCCACAACACAGCACACAGTCCAATACTTCTCGTGACAACAATTAAGCTATTGAGAGAAAATTTCACTGACGGTGTAATCTCCAGAGATCTCGATGTGAATTGATCACAAAAAAATTACTGCATTGAACTATTTTCTCTAGAGTTAAGGGTAATCATTGATTTACTCCAATAGAGCACAAAAACTTAGTGACCCAAAAACTATTATTCGTGTCATTGGTGAAATAAGTGCAAATTTATATGAAATATTGGCCAAAAATTGGTGTTCCACAATCCAATTTTTGAAAAAGTTCAAAAGCGTTTACCTAAATGAAAATATTTTTAAATAAAAATATCATCAACTAATGTCTAAAATTAAAAAAAAAACTGCGTAACGTTTTAGTTTTATTTCAAATTAAAAATATAAAGGACTTATTTGACCATCATTTATAACGTATGTAGGGAGTTTTTTTTCAAATGCTACTTTAACGTTTAACATGCCGACCTAGAGAGGAATCGACAGATCTGATTGTTGCACCAATCTAAATGTATAGTTTGGCCTAAATTTTTCCGGATGTTAGATTGCCTTCACCGCCAACGTTAGCCATCATTGGCTAAAAATTGCAATAAAGTTGACATTGGTATATACACAGATGAGCTGAATCGAAGGTTGTTCCTTCGCCTCCTGACCCATCGCAGTGTCTTTCGGTTGGAGGTGGCGGATCTTTTTCAGGCAAATACGACTGGCTTTTATACATAAAAAAAATATTTCGCAGATAATGGAGTGACTTTGCTGGTGTGACTTGTACAGTGTCCAAAATTGTTGCTAGATGCCGTATCGAAACATTCGGAAGTGCAGTTGATTTGGATACCTGGACATACAGTTATTAGGGGCAACTGTGAAGCCGACGGGCCTGCAAGGTATTTTACCTTGCTGCTGGAGGTTTCATGCCCCTTTTCTATGGGAAACCGAAATAATTCGTCAAACTAGCCGCGCAAAAGAGTTCTGGATTGAAAAATTATCCTGTGGGATCGCAAGGCAGTCCTGCACATCTACGGACGCATCTATGCACGTCGCAGCAGGCAGTAATTAAAGTAAAACCGCATTGCCTTCGCTTTATTGTGGCCATCCTCACGGCCTATTGTCTCACAGGACATTTGAAGGAAACCAGAAGGTTTTCAGATTACAGTGGCTGTGAGAGAGTGACATCTTTGGCATCACAACAGTTGTCTATTGCAAATGTGTGTTATTCTGTTGGATTTACCAGATTAACAGCCACATGAGCTATCTACCTGCTCGTGGAACACCATATCTTGGCCGTTTTGTAATGCCGGATTTATACATAGGGACGAGCGTCTCGTGGACAAGACTCACCAAGACTCAACAAGACAGTGGACGAGACTCAACAAGACATAGGGTGAATTGTTTATTTAGGACCATTCACCATGCACCATTCATAGGGTGAATTGTTTACTTAGGACATTGCACCATGCATCTTTCGACAGATGTGAGCTGTTTTGTTCAGTTCAGTGAACGATGGCTGAGGTACAGGTTGTGGCTATTGCTACTGCCTGGTGTGCGTTGAGTGATTTCAATCTGGGACACGCAAAGACATGTTTGAAGTCCCAGCGAAAAATTCGAAAATGTGAATGAGCACATGCTACCCTCTCGAATCCCTTTGACTCGATGCATAAAACCGACTTCGCTTCCAGCGGCTTCGAGCTAGGACGAGACGGTCATAAACACTCAGGCACAGCAATAAAAGGATCATTATCCCTTCATAAAACAAACAAGAGCCGACGAGCAAACCATTTACACACGCGTGCTTGCCATGAAAACAACAGCCGAGAATAGACAAGGAGACCATTTACACACAGACTTCGTCTACACTTGCCATTCCTCGGCGAGAATGTAAACCCGGCATAAGATGTATGATTGAGAATGTTTCTTAACTGAAAAAAAGGTATTTTCAACCACATTATACACCAGCCTGCAATTGGCTTCCAAGTCATTTTTATTGTTTCGCTTTAAAAGCACTACATAAATAAATAAAAGATAAATATTCGATCTCAGTTTCTGCGCCTCTTGGCAACTCGGACCATAATTTGATCTCGGCCCAATTGAACCTATTTTCTCTGATTAGCACTAATCAGTTTCTTACCAAATGGCTGGTCTGGCGTTATGGCAAGGCTGAGTAGACTGCGTTTAAAAAAAATTAAAGAGATTGACTGGTCCGATTACTTTGCAACAAAGAACGTCGAATATATAGCTTCCACCATAACCGACATCATATGGCATGCCTTCAAGAACACTAAGCCAACCACCACATCATGGTTTAGTTACGAATGTCAAGAGGCTATTCGCCCTAAGGAGGTGGCATTCCAAAATTACAAGCTACCTCCGTCTAAGGAATCTAAAAAACTTTGAAAATCTGCTTGCAATACCTGTGCATGCACTATCAAAAAAGCTAAATTCCAGGTTAAACAAAATATTAAAGAGAAGGTCAGCAAAGGTTTCTGGTCGCTTGTTAAAAGGATCAAGAACAACTTCTCCAGTTAAGTCAACTTACACAAATGAAGTCCACTATCAGTCGAGTTGAGAGCTATGAGGTCCATATAACTTGTAATAAAACTTTTTAATTCAATTATTAGGATACATATTTAGTTTTGAATTTGCAAAAGTGTATTAAACAAAATATTTTATAGGTGTTCAATGGTTTGAAATGAAAAACCAGGAAGAAAATCGCCCAAAACAAAAAAATATATATAGATCCCAGAAGTAACGAGCCGGATACCGTGCTACAATTATTCGCAACGAAAGAGGTGACAATAAATTTATTGTCTCTATATAACGTAACGCCGAGTACAGTTAAAGTATTTGTGCCGCCAAACCAACGAATCAGCGCTGTAGAAGTCAACATATCAGTTACTCAATCCTGGACCCAAAATATTTGATTTGTTCTTTAAAATTTTTTTATAGATGTTACTATGTGTAAAATGTAATTTAAATGCAACCACCTAATATTTTCCACCTCATCAGGTGAAGCTTAGGCATCTGGAAAAGTCATGGCCTATTCCTGGAGGTCTGGAAGTTTATTTTTCTGATTCAGTTGGTCGTAGGCTTCCATGGTGAAAGAATCAGGATATCGAGTTATACCCATTAAAGCCGTGGAGGGGAAAAAGGAGCTCTGTTTTGGAGTGTTTTGTAAACCTGTTAAAATAAGTAAAATGATACCTCGCAGCGTCCAAGTTTCCGGAAGAAAATTACACGCCGAATAAGTTTTGTAATGCCAGTGAGTATAGTCATCTAGACCAAATGCACACAAGCTACTATCACAGTGCTGTACGGAATAATCAGAGAAACAGCTGCTGCATCTCTTTGTGTTTTCAGGCTAGCTGATGCAAAAAATCTAAGCCTGTAGGACTTGGATGTTCTGTTTCTTCATGTTTGCCTCGAAACGTTCAGTTGATTGACCGTGGTTTGTAAGTTTGTCAACTGTGGACTGTTAATCAGCTAGTTTTTATCAATTGTCTACTATGCAATTGTGCGTTAAGGCTTTTAGCCATCGTCTCAGGCAAACTTGCCATATCATAGTCATAGCAAACTGACATGGATAACCAAAAACATATTATTTCAGAACAGAACAGAAAAAGAGTTTTTCACTTTTCGCTAACCATTGAGGCCGACATAATACTCAGAGCCTTGGTAATCAGCGCCAAAAGCAATTCGATTCTGAAAAATACCGCTTTGATTTTAACGGGTTCCCTCCAGGACATTAATCTCGAGATTGAAATGGTTGTCCCGAAAATTCCGGATTAGAATTTTACGGATCCCGAGATAGTCCCGAGATTTCGGGATTTTATAAAAGAACTATATTAAGAGATTTGAAACAGATATATTGGCTTATTCGTACTCAATTGAAACTTAATTTCAAATATAAATACATAAGTTACGGAAGTTACGTTCATTATATTGTTAAATTTATGCACATATGTACATGGGTGCTAACAAGTAAAACGTTAATTTATAATTGCATTTAATTTAATCTTATGATCTAATTTCTTCTTATCTTCTTGTCCAATAATTTCTCCTTATTTGGTCATGATAGTTAATTATAAAATAAGTTAAAAACGAATTAAAATTTAATCAGCATAACGGTTGTTCCGATAATATAATAAAAATACATTGTTCTTTTTAGTTGTTTATAAATCAATTACAAAATAATATTGCTTGAAACAAGTGATAAGTAATAATATCGATTGATTCAAACTGCTGATTCGTTTTGAAAGTATGCTCTTAATAAACATCATTCATCAAGAGATTCAAAATTTAAACTAGAGCTGATTTTGCTGCACATATATCAAGCTGCTGAAAAAGATATTTCAGGCTCTACACTTTTTGGTAGGATATTAAGCATGTAATTATACGTCAGTTGTAATAATGAGCTTTCAGCTCCTTCGTTTTCATAAAACGATATTTTTTTTTAGTATTAAGTTCGGGGCTGTCTGCTCATGTCATAATGACGAAACCTTTCTAATTATTTTCTTTTCTAAATAGGCTGAATTTTATCAATCCCGAAATCTCGGGAGTCCCGATAAAAAATTCAGCATCCCGAAAATGTCCAAAATGTGTCGGTATCCCGAGATCCCGAAATCTCGGCATTGCATGCCCTAGTTGCCTCCGACGTACAACTAGAAAAAATCACCTTTGGATACAATTTTCTTCCATAACCTCTCTATTATCTTGTCTTTTATTTATTTTTATGTACAATTCTGTTAAAGGTGCAGAAGTCGTTGTGAATTGGGGATTACCTTCTGGACTGGGGGTGGGTGCGACAATTCTTGAAGATAATTTTATAGCTGCAAGAGGAATGATGGTATAGTTTGAGCTGCAGGAATAAGAGTCTAAAATGCTCTACAGTTTGCAGCGACTGTAGTCAGACCTCCAACAAAAACGTGACAGTCGTCGATTTTGGAGATGACTTCCACTCCCTTGAAGAAGTTGTATATAATGATACAGACGACCCATAGAAGATCCAAACCATGTTGAAAATATCGCTCAGTTAAGGTCATCAAAATGAGAAGAATTGATTAAAATTGTCATTTAACTTAAATATATAAAATAAATAAAAATGTTTTTTTTTATACTTCAGATTTAATTCTATAGAATCTGGAATCTGTGACGGGTGAATTAAATTTTATTGAAATTATAGAATTCCAGAGGTGAAAAATATATAATTTTACGGTTTTCTAGACTTTCGATAGTCGCATTTGGCATCGCAAGGACAATAAAGTCGCAAGGCATGAAATTTGAGTTATTCATTGAAGTAACATTGTAGACAATGCAGAAGAGATGCATAAATAACTATATGTAATAATAGGTTTGATGTAAAAGGGTACTGGACTAACAGTATAAAATAGAATATTTTCCAAGCAATACCATTGGTATTTGAATTGGTTGAAAAAGCCTTTTACAAGTAGACGAAACTCACTACGGACAAAATAAATCAAGATAAGTGAATGCAATGACTAGTTTTAAAAGTATTAGTTGCTTTGGATATTAAGGCTCAAATAGTTTTTTTTTAGTTTAGCTCACAATTTTGATTATTATAATTATACCTATAATTGTGAATTGTGTGAGTCGAAAAGAAAAATTTAGATGCATATTGGTATATTCAGTTAGCATATTGAATTTGAAAGTATATATCATAATTGTAGGCTTTTGTGTTGCTCAACACACTGGTGAAGCTTTACGATATAACTGGTGAGAGTAAAACCGAGAGTTCTCATTTCTCAATCGTCCAAAAAACACAAATGTATTCTTTTGATGCAACTATATATGTAGCTCCTTCTAGACAAATGATATCAGAAGCAACAACAATCGTTCAGTAATTTTTTTCTTGTTTTTTGCCCGTCTGTTTAATTGCTTTCCGAAAGATGGATGTGGAGATGTGTGTAAACGTCTGTACCAAAACTATTAGTCCTTTCCGGTAAAAAGCAAATTTAGAGCGGTATGAGCTGTTTCACTTATCAAATATATGATATGGTGCAGCTATAAAAATTCATCAAGGAAAATAGTAAAAGAATGACTAAATATCGATTGCTATTAGGTCATTGTTGTAATTAAATATTTTTACGGCTTTTTTTGCCTACGAAAATAAGAAAGTGCCAATACTTGCGTAACCATTTATCATGTAATTTTTAATTACGGTACCAAAACTTTAACGTTTCAATGAATAATAATTGATAAAATTTCATAGAACAAAACTGAATTTTGGTACTACTTTACAAATCAATTTAAAATAGATTACCATTCAACATATAACTCCACAGATCACAATATTTCCCCTCTTAAAATTATGAACGTGTCTTATAATTATATAACACATGCTTTTAAACAATCACAAAGTCCACAATGGTTAATCAGCACCGTCATCAGCCAAAAAGTTAAATATCTTCATATCTTCATTACATTCAACTAGTTACAACCTCTCTAACTACTGTTTGAGCAGTCGCTCGTCAAAAAGTCAATCATTTCCTTTCCTGTAATTACCTGCAAATCATGGTGGACTATTGTGCAAGATTCTGCAATGGTATATCTATCCACCACATCATCATCCTCAGAATTGTTTCCATGCAACCATGCCAATGATTCTACGATAATTAATATTTGTCCACTTCAGCGCTCAAGTATCTTTGTATCTTATCGTTAAGATTCTTCGCGTAATCAATAACTCCATATGACAGTAGGTAGTCTGCGATCCTAACACTTCTGACTTGGCCAACCGACTCACCGTGCTGACTGACAGTGCGGTGCGGTGAGAGGATTTGTTTTGGCTTTTCCAGGCGATACGCGACAAGCGACATAAGTATTTGAAAAGTGTTTTGACTTTGTGGCCTTAGCGGGAAAATCAACCTTCAAGTTGAATATTTTCATTTTCAGGTTGACTAGCTTGCTTACACTACCAAGCCAGTCAGTGTCTTGCTAACGAAGATAATTCATAAACCAGCATTAAGACGCTGCTTTTCAACCTGATGTGCATTTGATTTAGGAGGAGCGAAAAAACTGCTACAAAACTCATGGTGTGGAAGTGCAAAAGTGGATATTGGCGAAAAAAAAAAATAAATTAATAATTACCGCCTTTCAGGTAGATATGGGAGAAACGCATAATTTCATGTTAGATACCAACATTGGTGCAATCAAGCTGCCGATTGAACGGTGGTATTGGTTTTTTTTTGTGTGGCTGTGTGTTGAGGAGTTGAGGGTCGATGAGGCATGGATGGAGTTGCTTAATGCGCGGGCTAATTGCATTTGAGTTGCATTCGCATGCAGGTATTTGTTGTTAGTTGTCGATATGGTTGGGTAGGAAGGTATATTTAGTAATAATAGTAATTGATTATGGTAAATTAAAGATGTGTTGGCTAATGGTCGATAATTATCGGTATGAAGATTGATTGTGGTACATTATTTTTGAAAATATGAAGTTGTTTGGGGTGGAGTGGTTGCGGAGACTGCATGAAAATCGTGCATGATTATGTACAAGACTGTGCGAACTAAATTTGATGTGGATACTGTGCTGAAAATATGCTAGAAAAATATACATAATATTTGCAATTTCCTTTTTATATCTTTCCGATTGAAAAACTGATCGGTGGAACTACGACTTATCACACTAAAGAGACAAATTTCTTTTATGCATGGAACACAAACACAAAAATAAAGAAAGTGTCGTCATATTCATGCAAAATTAATCAATCATAAATTAAAAGTTGAGGAAAGAGGAAATAAAATCTCCTGTTTTTAAATCGATAAAAAATTTAAGAATGAGTTCTTTACTTTGTACAAAACTGTGCTGTGCCAAAGTAGTGCGAAAAAAAACTTGGAATGCGTAAAGAAGCAAATACATCGGCCACTTTAAAAGGTTTCAAAGGAAAGAATGACGTCACATGAAAGCGCTTGTCCAAGTTTTAAAGTATTTATAAAAAAAAATGTTGTTTCTTTGAACTCCCTTCGTCAAAATTGTCAAGGTCAATCTTTTAGGGAATCAATTTCTTATCTTCTCCAGACAAAAAACCTGATAGCTGGCATGGCAAACAAACGTTAGGCTTTTTAGAAATCTGTCAGTGCAAATTAGCAAGAGTCCAGAATGATCTTAAGAGGTAATTGAATTTGATCACGGTTCCCTTCTTGTCTATAAATCAGCATAGACAACGTATATCATTTCTACAGCATCGAAAAAATTTTTAATGTTAATAAAAAGTTGTTCAATTTTAATCATCCCGCAAAAGCATTTCCAATTTGATCTTAAGAGCTTTTTCCATAAGACATAAT
The DNA here is from genome assembly GCA_963978885.1 of Nemotelus pantherinus. Classification (NCBI taxonomy): domain Eukaryota; kingdom Metazoa; phylum Arthropoda; class Insecta; order Diptera; family Stratiomyidae; genus Nemotelus; species Nemotelus pantherinus. The sequence continues at coordinate 243,479,524 of OZ022264.1, read as the reverse complement.
GAAAGTTTCCAAAGAAGCACATGGGCCCTTTTAAGTCCATTAATTCAAAAAAGGCAGAAATGTAGCCTAAATTATAAAGAAAATTTAAGGGCAATAGGAAACAAATGAAGTTTATGGGGCAATTCACGTGAAGCGGACAACGAAAAAAAGTCGAGGTTGTGGATTCCGTTCGCATTGCGCATAATGGTAATTCTAGAGGATAAGAACGTGGATACACAATTTTTGGTTTCTTTGAGATTTAGTTGTCGAGCTATGGGCTTTTGAAAAATGGATGAAATTGATGAAAGGTTTTTTTGGAAGCTGATTCTAGGATTGAAAAAAAATCTAAAAAACCTCAAAAATACTGATTGGTGTAGAAAATGAACTGTTCTTTTTAATTTTGAAATTAGATTTGAAAAAGCAAAAATTTGTGTGAAACCAAAAGTAAGAATTGCAACTCGTTTTTTGAATAATTTGGACCAGGTTAATTTTGTTTATTTTTATAAAAAACTAAAACTAAAGAGGCCACCAATTTCCGTCCAATTTCCTTACTTCCTAATTTGGGGAAGCTTTTTGAGAGAATATGGATGGAAATAATTAAAAACCACTGTGAGCTCACACAGGTAATACCTAACCACCAGTTTGGCTTTAGGCGCAGGCACGGCACTCAGCACGCCATCTCGTACTTGCATGATCATATTGTGTCTCACTTGAATGAGCGAAACATTCCGACAGTAGTGTGTGCTTTAGATATCGAGAAGGCTTTCGATTCCGTTTGGTACGACGGCCTTCTAATTAAGTTGATCAAGTTTGGACTCCCAAAAGTGGTAATAAAACTCGTCGAAAGCTTTCTTAACAACAGACAATACACTAAAAAAACACATAGCGCCAGACGCCATAATTTATAGACTTCTGGCGCCATGTGCATAGTCGATTTGGGGATTGTGATAAATTATAGCGCCACACGCCATAGTACATGTCGAAAAGTACAAGGCGCTATGGTTATAGCCCTCTACGCCATGCAGATGGCGTGGAGGGCTACAGTACATGGCGTGGAGGACTATAGTACATGGCGTGGAGGACTATAGTACATGGCGTGGAGGACTATAGTACATGGCGTGGACGACTATGGTACATGGCGTAGAGGACTATAGTACATGGCGTCTGGCGCTATGTGTTTATTCAATGCAGAGTTAATTTTCTTCAAGAAATTGTATGCACGGTATTTTTATAGTTCGATTATTCAGGTAGTTCGATTATTCAGGTGGTTCGATGTGTCCCGATGAAAGGTTTTACTGTATAGCCCAAAAAAAGTTTTCAACAACAATATATAGCCCAAATATAGTTTTTCAAAACATTATACAGCCCACATATAGTTTTTCAAAACAATATACACCCCAAATATAGTTTTTCATAAACAATATATGGGCATTCAAATACATTATATAGCCCTAAATCCACCAACCCGCGAAATCAAAAATCTTCCCACGCCAATTTAACTTTTAGATAGCACAATTGACGGAAATTAGCCAAATCGGGCCACAGTGCTTCTATCGTTGATACGCACATTTATACGTCCCCTCACACAGTATGGCTGCGAGTTATAATTGGAGTTATCTTCTTCAACTGAAGCCATATTGCATGGCTAATGGCACTATGTAATAAAGCGTGTGGGGCTATAATTACTGCGCCATGTAATTATGGCGCTGGGAGCCATACTGCATAGCTCAGGGCATTATGTACATAGCGTGTGGTACCATAAATGCTGCGCCATGTTACATAGGACCACGCGCTATGTAGATTTTGACATTATGGCGCTGGGAGCCATATTGCATAGCTCAGAGTACTATGTACATGGCGTATGGGGCCATAAATAATGCGCTATGTTACATGGCTCTGGGTGCCATGTGGATTTTTTTCAGTGTACTATGTCAGCGTTAGTAGAGCAGATTCTCTCATAGAACCTGTGACATCAGGAGTGCCACAAGGTTCTGTCACTGGACCACTTCTGTATACCATATTCACCGCTGTCTTACCTATTCAGTGGCCAACCCAAAGTTCAAATCCTCCATTATGCCGATGACATGCTCTTATTAGCATCGAGCCAAGACCTGTTCAAAGCAACGAAGAGCCTGGAATACTACTTGGTAGAACTTAGTCTTTACTTTGACGAATAGGGCATCAAACCAAGCAGCAGTAAGACTCAGCTATGTGTATTTCGCAATCCTTCCAAGTAACGGGGATCTCAAACTATACGCAACAAGGCCAAAAAACTCGCTGTTTCGTTCGGAGCATCTAAGATTATTCCTAGTTCATCTCTAAAGTACCTCGGAATCGATTTCCAGGAATTTTTAAAGTTTAATCCCTTTGCGCGGCGAAAAATCAAAGCTGCCAAATCCGCATTTCAACGCATCCGACCTTTTTTCGTCAAAAAGATGGGCATGGCCACCAAAACTAAATCCATGACCCTCATCCGACCCATCCTGACTTATGCATCCCCATCCTGGATTACCTGCTCAAAGACTGCTCGAAGACTCGAACCTGCTTGAAGCGGAGATGTTCGAAAGAAGAAACCTCCGCTTCTGCACTGGCAGGTTCTACAACCCGGTAACTAAAAAGTGGCCAAAGAACCTTCTCCTATATTAGGAGTCAGGATTGAAGCCACTTAGGGTCCGTGTTGTGGAATTGACGACACGATTTTACAGACAAACAGACGGACATGAGAACGGACTGATTCGGTAACAAGGGCGTACAGGTGGTTCTTATGAGCCATTTATGCGCCCCGCGAAGATAACAGTGCAGCGGCGGCTCACCAATGCGCTGTTCACCTACACAACCTAAATCTTAACCTTGGTCTTAATTAAGACCAAGGTTAACATTTAGGTCTAATTAGGCTAACTTAGTTATAATTAGGAATAAGTTAGATCGTACTTTTAGCGTAAGGTAGTTTTTATAAAAAGCATTGCTAGGGCAATCCCAGCTGCTGTACAGGTTGCGTAATACCATTATAGTGAAAGGAAATAACAATTGTGCCGAGAAAATATAAGAAAAAAAAACCAACCAGAGCCAGCAGGCTAAAATAGTATACCCGCTAGATTGTAAGTTTTCTTGTTAGTTAAACTTTAAGTTAGGCTAAGAATGTACGGTTAATTTAAAATAAAATATTTTTCAATTCAATTCAATTCGTTTCGTAGAATAGTTCCAAATACGTTGCTTACTGAATTACGTTTGTTGTTCAAGTACTATAAAAATTGTTGTTAGTTCGAAATTTTGTAGTGTTGAGTGAATTGATGAATATTATGCAATAGATCAACTATTTTTCGTGGTTATGAAACAGTTAGAGCAGCTGATTTCTAGAACTTTTCGATCTTTGTTGTACTAGCAGAGCTAACTACTTTTATATCGTTAAATTAACTATATAAACATAGTAAAAAGAACCATTTTTCGTAGGTGGTTTAATGATTTCGAATGAATCGTTGCAATACTATTAAAAATAGTTAAATCAACCACGAGTTTCTCTTTCAGTGTATGATTTAAATGATTACAAGAAGCTCTGTTTTAAAAATACTCAGAATAGATTACCCCAAGTGATCTTCAGTTTTCATTTTGTTGGTACAAAATTCAAATTCAAATCAAAAATTCAAATTCTAGTTTCATATATTTCAAAACTTACGACATCAAGAGGAAATAAAATGTGTTTTTTTCACATGAGGTGTTTCATTGTTTTCTTCAAATAGTTAAGTTTTGAGGCAGCTGATAGAAACAAAGTTAGGGGTTTACTGTACATGGTCCAGATTGTTAATTTTTTGTTTGTTTAAAATGTTCAAGTAATCTGATATACACACGTACTAAGACCTTGTTACCATTTACCTTGCCTCGTGGAAAAAAATATCTCGATAGTGCACTTATAAGATTTAGTACTCTGAATCAAATTTACCTGAAAAAAGAATTCTTTCAACATATAAATCAACCAACAGAAACATGTACTACCTTAATGTGTCTTGGAACGTGTGACCTTCAACTCCTAATCATCATATCTATTATCAGTCGATACATGTAAGCATCAATGACTTGCGCAACATCTTGTTCAGATTGTTGCCAAACCAGCTATGTCAAGAGCTCCGAAAACCAAACATTTCGTAATTTCTGCATTATTCCGTCGTATAATTAATGGAGAAGTGATAGCTTGTATCGTAATTCCAACTAATTGCAGCATGTGCTATCGAATCAATTAAATTGTCTTCGCTTACACTAGCCAGATATCAAGCTATCTAACCAGCTACCACAACTCAGTTTCATTGCATCGAATGTCAGTTTCAGCGAGTCAAACCGTCGTTGAAAATCTTCGATGACCATCGAAATAGCTTAGTAAATGATCGAAAAATCTTCGAACAACAAACAATACAACATAAAGCTAACCATCAACAACAATATCACCGGTCCGTGGTTGTGCATAGTTAAAATCGCATACATGGCAGAGCAGGTGTAGTGTGTGAGGGTCTTCGGAAAAAGAAACTAAGGTTTGTCGCGGTGCCGGTTTTTCTAACTATTCCATTCAAGTAGATAGTTAGATGGATTTGGTCGTTGTAAAACAACATTTGAATGTCCAACAAGCAATTCAATTGACAAACACACGAGTCGTTGACAACGACAAGCGAATAGCCAGGCTCCGACGAATACACCAAGTCATTACATTTCACGCCAAACAAGACTCGACTCGACCGGGCTCGGCGTCAAGGTAATTCATTTGGGGGGTGAGGTGGAACATTCTTAGGTGCAGTAGTTGCAGTGTCATAGACGCGTCAATTCTACCTTCAACTGTGTGTGCGCGTTCATAGTCATATGCCGGCACGGTTGAGGACGCACGCCTGGCAATGGATGACAAATGCAAATTCCCCGCGATAAATGTTAGATTTAATAGCTGATTTCAACAATGATTTATTGAAGATACTATATATGACTTTCAAAACAACTATCTTAACTTAATCGTTTGCCGGCCACAGTCTTGCGTTTGTTACGAAGTCATCACTTGGGATGATGCAGGTCCAGAACGAGGGGCTGAAGATCGACCCAAAATAGAAAATCCATCATTTGTTCAGCTACGCGGTTACGTTTACAAAAATAATTTCCCGGCAATAGCAAGTCGTTGAAAGTTTTGATGGCCAAGGATTCAATCTGTGATCAATTATTTACGACGACTTCACTCCTACAGCGTTACAACATACTGTCGAGAGTCATAACATGCTAGACAAAAATAGATTTTCAATGTATCAAATCGAAAAATGCATTTCAACGCACACCAGGCGGCACAGCGCACGAACACATCCAACCCGGTGCATGGAATCACTCGACGATGCAATAGTGCAAGCCTAGTCGATACTAGCACATGAAGCTGGTTTCGACAGTCTGTTCCTATTGCCATTCCGCCAAACATCTCCATCTAGACGATCCACTAACTTACAACGAGAATCTATTACTATTACTACGACAGAATGCCTATATTGCCTGAATCGCAGAGTGGTGAGTGCTTCAACCAGCTAGTTAGCTAGCACTTTTAGCAGCATGACTCGAGCCGATACCGAATGCATTGCAATGCACCGTGCGTTGTGATAGTGTGCGCGCCTTGTCGCATATGCAATGCAAGTATCTAAATCCAACTGCATAGCTTATAGTTAGCTGGTCGCCAGAAGTAGGACAAAGTTGAATAGACGAGCCAAGGACGGGCATTAAAAACGCCATAGAACGGCCTCATGGCACTCATGGCGGCGGAGCTGCAGCCGCTGCTGGCTTTTCTGCTATTTCACTACAAGTTCTATTATTTTCTATTTGGCTGTTTCGACGATGTTTTGTTTGTTGTTGCTGTCTTTTCTAACGCTGACTAGCGCGAATGACTCTCTACGGCTGTTTTTCGAATACGAGTATTTGCGATTTACGGATATTATGCATCACTGTCTTCTAATGAACGCCTCTGCTGCATCGATGACTCGGCTGATTAGAAGAGCGTTTTTCCTATTGTATTTCAATTGAGAAATCATTGATTATTTACGTCCTGTGTATTGTGACCGGATATTTTTTCTTTGCTGGAGGCTATTACGAATTTTGTTGTTCCTGCGTGAAGCTATTGCTTGCAAGCCGAGGTTTCAAGGACATCAGGTGGTCATTAATATTGAGTTGCATCAGAATATTGATGTGCAAAAAAAGAGGTTCTCGTCTCGAAAATCTCAAAATTTTTGTATTTGATGAGTTTTTCTTTTCGAAAAAGATACACAAATATATAGTTCGCCGAAAAAAAAATTAGTTAAAAAAATGAAATAGATACAATAAAACCAGTATCAAAAACAAATTCAGATGCAAACACTTAGTGTTTATACTCATGCTAATTTTACATTAAAAGAGCTCTAAATGTGACTCTTTCGATAGTTCTAATAAAACTAAACAATCTCTCTTTGGAATAGGGTAAAAATGAATGAATTATTTTGGAATGGCTGATGAGTTAAACATTGATACAATCTATAAATGTTTTCGATCATTTTGTTGGGTTAGAAGTGAAGATTCATAACGTGCATTTATGATTTTTCTGTTACTGTCCTGATGAATTTTTGTATGTGTTATTTATGACGAAACTATGCAAAAACTAAGAACTAAAAAATACTGAAATATTGGATTTGCGAGTTTTCAGACTTTTGGTCTTAGTTAAGTGCCGGTGAATGTATTGAAATTTCATCAAAAGGGGCTAGCGTATTATCATGTTAAATTTTCTATCCTTCATTCCAGGATATCAAGGGCGAGTTCAAAATATTCGTAATATTTAGTACGAAATAGGAGTTGTTTCTTTTTAAAGCAAACGGCAAGTTCGGCCTTATCTCTTATTAGAAATTTATTTATTTATTTACTTATTTTATTTATTTATTCTACCAAACAAGGCAACATACACAACAAGAAAACATAATATAAATCTAAAATACAATTAATAATTATAAATATAAAATACAAATTGTCCATAAAAAAAAGAAACAATACATCACAAATTTTGTAGCAATTACTCTGCATTATTTTAATTAAATTTAGGCTAATAACGATGGAAGTTAAGCGGGTTCGGATGTGAAAAGGGCTTTGGACAAGTTATTTTTGAAGTTTGATTTGGTAATCCCCGAAGAGTAGTGGCTACTTATGGAATTGAATATTCTACAGCACCTATTAATGGGCTCATTATATGCATAGGTAGTGTGATGAATGAATTCATTGAGCAGATTTGCATATATGGTGCGTTTTGGTCGGTTATTGAAAGTAATTTTACTAGAGAGATCTTCAATAATTACGGCACCACTAATAATATCAAATGTAAGGCAAGCGCTGAACAGAGTTCTTCTAGAAGAAAGATACATTAAATTTAGAAGACTCAGTCTGAATTTCTATGATGGCAGATGTTGAAAATCTCTTGGGTCATAGAGATTTCTCAAAGTGAAAAGTACAAATTGTTTCTCAACAGACTCAACTCTATCGCTATGTAGCTCGAAAGCAGGGTTCCATATAATGCAAGCATATTCTAATGATTTGGTAAGCCATATATTTTTAAACTCTTTAGCGCGTCTCATTATGAATCCGAGCTGTTTATTAGCCCTGGCTAGGATTTTGTCATAGTGGAGATTGAAACGCATCTTGTTATCCAATACTACGCCAAGGTCTATAATATGATCGAACCTGTTACATTTGATGTCGTTAAGGTAGTAGGAATACATCGTGGTTGCATGCCTACGAGAAAATCTTATCACATGGCACTTATTGACGTTAAGATTAAGATTATTCGCATTGCACCACTGTTCGAGGGATTGAAGCTTGGATTGTAGAAAGGTTGCATCAGACTGCGAGTTTATGATGTGATAGTTGTTTAAGTCGTCTGCATAGAAGAGATGCGGTATGCCAAGCAGTATCTCAGACACATCAGAAATGAAGATGTTAAAAAGTAGGAGGCCTAATTGACTGCCTTGTGGTACTCCAGAAGATACCGAAACTTTTTTTTGGATAAGTGGCCTTGAAATTTTGTGAGTTGGGTTCAATCGCAATGGTAAGACTGAAGCCAAATAAATCTATCTTAACTTAGTTCGGTAAAAGTTCTTAAGAAGTTTTATGCTAGTACATCACAGGAAATACTTTGATGCAAGTGGTCGAGAGAACAGGTGTATTGTTAGAAATTTATTAGCTTCGGAGAAGATTAATTGGTTATTGGTTCAATAGTTCCTCTTAAAATAGTGGAACAATCGTTTATTACTGGCATCGCACTGAGGCAAACGCGTTTAATTTTTAAACCATTGTTCATGTTGGTTTTCTTTTAAAGTATTTAGTAATAAATTTTTCCGTGTCAAGCTTTTGAAGTTCTGTTGGTATATATTGAGAGTACAAATAAGTATGGTCCGTTTTAAAAACATGGCTCTGTCTTTTATTTATTTATATATTTATTCAACAATCCATTTATAGGCAAAAAGCCCAATTACAAATAGGATAGCTTAGAAATAGGAAATAACAAATAGCAAATAAAAACAGAAACTAAAAATTGACAAAATTAAAAATATGCAAATCAAAGCCACGAATGATAAAAGAGATAGATAAATTAATCAGCATCAAATATTGAGTTAAGAATACTACTTTTAAAAGTGGCTATAGAGTGAGGAAGAGGACCAAGTTGGAGGTCATTATGGGTACGTAATAAGCGTAAAAAAAAGGGAGAATGAAAGCTAGTAACTGTACGTGCAAATGGCACATCAAAGACAACGAAAGACCTAAGTTGCCTCCCACACTGCCGTACATTAATCATGGTTGCTATAGATGAAGTCAGATAGCCACGGTAAATTTTAAACAAAAAGCATTCATCCAGGTAAACTCTGCGCTTTGTTAGGAAAAGGAGGCTAAGGAGCGATAAGCTTTGATCATAAGGCATGTAGGGAAGATTATATTTAAAGAGTAGGGTGCGAATGAGCCTCCACTGTACATATTCAACGGCATCGGAAAGATATGTGAAACGAAGATACCATATTTGAGTACAGTATTCAAGTTTGGAACGAACTAGGGTAGCAAGTATCTTTACGCATGTAAAGATGCTAAAAAAATTGTGGCAGGAACGTATAGCAAGACCAGCAATCCACGAGGCACTATTAGTAATGGCACGAACATGGATATCAAATGTAAATTTACGATCAAAGGTTACTCTCAGATCAGTAAAATATTCTACAGAGACAAAGACGGATTCATATATTAAGTAAGGAAAGGCATAAGTCTGAGACTTCAGAGAATAAGACATGGCAAAACACTTGTAAACATTTAACGATAGACAGTTAGAGCTACACCAATCAGTAAGAGAGTACAAATCATCCTGAAGAAGTAGATGATCATCTGTGTTTTTGATTACCCGAAATAATTTTAAGTCATCTGCATAAAGCGAACAAGATGACAACAAAACATTAGGAAGATATTAATGCTTCATAAAGACAGCTGCTTAATTTCCTGCCTAAATTTGAAGAAGAGTACAGCAGAAGCGCATCGAATCATTGTTAAAGCTTATGGTGATACTGTTAAAAATGAGAAAATCATGAAAGAAATGGTGTTAACGTTACAACAAGGTTGATTTCAGCGTTGAAGATAAGCCGCGCTCTGGACAAAATCTGGAAGACAAAGGATTGGAGGCATTATTCAATGAAGACCCGAATTAAACGCAAGAAGGGCATTTTACATGCGATTTAAATCCTTTGGAATGATGCAAAAGCAAAGCACTTGGTTGCCTTATAAATTCAAAGGTGTTTTTTCACTAAATACAATAAAGAAAACGTTTTTACATCGGATTTTGACTGAGAATGAGAAGTCAGTGTTCTACGAGAACCTCAAGAAGAAGAAATACAAGGTATCTATTTCATGCTTGAGAAAGCAAACTTAAAAAAAAACACACAAAATATTCGGAAAGTGATGTAATTTTTATTTCATTGTAAATACTGATCCTTGCTGTTAGATTTGAAACACAATATTGTTCAAATATCTTCCACGGGATTCCTTACAGATTTCAATTCTTTGAGGTAATTTTCAAAGACTTTCCGGCACATTACGAGCGATATATCGTCCTTGACTTCACGCATATTGGCTTTCAGTTTGTCCAGAGTTTGGGGATTTTTGGCATAAAAACGATCTTTCTCTTTTCTAATGAACATCTTGCTGAAACTACATATTGTTTAAATCATAATTTTTGATTTTCGTCCAAAAATAATCAATTAACATATGGCCATAGCGCTTAGAATTGACGGTGATGGCTCGTCCTGGATCGTTCTCAAAAAAATACGGGCCAATCACGCCACCAGACCATAATACGCACCACACAGTGACTTTTTCCGGATGTAATGGCCTCTCTACGATCATTTGTGGATTTTTTGAGCCCCATATTCTACTTTTGTGCTTATTAACATATCCACAAAAAGAGAAATGGGCCTCATCACTGAAGACATTTTTTTCTTCGAAAAATCAGGATCAGCAGCATTTTGTTCCAACACCCAATTCACGTATTCTCTGCGTTTTTCATGGTCGACAGGCTTCAGTTCTTGTGTGAGCTGGACTTTTTACGGATGGAGATCCAAATCCAGATGGAGAATGCGCCATAATGAGCCATACGATATGCCCAAATGTTGAGCTCGACAAAGAATCGACAAATTCGGGTCTTCCTCGAAACTTTTGGCTACAGCAGTGATATTTTCAGTGGTGCGAATGTTTCGATGATGCACTTTGTTCAAATTTATTCACTGTAGTCAATATTGTTTGCTGTGAAGGATGATTATGACGACAATGATCTCTTCGTAAAGCGCGAAATGTGGACACGGCAGAATCACCGTTTTAACTTTAAACTTAATAACTTTACGCATCGTTCGACTGTTAAACGATCCGCTCTGTATATGGAGTGACCGAAAGAATTTTGTATTCTATCAGCTGCTAAAATCTGCCAGTTTCCTTACAAACGGTCGTTGTAGGCTTCAAGGCGTGCATTGCGAGAAAAAAGGGCCGGAATACAAACAAACATATAACAAAGTTATTCTTCTACATCATAACGCGCGGACTCATTTTGCAAAAGTCGTAATAATATGTTAGGAAACATTCAGCACACGCTTTCACCACACCCGCCGTAGTTTCCGGACATTTTTCTTTGTGATTATTTGTTGTTTCGAGGGATACAGCATGATTAAGCAGCTCGCCCGTTCAATTTTTTTTTGCAGAAATCAAAAATTGGCTCCTAACTTGGACCGTGTTAAAAGACGAGGCACGTTTTCGAGATCGAATTCGAAAATTGTCTGTCAGGTGAGAAAAAGTAGTAGCCAGCGGTGAACAATACTTTAATTGATCTATCCATCTAGTTTGTTCTCAAATAAATGCATTTTCGGCCAGAAAAAAACGGACCACATTAATTTCTATTTCCAATAATTCATGCAATACCACTGTATAAATAAATCCAAAAAGTTTTAAATGTTACATACTTCCAAAATCTATAAACTAACGCTCTTTAATGCGGCAGCTGGCACAGTCTGAGCTAAATTTATTGTTTTATTCCTTTGTGTTAATTGCCTAAATAAAACAACTATAGTTTTTTTGAAAAAGTAGGACAAAAAGAAGAATTTCATGCAGTGCTCAAAAACTTTCATATGAAAGCCAGAACTCCGAAGGAATTCAATGAAAAGTTGAACCAAATTAATTAAATTTAAACGTAGTGGGTGCAGGACAAAGGATAAACTACATTCAGGTCGGTCAAAAGATGCTTTCAAACAAGAAACGATTGAAAAAAAATTCAAGATGGCGTTGTGAAGGACCAAAAAGTGAAAAATTACAAGATAGCTGGCGAGATAAACATCTCAACAGTGATATGGCGAGCTATAACACCCCTGGTGATGCATTTCGAACAGTTTTGGTTTCAATAATTTTTTTTCTAAAAAAAAAACAATTTGTTTGACCTAAGAGATTTTCTAAACTTTTTGATAAATAGTAAACACTTTTGAATATATACAACATAGAGAAAAAATTGCGTGAAATGTAACAAAGCAAAAACATTTAAGCTTCTCCAGTCTTTAATACTTCTTTGAATGTCTTACGTTTCTTTCATTATGGGAAAATAATCGTTCATTTACATATCTTTGATTATCGTGGATCTGAAAATATGAAACCGGTTTACTTATGTCAAGAAGAAGAATTTGTCACCCATCTGCCATTCTTGCAAATTAATTTTAATGTTCTAAATTAACTGTATATTCAAATATATATACAGTTAGTTTAGAACATTAAAACGTACAAATTTTTCATAAATGATACTAATTTTTATAAAAATAGACTTAAAGAATTATCGACAAAGAAGTTAAAAAACGGGAAAAAAAATCATACCTGACAAACGTGATATGTGATTTTTCCTAAATTTATCCATTTGAAAGCTCTCAATTTAACAACAGTGACAGATTTTGATGGATTTAATAAAGGCAAGGCTATGTTCAGGCTAGAAAACGAAGTAAAATCAAACGGCGCCCAACGTGAGCCATGTATTTACGTCTCCACTAAGTTTCTTTATTGTATGAAAACTTTCAATCAAGAATTGAAATTTAAGCTCTTGAAACTAATTCAGAAGCTACTTGGCGGTATTTAAAAAAATTAAATTATTGTAAATGCATAACTAACGTCTGAGCTATTTTTTTGTTGTTGAGAAAATATGTATGTCAATAAATTATTAACATGGTTGTTTCCGCAACGATTTGGCTCACAGAATTAAAAATATAGACTTCGAAGTTAAATTACTGAGAAGGCTTAGTGTAAGATAAATACTTATAATAATTTATTTTCATCTTACATGAAATGATGAGTCTAATCTTTAAAAATGGAGTATTCATCAGAACGTATAATTGAGTTTCTTCAAAGAAATACTATATGCAGCGGTTTTTTGGGCTATGCAGCCTACAAATCGATGTAAAATGGTTCAAAATGATAGTTCACTTCAGACTTCTTCTTTCCGAACAAAAAAGAAAACAATTTATCATCCAAACCCCAAAGCAATTACACCCGTAGCGTATCTAATATGTGATACGATTTCGATTGTATGCTTTTGCATCTCTATTTTCGACTCTACATATATGTGCTGCTCTCCAACCTAAGCTTTTCACGAGAAAAACTATGTAAGAGGGATTACGTGACCGTTGAAATATTTTTGAAGGGGAGCAACAGCACCCATGCTGAAATGCAATTTTCTAGACTATCAACCTATACCCTACAATGTGTTTTTACTACAATAGTACTCGTATGCATCGTATCTGCACTATCCCATGTTACGGGGCTAGTACATATGTTACGTTAGCACCATGTCTCGCTGACAAATAGACGAATAAAATAGACATTATTTTTAATTTACTATCTCCTCAGCATAGTGGCTAGTTAGATATTTTGTGTCCGCCGAACAACATTACACTACAGCTCAATACAACAGAGTGTAAAAGAGATGATTAACTGTGCTTCGGATACTGGAGGACAGGTTGATTGAAGTTCCATGTTAAGGCTGTGTTTTTTTTTTACTAGCACGTTTGAATCAAATTCGCAAAACCAGCTCGAGGGAAAAACTAGTTGAATTTTCGAAGGAACTACAGGACCGGAGGCTGGGTCAGGTTTCGTGCAAACGAAAAGCATTAAAATGAGATGCATTTGAACGGTAAATTGAGGAGATCTGATGCTGTTGGGCACAGACAAAATTTATGCAGTTGCTTGTATCAATAGGCTGCAATCTGAATAAATTTAAAATATTTAATGTAAAATGACCGAAATGACACTCCAAGTTTTCAGAAGTTGCAATGACTGCGCAAACGGCTGACTATTCAGATCTTCGTGGAAATGGATAGATTTATGCGTTCGGAGGTCTGAACTGATGCGATACAATCTTTCATGGATGGAGACTTTATGACGTGGAGTTTCATAAATATTTACATTGACAAGGCTTACACATTTGGCCTGAGAGGGTAATGTATGATTTTGCATTCAGTGTGACTACATATCCTAGATTATTTAAACTAACTTTTAACTTTTGACAAACAACTTGTGAGAAACTGTATGCACAATTTACTCCCACTTAAGATAAGTTTATATTAAGTACCGATCGTCACTTGTGGCTGCCTATTTTAGATTTTACTGGAAATTCATATGCCTCCCGTCCATTTAATATCAAACATTCAATTGCCTACGCTTCTACGCATCGGATATTCGTTGTTTTCGAAAATATGTACGAGTTTATATTATTGGCTAGAGTTTTGCTGGCAAATGACTGGCATATGTTTGTTTGTATCTCTTCTAATTCGAATTGCCTGGCATCGTATCAAAATCGAATGCAATTTTCGCAATGACCGACACCAACAGACTCAACGAAATTATCATACGGCTACACACATGCAGCCAAGCTGCAGTAGCTGTTGGCCAACGAAACTGAAAGTGAATTTGAAAATGAAAATTCAATTTGACTATTTTCATTTTCATTGCAATAAACAAACACAAAAAAAAATGTAATGAAAAAAAACAGTTGTCTTCGTTGTCGCCAAATGACGTCAAATTTCTTGGCACCTGAATCTGAAAAGCTGAAATGTTGCGAACAACTTACTACGGGAGACATGGAGTAACTACTTCTGTTTGGCTATGATGTGATAGCAAGTGATGTAAATCGCATTTATGTTTGTGAATTTGCATGGTTAGTTGAATTGGTAGTAAATTTGAAAATTGGGAAGTGAATGAGCAATCACATTGATCGAATTGCTGACACAATTCCGGTCTGGCTAACAGAAATTTAATGGGAGAGGATGGGTAATGGCGATTTCTATCTTTAAAATTTGTCAGACTGTTGTTTTGTGTAGCTGTCGCAAATAGATGCGGAAAAGTTCTCAGCTGATACACGATTGATTTAGAGAATTATGTAGTATCTTATGCAATGCGTCGATAAATTTTCGAGACATCAGTAGCTATTAGATTAGATTTTTACAGATTACGGCTAAAATTATTGGTCAATTTATGTCTAGTAAACCCTTAAGCGAAGGTACTCTCAGAAACGGTCGAAAATGAGGCAAAGTTTGAGAATTTTTCGAGGGATAATGAAAAAACATACGAAGTTCATGCTCTGATCATTTTATTTGTTGATCATTCTAAAATCGTTCAAATTTTTGTTACGATGAAATTCAATGTGGTTGCTCCAAAATGGCGGCTCTTGTCTGCCTCTGCACGCGGGACATCGTCCCGTAACTTCAAGTCTGCAGCCTCTCGTAGTAAACTGATATCAGTCATAGTTTAAATTCATTAAAATTTATGGAAATTTCCATGTCTTATACCTAATGAGGACAAAAAATAAATCAAATTATGGGCATTTGAAAAAAAGTGCAACATTCAACCCTTTTTTTCCACTTTGACCTCACTTAATAATTATGAATTGAAATTTTTCATGCTCATTTGAAGTATAAGACACATAAAACAGTATATTCTTTTGGGCAGACTTAGAATGAAGTGAATCGGACCAATAGATGTCTGCTTGAAGTTATGATGAAAAATATCGTTTCGAGAAAAACGCGTTTAAAGCTTTTTAGTAAGTTTGCCTTAGGATAACTTTCTTGTTTGTTCAGTTATCACGACCAGTACCAATAGTTATAGGGTTTTGGGGTCGCTGATTACGAATCTGACGCCATTGAATCTGTTCAGCGCAGGTTCACTCGCTCACTTCTTTTTAAATTTAATATCCCCTATTGTCCCTACTCCTCTCGTCTTTCCCTCCTTCGTATGTCCTCGTTGCAATCACGGAGGTTGTTTCTCGATGAGTGTTTCCTCTTCAAACTTTGCCAAGGCATTTTCTTGACAGATCTCGGTTCACATATAACCAGACGTGTATCCAGTCGTCCAAGTCGTTCTTCTGAGGTTTTCTCTGTTCCTTTTGCACGTACGGAAGTCTATTTCCATTAGCATTTGCTGCGTCTACCCAGAACGCACAATGCCCTTAAGCTTGGTCCTCTCCCGCAATCTTTTTTACAATTCAAGCATGTATTGAAATTGTTACTTTGAATTGCTATTAACCTTAGTCCTAATTTTAATTTTCTAATTATTCAATTATTTTTGTTATTTCTTTTCCTTTTTTATGTTTCATTCTGTTTTTATTTCTGCTGTCTTGACGCTGTAATTGGAATTATATCTGTAGCGCAAGGGATTAATAAATAAATAAATAAATAAATGAAATGAAATCTGAAGTCAAATTAACAAAATACAAGATGGCGGATCCAATACGGCGGATCAAAAAAATTTCCATCTTCTAATTTGGACCTATATGAAGACTTTCGTGGTCGTCGATCGTCAATTTGCTCCATTATACTCACATTACGATCTAAGTCGGCTATTCCTGTGCCGTATCGAAATCCTTCCTCGATTTCAAACTGCTCCTGGTTGGTTTGCTCCGGCAGACGTTGCGCGAGGCGGGCGTTTCGAGCAGCGGGCGATATTTGTCGTTAAGGACATGCAATTTTCTGACGCATCGGTTATTTTTGGCATGTGCTGCCGCCTAAAGTGTATTTCAACACGAACAAGTATGTGATAGTACAGATCGTAATTAGTTCCGGTACATAGAAAGCCATCTGAGGCCACGCGGTGAATAAGCTATACCTGAGCGTTCCCCAGCGCGCGTGAGGTAGGTGCGTTTGATACGCTCTAATGAGATAAACATGTTCCAGATCGGAATATCCTTTTGAACACATATTTCACACGTATGTAGCTTTCATTTTTTGTCAAACAAAAAAAATCGATTTGTATGAAAAAATCTGAAAGAACCTCCCCTTAAGTTCTTAAAGTTTCTATAAAAAAGAGTTATATGTGTAAATTTATGCACTAATTACAAGTTGGTTGTAAGTAACTAAAAGTTGACTGTAAGTAACCAAGTTGAAAAGATGCAAGACATTTTCATCATTAGACTATGCTTGTTTGTAGTTCATGTGGGTAGGAGGTTACAGAGCGATAGAGTTTTAAAACCATATTGACTAGAATTTCATTTAGTCCAGTCAACAGCCGTTTTCCCGTGGAATTTTGAGAATCAAGGTCGATTTTCTTGAAAATTTGGATTTAAGCTCTACTAACCCTCTTCTTCAAAATCTACCCTGTGCCGAACCGGACTTTTGCCCTTGGGGTGAAAACCACCCCATCTAGGGGATGAAAATTTTTTCAATCAAATTAACCATGGAAGTCGATAGATTGACCAATTGTAAGCAACTTTTGTTCTATAAAGTTTTTTTGTAAAGTTGATCCTTCCCGATTTATTAGCGATTGAAACTGTGCATTTATCGTTAAAAACAACCCCTTTTTTCAACCGTTTTTCATGAATAACTTGAAAAATTTCAATTTTACCAAAAAATAATTTTAAATAAAGTTGTAGCTTATAAAAAAACAAAGAGATTCGTGCCTGAAAGATCTATGTAGACCTAATAGCGACTGAGTTATTGCTCTTTGAAGGATGCTCATTTTCGAAGAACCCCGAAATTGAGAACCTTCAAACTCAAATATATTGAATATGGTGAAATTTTTGGAGAAAACACATCAAACATTTTTTAAAGTAAATTAAAAACCCTTTCAAATGAGCTCTAATAAAAGTCTTTTGCATAAGAATTGACTGACTTATGACCAAAATACTGACTTATTCTTAAATGCTCCAATATTCGTGCTGCAAAATTTAAAAAAAAGCAGTTTGTTTTTCGACGATAACTCCTGTATTTTTTAAGCAAAAAACTTTTTAAAAAAAACATTTTGTAGAGAAATGGAAGGGCTTTAACGTCATGTTTATTAAAAAAAATTTCAACCCTTATCTTTGAAAAGGGGTGAGTTCAAAGGGGTCGGGTGTGCCTTAATTATTGCACGAATGCAAACTTTGAACCGCCATATCTCCTTCAATTTTTATGATAAAAATATATAAAAAAAACGAAAATATTCAGTAAAAAAAATGCTACAATTAATATTTGGAACAATTTTTTGTGTTATAAATACTTTTTGATTTATTTTGAGAAAAAGGCATTTTTTTTTTCAAAATTACAAAAATGTCGATTTTCATTTAAACAATAATTTTTTCTAAACTAAGCATTTCAAACCTGTCAAATCATATGGATTATACCAATTATACCTAAATAAAGTTAATTGCAAGTACGGAGCTATTAATTTATATTAGGGTTGTAATGACGAGGGTTGATTTCCTGCATTTTTACAAAAAAAAAAATGGATAATCACTTTATTTTGGTCATAAGTCAGTCAATTCTTATGCAAAAGACTTTTATTAGAGCTCATTTGAAAGGGTTTTTAATTTACTTTAAAAAATGTTTGATGTGTTTTCTCCAAAAATTTCACCATATTCAATATATTTGAGTTTGAAGGTTCTCAATTTCGGGGTTCTTCGAAAATGAGCATCCTTCAAAGAGCAATAACTCAGTCGCTATTAGGTCTACATAGATCTTTCAGGCAAAAATTATTTTTTGGTAAAATTGAAATTTTTCAAGTTATTCATGAAAAACGGCTGAAAAAAGGGGTTGTTTTTAACGATAAATGCACAGTTTCAATCGCTAATATATCGGGAAGGATCAACTTTACAAAAAAACTTTATAGAACAAAAGTTGCTTACAATTGGTCAATCGATCGACTTCCATGGTTAATTTGATTGAAAAAATTTTCATCCCCTAGATGGGGTGGTTTTCACCCCAAGGGCAAAAGCCCGGTTCGGCACAGGGTAGATTTTGAAGAAGAGGGTTAGTAAAGCTTAAATCCAAATTTTCAGCAAAATCGACCTTGATTCTCAAAATTCCACAATTTTTCATTTTTTTACCGCTGTTGACTGGACTAATTGGTTCTAATGGTTTTAGGATGCAAAAGAGAATTTTCAATAGGCAACAGATTTATTTGGCCAAGCTTAAAAAACAGCTTGTGTAGCAAAAATCAATGACGTTAAAAGAAACGACATTTTCTGAATGACTCCATTCCTTTACTGAAGATTAAATTTTCACTGTCATTGATTTTTCTCTGTCTTTTTCATTTTCCGTATTCCATAAAGAAACTGACTAAATGATAATAGAAACTTTTTCCAAAATATATTAATCAATCTCTTAATTGCCAGCAAAGTTTGCTCATTCTAATTCATCTGCCATTTTGTGCAAAAGCTCTGGCTCCGAAATTCAAGAAATGTTACTCACATCCTGTATCCAGTACCTCCAAGCATATTAATTCCAATGTAAATATCAGGGATTACCTTTCTATCATATTGCAGCAATCTTCAAAGAATTTAGAAAAAAAAAAGTTCGTGCAACATTAGAAAGCATCCAAATGCAACGAACTACTTAAAAAAACACCTGATTTTCAAACTAAAGTGCATACCTAACTAAGCATACATCAAACAAACATTCATACAAATGCGCTAGTCTATCTGAAGATATCTAGTAGCATATGCAGCTATCTTCCATTAAGTCCAAACAATTTTGCTTCCATATACGCGGAGCCGACACGATTTGCCGTTGCATATGGTTTTTCATGGCTTCTCAACTCAACTGAACTCAGAAAGATTTAAATACATACTTACGTAGTAGTACATACAAACATATCTCAACGTCGATGTTTTTCACTTTTGAATTTTTTTTCACACAAACAGAAAAGTGGGTTTCGCTTTTGATCTTTTTGTGCCTTAACGCCTTAAGTTCTGTTATGTTCTGTTCCTAGGTGCTATGCATTTTCCACGGAAAATGCTGTCTCAAGTGGTTTTTCATTGCTCGAATCTACAGCTGCTGCGATACTGGCAATGAGATGCGATGATGTTAGTGACTTAAGTGGCATTAAAGATTGTGAGAACAGGTGAAAATGACGGTAAAGTGGAAGGTACAAGGATTTTTCTCCATTGCTATTAGTGAAGAAAGAATAAGAAAAACTTATGGAATACTATCATATAAATTGTCTGGAAATTTAAAAAAAATGTGTAATTCGTCAAATAAAAACCCAAATTAAAAGAATTATTTTGGCTGCATTTCATTATCAACATCAATAATTGCTCATCATCCAGTGATACTTTACTAGTTTTTTTCAAATAAATCCATCAACTATCCATGACAAATGATATCCACGAAATCAACACATACCTGAAAAGAAAAAATGAACCATGTGTGAATATTTTTTTGCTAATTTTTTTCAAACTGTAAATAGAAACGAAAAAAACATTTTATGAAAAGTGTGAGCGACCATATGTGAAGCGCTAATAAATTAGCTTGTAATGGCAGCATTTCAAGAATTTTTGGAATTCAAAAAAGCTTCAACATTGAATAAGTCTGTATCATTCTTTTGAGCTGCGAGAGTTTTTTCTTTCTAATTTTTGGAAACGTTTAGAGAAGCTGTGAAGGAAAATGAGTGTAAATAAAGAAGTCGTTGACACTGTTGAATGCATCAAATCAACTTACAAATCAGCAATATTGAAAGTCCCAGCAGAGATATTTTAGATAAATTTATTGGAGAAATTTAGTCAATATTAAGGGGAAAGCATTTAATTTGATGAATTATTTTTGTTTGAAAAATAAATAAATATGCTATTCGGTAAAATACCAAGCTTTTGAAATGAGTTCTCTTGCATTGACAGTTTGCTTTAAAATGATATAATATAGTTATCAATAAGATGTGTCTTATTTTAGAGCGGCGAGACTAAAATAAACAGATTATTTATGGAAAATACAATTTTTTTTTTGCAAAAATTTAGAATATTTGGAAATATTTAATAAATATTGAACGATTGCTTCTTCTGATATGCCAAAAAATAATTATTTGGTGCCAATTATTTTAAATATTATTCAATTTTATTACTGTCAATCTTTTTGTAATTTCTTTAAACTTACATTCAATTTATTTTTCTGCACCGAACGAAAACTAGCTAGTATTATTTGTGAAAATTTGAATAAACTGTGATTCAAGCTGATGATGAAAAAGATAAGCTAAGCTACGATCCGGGATATTTCTTCATTATATTTGACAAGTTACAGATCATTTTCAATCAATTGTCATTTTCAATCAATTCAAGATCAATTATCAGAAGAATGCAAAATAACTAAACCAGCAAGTCATGGAGAAATGAACTCCATTGTTTTTTTTTTAAACAAAAAACACTTTATTTCTAAAACAAATCGTATTCTCAGTTGTTCCAGACAGCAATAACAATAATTGACAATTTTCAAAGAGAAATTTTGGGCGCTTCAACTGTTTTTTGTGCGATATCCGAAGTAATACCGAATGCTAGCTGCCATTGCTCTTAGAGATTGCGGCCAGAACACATTGCATGGTACCAAATTCAGCCTCTGTATTGCAAACCAAACATCTCTGTTTTGGAACATTAATGAGTAATTGAAAAATTTCTTTCAAAAATTTGGATTGTCGTTATGTAGTTGTCGGTAATGTAAGTAGTAACCTAACTTTTTTGTACCGAATAATTTTTCAAAAAAAGTTTGTATTCCAAAAATATAAGAAAAAGTATTTATACTATGAGGAATGCCAGCTTGTTGTGTCATAATAGAAAGATGCATAATGCAAAAAACTCCTTTCATAAAATTTAGAAATCGTTTGATTCTACAGCCAATTTTCACTGGTTCTTTTCTGAACTCAACAATCATGAGCTGATAAACTTTATAAACTTGACAAATGCAGTCTCGTTGATTCTTCCTGAACTTTTCCCTAAATTCATGATTTCTTTACTTCATTAAGATGTGGTAACAGTGAATTCTTGTTCTTTTTCTCCATGTAATTCCTTTTCGAATAACCTACAATTACTGAATCTTCACCTCTTGTTGCTCTTTTTTTAATAATGTTCGAAATTCGGCCATTTTAATTATATTTTAAACATCCCTATAGTTCTATCGGCAAATAATTTTCAATAAAACTAAGTTTGCCAAATTAATTTCGAATGTGTTTCAAATACGTATATGATAACGTTTTTGAAATTTTTAGCCCTATGCGTGCGCTAGGTGTC
Organism: Nemotelus pantherinus; assembly: GCA_963978885.1. NCBI lineage: Eukaryota > Metazoa > Arthropoda > Insecta > Diptera > Stratiomyidae > Nemotelus > Nemotelus pantherinus. Next base: position 243,457,518 of record OZ022264.1, on the reverse strand, counting down.
TAAAATAAGATCGAGAAAATTTGAAAATTTTTTAATAGCGATAGCTTTTGATATAGCTTTCAGAACTTGATGAAACTTATAGGATATAGTAACGTTACTAAGTTGTAAATTTACGTTTGTTTTTATGAACATACTGGCAACACAGTAGCTACGGTAGGTACTGAAAGTGAAAGTCTTCAAATCATAAAATCTCCTGAAAAATGTTCGCTTTTTAGAAAACAAGCATATATAAATCCTCTATTTTGTCTACACAGCCTAAATAAGGCTTTTGAAATTTCATATCAAACAAGAATGGTAACCCTTCCCCAATTTACCTACATTTTTAGTATCAGAAACTTATGTTGACGGGAACTCACGACCCGATAATCAAATACAACTGAAATTCACAGAATATTTTGGTTTTGAGTAGGATCAGGTCTGATAAAAGCGATTTTAAAATGCGAGCAACCCTCTGTCAGTGGTGCCATCCTGAAAAACCACTAAATTTTGATTCAGTTACCAAATTTTGGCGAAATTCACACAGTAGCTGAACTAAAGACAAATTTGGTAGAAATTTGGTTGAAAAATTATTTTGGAGCTGCCAGTATGGTAATTTGGGTGTCTTGAATTTTAAAAATTTGCTCACCAAAAATAAAGCTTTTAGCCCTATAGCTTCAACTGCATTTATGACTTCAAAACGAAATTCATACGGTAAATGAACCTTATTGATACCAATATTCAGTAGGAATCTAGTTGAAAATTCATGATAAGATTGCCAGCTATGTATTTTTTGCCATATTTTTCGCCAGCGATTTTATCATAACATTTTCAAATGGTAATGATGTTGCAGTGACAATAAATAACATACATGAAAATTTCAAAAATTTGAATACTTTTGCGAAAGATAGGAGAATAACTAGGATAGAGATAAGCGTGCTGTGCCCAAAATAGACAATGTTCATTTTTTTTAATAATATGTAAACAAACGTGCTTTGTGTAGACTCAAATTATCGACCACACGCAACCCATGAAGACACGGAATGCTGCAAAAATATGCATTTTTAAGTTAAAAAGATCTAATGATAAAGAATCTTATGTTGATGACTTAGTGATGAAGCCGTTAAGCGTACCCTTCTTGTTCTTTTTGCCATCCTTGTCGGTGCTATTTACAAAATGCAGGTTGAAATTTAGCTTAAAATTAAATCCAACGCCAAGATCGTTGAAACTTTGTACAACCTTGAAAGGAGAGTTTCAAAAATTATAGAGTATATAGGCACACTAACTTACAGGTAAATATCATTTGAAGAAACTTTGCTACAATTAGAGTAAGTACTACCAACTATCATTGCTACAGTAACCGACATTCACATAAGAACACTCCCTCTTTAATTGTTTTAAATTCATTAGCGTACGAAACTAAGAGTGCGCTAAAAAGAGGTGAAAGAATGCTAGCATATGAAAGATATAGCAAATTAAATAAGTCTGATTTAATTATTTCTAGCTTTCAAAACCAACTTTTAGACCAGTTTTTACTTTAGAGGCTCGACATAATTCAATATCTTGACAGATAACGGTAGCTTGAGGGTAATCTCCCTTTTCTTTAGAGTCTTCTAGTAGTGCTAGTGAAATGATCTTTGCGAAATTTCTATGATGGGATGGAAGGAGATGGAAGAGCAAGAATGAACGGATCATAAGCATAGGAGGAAAGAGGAAAATGATGAGCTTGGGATGGATTATGCTTTGCTAGCTGAGCTCATGCTTCAGAAGCTCATACTTCACTTAATCGGAAAATATAACCAAGTGTATTTAAAAGAAAAACCATTTACTTCTGCTCATAATGAATGCAACATTGTTGGCAAAAAACAGTAAGTTTGGTGCCGTTTCGCACTTTTCACGTGGTTGGATCAATCAGTTAGCGGAATAAGTGGGTACGCAATTAATGAGCGAAGTTTAATGAAATGATATGAGTCCAAAGGTTCATTATAAGTATAAACAGGAAGTTTCATTTCATCCGATCTTTTAGTTTCTCAATCTCGAAGAAAGTGTAAAATATGGAGAAAATCGAGTACTGTGCTGTTTTAAAGCTCCTCACCAAACAGAGAAATTCGGCTCAAATAATAATGTTCAAAAAAAGCCATGATTTACAAGGAGCACAGTCTTTTTAAATAAGGAAGCGACTCATTTGAAGACGATCAACAACCAGGACGGCCAATCGAAGTGACTACCCCTGAAATTATTCAAAAAGTCGAAAAAGTGATATTGGATGATGCTAAACTAAAGGAAAACCACCTCACGAAAATTTAGTGGCGTATCAGAGACAACCTTTTTAAATATTCTTCATGATCATCTTGGCATGATTAAGGTAAGTGCAATTAGTTGCCGAAAATACTCACGCCTCAGAAAAAAACTGCGCCTGGATTGCTGTCCAGCATTTTTGGACCTCTGTAGTGAAGACAAGTATGGAGTATTGAGTGGAATCGTTATTAGAGACAAAACTTGGATTGACTATTATGATGATGAGTCCAAACCAGACTCTACGCAGAGGTACAAAACGGGCAAACGGCTGGAAAAGTGATAGCAATCGTTTGTTTTTTTTGGAATCCTGTTCATCGATTTTCGAAGCAAAGGCATCTACATAACTGAAGAATACAACGTCTTAGTTCTAGATCAATTGACAAAAGCCATCAAAGAAAAATGGAAAGGAAAATTTACCAAATGGTTTCTTCCTTCTGCAAGGCAACGCACCTGTTCATAAGAGCCGTTTTGTGTTGGTTTCCTTCGCTAAGGTGGGCTTCGATATTTTAGATGCTACAGCTCCGACTTGATTCCCAGCTATTATTATTTTTTCCCCAAACTGAAAGAAGAACTTCTTCGCGAGCAATTTTTAAACGATGAAGAAGTGAAGGTTACAGTTTTGGCTTACTTTTCCGACAAAGACAAAACATTTGTTTAGAAGGTATACATAAACTAATTGAAAGATCCGAAAAATGTATTCGAGTAACAGACGAGTGTATTGAATAGAAAAAATAAAATTGGCTTTTTTATTTGCACTTTTTTAGTTTAATGATTTGTATACTCCATTTAAAATGTCAGGTTTTGAAAAAAATCTATGCAGAGTGCTCCTAATTTGCGCAAAAAAATAGCATGAAGATCCTAAAATTATCAGTGTAATTGATTGTTCAGAGATTGAGCTAAAAACGATAGGCAACTGACACTTTTCTAATTTTATTGTTTAGAATGTTTCGATGCCATCAAATGGAAACAAAAACATCTTTGAATGAAACGAAATGGCTGGAATATATGCAAAGCATTCTCTTTAATACTTCGCTATCAAATCTGGTGAACGCGCTTTAAACACTTCGCAGGTACAGTAGAATTTGTTGAGTATTCTTGAATTTAATACTCGTTATTAATTATAATGATAATAAATAGTCTACTAATCAACAATTTTCCATTATAAATTGCCGGGGCTCAGCCAAATCTAGACTGAGCGAAGTAGTAATTTTTCTGAGAAGGAATTAATATAATGCATACAATGCAGTACCAAATAAGAACTTTTTCTTAGCGTAATGTTAGCAAATAAGTGAAATTTTAAGTAGCATCTAAATGGTTTTGCCTAGTTATTAATGCCATCAGTGTATTAGCTGAGAAAGGACATGGATGCTTGATATTACGAAATCGACTCCTCCTCGCTTTTTGGCCTAAAACTTTCCTATATAATTTTTTTTTTGTATTGGTATTCAAAAAAATGGAATTTCTAAAAATCTCAAACCCTTTTTCAAAATTATAGCAAAAAAAAAATAATTTAAAAAGCTCCACAGCTTGCAATGAAAATGTGAATAGTTTACTTTTCATAAGCTATACGGAAGCTGAAAGCATGGTCGCCACTTCAAATCAAAAGATACTATAATAGTTTACAAGACGGAAAAACGGACTAAAATTTAAATCAACTGAGATTATATATCTTGGAATTCAGTTATCAGTTACTTAACTATAAATTTCGTGTTTGATGTCATCTTTCAATGTTTTTAACATGTGGTGGGAGCTTTAAAGTACCTTTTTATTGAAAATGCTGAAATTATTGGGCGAAATCTACCTGCTTATGGACACAACATCGCACATCTGACCAAATTAAATCTTGGTAAACTCTAACCTCAAAAACTCCATACGTTGATCCTATCATACTTCCCGCCTCTTAATAGCTCTATTGTTGCGAGTTAACGGTAAACCGTCAAATGGGCACTAACCCATATTGTAAGCATTCCAACATTATTAAAAATTGGCAACCGTATACTGTGACTGTGAGTTGGTTGAACAAAGCGGCAACTAAAGCCCAGTGCTTGCTTCCTTTCAGGTGGTAAATATTATTGTAGAATGTTATTCTTGAGTAAACCTACTCATATAGGGAGGACAAAATTTTCGAGTTTTTTAGTTACGTGCCGTAAACCTCGTTTTTGAACACCTGTCGAAATCCTTACTTTTATCATAAAAAATGTCCTACATTGTTTGGTTTATTTTTTTATTTGTTCATTTCGGCCCTCTTTTTTTTAAAATTTAAAGCTAGTAGACATTCAGTTTGAATCTGCTAACCTGTGTTGTATTGACAATGCCATTTTTTATAGCTAAAAAATTATATTAATCAATTAACTAAATTTATGCTGGTCTAATTAAATCCGAAACTTTTCAAACAAATTAAATGTTTTTAGTTATGAAAAGCTTGCTGTGTAAACCAATATTCGATCACTAAGTACTAAATAAGCAAACATACTGAATCGAAATCAAAACCATAAATGATAACAGAATTTTCCGATTGATCCTTTAAAATAGTGCAACTATTCCATTCACAGTGTCCTATGTTCATTCAACTATATTCACCACATTGAACATATTTTTCTTTTAAATCAACATTTCAGCAAACTAACTAAATAACCCAAAACATATTTCACTCACCGTTTAATTAAATGATTATGCACCTACACGCGCCACACCACCCTCTCTCTAGTCACAACTCCGTAAAAGTCCACTATCTTGCAAATCACACTAATCAACTTCATTTAAATGTCAACAAAAGTTGGCAAGTAATCGCCATGCTAAATAGCTAAATAAATAAACCGTGCATTTTAATCGACTGTAAAATTTTTTAACGATCGTTTGAAGATTTCAGTGATATATAAAAAAGATTTTACGAGTGTGTTTTAGAGTAATGAACGGGGAAAAAACAACATAAAAGGCAAGTTGTAAATAGAGACTTGAAAGTAGAATGCTTTGAAGTTGTGAATGAAAGAGGGCTTATTGGCGCCTAGAATGGATTATTGTGCATTTTGAGGTAGGTTAGAACAATTCAAAAAATGTTGAGCTTTAAGTTGAATGTGATGTGTAAATACAAATATCATTAAACTATTTTGAATCTACATTTGAAATATGGTGGATGCCATTAGAAAATCGGGACTTTCGACTGTATTTCAGTTACACAAAAAACAGAATGAAAATCAGTTATAACCTTCCTGCATCCACCCCGCTGAAGGACAGAGCACGCAATCTTACAGATTAGTCCAAAATGTCAAAATATGTATATCAATCTCTTGAAATGAAACGGTATGCTTCATGATACACAAACATTGCTTTGTAGTTTGAAAATAATATCGGTTCAGTTGTGGCTTATGTCAAATATCAAACACTCTTCGACAAATTGCATTGCACAATCTCTGTTGAAAAGTGAAATGGTTCAACAATATTCAATAGTTGCGTCATTACATAAGCCTGTTTCGCTTATTAGAATCCAACTACCCAAATCTTTTGGATTTCGTGGTCATCTAAGTGAGGTCTCTAATTAAAACCTACTTTTCATTCGTGCAGCCATTTTGTAAATCGCTCGAAATACTGTCTTCGAATGGTCAATTTTGGCGATGGTTTACAACCACTTAACATACACCTTTTAATTACATAGCTATAGATATTTCATGTTTTTCATTTTGTTTTCTCTATCTATCCGTTCGTGAGTTTTGTTTATCGTCCGCCACAATTTGTCAAGCCAGCTATTTGCGAGAGTTGTACTTGAGATAGTTAACAACAACAAACTCAACTATCTAAAGCAGTTCGCTGATGTATGTACCTATATTTATGCCTAGCAGTATGCCGTGCGTTTTTCTGTATCTAGATAATAGTACGCATATCAATCGAATCGCACATTCACCTGAACAACGAGTGAATTAAGCGTAAAGAGCTTACACCACATTGCATAATCGGTCATAAAAATCAAGTCGTTAAAATTGAAACCGGTTCATCGAGTAGCAGTCACAAAGTGAATTTGTTCATTTTGTTTGGTGGTAAGAGTTTTCTGAAGTGGATAGTAAGCGATGTATTTTGAATGGTACTGCCATTCATATATGGCTTAGTCTGGGTTAATATCGTGCGACAAATCGCACGGTATTGCATTTCGATATCGAAACGATCCGGTAATTGTGGTGCGTATGTGATGATTTATTAAGTAGGGGAGAATGAGATCTAGTTGAGTTTTTTTTTTGAGGTTTGGATAAATCAAGTCAATTCATAAATTAAGATAATTTTTTTTCAAAAACGTGTAATGTTTTAGATGGATCAATAGTAAACTGCTTCTAGTTAACATACTTCGTCTGTCTTTTTGAATTGAAAGCGAAACAGGAATATGAGCTTTGTAGACAAGGGGAGGGTAACTTGGGCAGCCCATCGGCATACCGCCCGCTGTGCATTCTGGACACGGCTGGGAGCTTCTCGAAGGGTTACTAAAGCCGCGATTGCTGTCAGCAGTGAGATCAGCTGGTAATCTTTCTTGCAGGCAGCATGGCTTCCGAAAAGGGCATTCAATCATTGATACCATCTCAGAAGTTTTTGGGGCTGCAGCAAAAGCGGAAGAGGCATGTTATCAAGCTAGACCGGTCGTCTTGCTGGAAATGCTTGACGTGCAAAACGCTTTCAATTCGGCGAAGTGGACGGACTTCCTTCGGGCCCTTGAGGGAGGTTCCGTATCCCAAGCTACTTGCTGGCCATGATGCGGGACTACCTCAGGGACCGATGGTTGCTCTACGGCACGGAGGATGGAGTCAGAAGGAGGCCTGTCACCTCAGGTGCGGCACAGGGGTCGATCTTAGGACCTGACCTCTGGAACATCATGTACGATGATCTGCTGCGCCTGGAAATGCTTGCGGATGTGTTCCTAGTAGGTTACGCTGATGACGTCGCAGTTGTAATCATTTTTAGATCTGCCGATTTCGCTCAACTTAGACTTAACCAAGTTATGAGAAGGGTGGATCGGTGGATGACTGAGCACGGCCTCCAACTGGCAGTATCAAAGACAGAGATTGTCATGCTGACGAAACGGAGGATACCAGCTGTCATATCCATGACAGTTGGCTCCGTCGGGGTTCAGACCAGCAAGTCGGTCAGGTGTCTGGGAGTGACCCTGAACACCAAGCTGACGTATTGGGATCATATGTGCAAGGCATGTGACAGGGCTCTAGTAGTCGTCACTTCGCTGAGTAGGCTAATGGCCAACTTTGGGGGTCCCAGTGAGACAAGACAGAGGGTGCTGAAGGTGACGATCAATTCCATCTTGCTATATGGCGCCGAAATTTGGGGAAATGCGCTCCGAACTAGGAAGCTCCAAAAGCGCATTGCCAGTGTTCAGTGCAGGGGTGTCCTGCAAATCGCCTGTAGCTACCACACGGTCTCAGAAGAGGTTGTGATGGTTGTATCGGGAGTAATCCTGATTGATCTGCTAGCGCGAGAACGCAAGGAAGGGTACCTCTTTCGCTCAGAGCTGGACAGAAATGAGGCTTTGACGCAGGCGCGTGCACTGGCCCTCCAACTTTGGCAACAACGTTGGAGTGAAAGTGATAAAGGACGCTGAACGGCTAAGCTAATTGGTCTTATTGAGCCTTGGCTTAACCGGAGCCATGGATAGGTAAACTTTGCCTTAAAATGTTACCTCCAAAGCTTTTAAATAATTATCAGATGTGTTCCATAAATCGCTTCGGATAAATTTATTTGTGAAATTGAGATGAGAGATGTTGAATTTAAAATGTTGTGCTGGAAGTCAGATTCTCTGCTTTTTTTAACGTTTTCAAATCGTTCAGTTATGTGGCTACAATTTTGTTTTCTATTCGTCGTTTTAGTTGCTTTTCAGGGCTAGGTTTCTGAGAAGGTATATGGTAGAGGATCAGGACCTACTCAACAACTAATTGAAAGGTAAAAGCGTGGTCCCAAATCTACTCAACAGAACTAGCCGCCAAGTTGAAAAATCCTATCAACAATTGAGTGGAAATATAAGTGAGTATATGCCTTAAAAATATGTGTCAAACAAGCTTAACTAACTGTTAAATAGTATTTCTGAATTGGTTTGAATGGAAAGAACTGGCGGCAGTGCATTTAACAAATTTGTATTGATCATATAAAGAAGTCATCGCTAAAATTTGTGGCGTTTGTTGGGTATGACGAACTTGTTAGTGTACTTGATGTGAAAAGAGATTTCTGCACAAAAAAGAAAGCTGCCTTGACGGGGCTATTGAATTAGTCGCAACTTAAACCTTCAAATAAAAAGGCTTTTGTAGAGTTATTTAAGATGAGAAACTTAAACCCATAGAGAAGTTGAATGCTCTAATAAATAAACAAAAAAAAAAACAGATAAGTGAAGTAGCAAAATGAAGACTTCTCCAAGTACTATGTCGCAATCAAAGATTTGTTGTTTGTTTGTTTCACTTTCGATGAAATCGTCCGATTTGTACAATATCTACTTGCTCTCTTGTTTTTAAATTGAGCTTGAACTTTCAATTTTACAAAATAGATAACAACATATATTTTATTTATCTTTTTGTTTGGCTTCTTTTTTTTTGCAAATAGGCTTCGAAACAATCCCGACTATGACGAAATATTTAAAATGGTAGGAAAATGATCTCATTACTTTCAGGAACTGTATATTACTTTCCATCCCTTTTCCCTTTAGATGTGACAAAATTTAGCTGAAAAGCTTTGTAAACTTATGATTTTAATTTTGATAAAGAATTTTTAGCTACAATTTTCATAGTGGCTGTACACGTGCAACTTCACAACTCGATTTTTTAAGCTAAAGCGCAATTAAATAGTGAATTTGCCATAGATGCTTGATTAATATGTAATCATTCCTTCCCTTTTTCCTCACAATTTTATAGTCATCATGACTAAAATTATTTGTGCAGTACACATTTCATTAAAAACTATATTTAGCAAACCCTCTGCTGTTTAAATTATGCAATTTTACTTCCTCTCACTTCCATATTTAGTGGTAGTAAATGTTATTTAAACACATATTATTGAATTACCTAGAAAATTCTCAATTTATAAACGGAAAAAACCAACATTAGCAAAGAAGCCAGAATTATTTGTGCAGGAAATTTCTTATTATTATTTGTGCACGTGCTAGTCATCGTTCAAAAAGGTAACGTTTGCCGATTTCGATTTTCCTGTTCTGGTGAAATACGTGCAATAATCTATTGTTAATAGACGTGTATTGTGTTTTTTTGTGTGAATACGTGTGTACGAGTCTAGTAAATGCTTCGAAAAGCGAATAGAGTATCTATTGTTGCCTTACATGGCTTCAAAATATAATTGACACATAAATACTATTATTATTAAATTCAACAAGAAAAAGCGAGAGGAAGTATTTGAAAATTACAAGGCAGAGGCAGAAAACGGAAAACTTCCAAAAAAGAAGACAGAAAAATAGTGAGAATCGCAAAAAACATCCTGATATATCATTAAAAATATTTTAAACAATTTTAATTTTGGAAGGTTAAAAGCAATTAGTCGAACAACTATTCATTATAATATCACTTTAGTCTGAAATGTTCAAGTTACTGACAGTTTATTTCAAAATTACAAGTCGAGTCAACCATAAATCTATCATTTTTTTTTTCAGATATATCTTTTCCACTGAACTTTCTGTTAATTTGTTCGAAAAATTCATGAAACCTTTTGCAAAGTGCCAGTTCGAAAATTTGAAGATGTATGTGTCGATTGGGGAAGCATTTTTTCATCAAACCAACATCGTAATTTTTATTGAACCATTTAAATCTTTACAAATATAAGACATTGTGACCGATTTTTTTAAATTTTTTTAATTTTTTTTAATTTTTTTTACCGCCGTGGAAAGTGCATGTTACCTTCCAGATTTGTTCTTTGTCTCATAGTTCCCTACGACAAAAATAATACATTTTGTTTTAAGTACTTATGAGCATTCCCTAGAAAACTTAAAACTGGAGATCCTGAAAGTGAAAAATGTGTAGTAAAACATAATACAAATAATTACAAACAGCCCATTACTTTTTGTACGTGATAAAGAAGCATGAAATCTGAAGCAGTTTCAGAAGAAAAGGAGAATAATTAAAAAGGATTAATACTTTTAACACATGTACCTTAAATATTGAAAATGTGGGAAAAATAGCCAGACTGCTTGTTAATCATTTTTTTAAATATAAAATGTCATTGCGCCCAACGTGGGTACATTTTCTTATTAATAGGGAATAAGTTCACAAATATGGTATAAAAACTATTAAATTTGGATTATTTAGCAGGTTTAAAAGGTAATACTTTCTGAATAGAAGAATGCATAAATATGATACTGTATACAACTAGACCTAGAAGGAAGATAGAATCTGATAAACACTAACTCAGCGGAAGAATAAAACGAATCATGGCGCTAATGCCTCAGTATTCGTTGGTGTTCCTTATAGGTACTTAAATATCATGAAATTCATAAACTGGTTACAGTAAGACATTTTTGCTTTGTTTAATCAAAATGAATGCGCAGCATTTAAGAACAATTTCGGATTGATGAAATATTAGGTACTAATTTCACGTAGAAAAAGTTTCATACACTTGGTATTTTTAACATACGCAAAATGATGTAGCAATGTTCTTAGCATGTTATTCAATTCTTACTATGTCTGAGGGACTAGCGGGGATATATTTTGATTTTTTTTATAGGAAAAGATCTTGCTTCTTGTACCAGCCATGATTGTGTATAAGAAAAATAAGTTCGGGTATAATTCTAAATTTTATTATAATTATATAATATCTAAGATCTCACTGAGTTGGTTTGTTTTCTTTTACAAAGGCGGGATAAAAATCAAATTATAAATACCTTTTTTTTGGCTTTGACAGCGACTTTCTTTCGAAAATCGGTTGACTTCATTTCATTAACTAGCTCAGATTGATTAAATCCAGGATGTTTAAGTGCATCTTTTTTGTTTAGTCATCATTGATTTTGAAATAATTCCTGCTTATGTGAATATTTCAACTGTAAATTAATATTCATCTATGCGAAGGAGCTAAGGCTCATAATTTATATGCTGTAATTTGCTTTAACTGCAGCAACTATTTGACACCAAATTTCCAACCGATTTCTTATCTATATTTTCCATTTCACGATGGATTTGTTCTTGTTTTGCTTCCTCATGTGTGGACATAGCATGGCATTTGTGGTAAATCACTATGACCAGAGCCCTATACTATTTTAACGTCAAATTTGTAAGCCCAAGCTACTTTATCTTCAAAGTATGGTCCATTTGAAAAATTTAGTTTATGATCAGCGATGTCACAACATGAATCTATGAATCCAATAACACTTCCTTTTTTAACTGAACCGCCTTTTTAGAGCTCTTTAAAATAGCTATTAGTAACTTGCACTACTGCAGTTTTGCGAGCTACATTTACGGCCTACTTTATATCTTTTAACTGGATTCAGAGCTGAGCAGCATAAATATTTTTGTGAATTTATGAGAGCATTGTCTGTCAATGATATGTCTCCCAGTCAACCCAATCTGGGTTTTCTGATTCGCTTTTCACTACTGCAGTACCATTTGATCTCAACTCCATCTAACTGTGTGCGAAAAGTTAGTAAAAAACGCTTACCGCACAATACTAACCCACTTGCTCATATATAGGCAGCTAAAAAAGGACTAGCACATAGCTCGCGTAAGCTGTGTTATCTTTTGCCACACATAGTGATTTACCAGCTCATCGCTTATAGCTCTGCGCGGTGACCACTTTGTCATTAACCAGCTAACCACTCTCAACTCTCTGCGATGAGCTGCTTTCAATACGAATTCAATGGCAATTTGACAGCATAGGACACTAAGTACATACCTGGCTGTCCAAAGGCTAGCTTGGAAGAGCAGTTTTGAGTAAGGGAGGAATTAGAGAAGATTACCAACCTATTTAGGCTCGTAGTGATTACTGAGGCAAAGTGATGAGTTTTGTTCCGCATATATTCCAGATGATTTATTACTGGGAGACTTAAAAACATATTCTGGTTTCGGAAACTTAGCTTTCATGGTTTTCATCGTCTTTAATGGATATGATATAGAACATTTAAAATCAAGTTATTGTCATCAGTTTGAGATATCCTATAGAATGGCTTTAATATTGAGGAATTTCTGTTTCTAAATATATAAAGGTACATGATTGAAAGATGGGAAATTTTCATTCCTACTGAATAAAAAATATTTGTTTGTTGAAGAAAACTGTCAGCATCTATATGAGGACGCAAAATTTCTCAGAAATATTTCTAGACATTTAGACGTACAAATTATCTATGTAATAAACTCATGTCGAATAATTATATGAAGACTACACCTAACCCTACCTGAATCCTGAAATACCTGAAATCCTTTCTCATAGCTAAATCCGAAAATAATTTTTAAGATTTCATTATGTAGTGCCTTGGATTCCGTCTAGAAAATGTAAAGTCGGATAGGTATGTAGCTAGCATTTAATTAGTAACAAGTGACTGGTGAAAAGTGATAGTAGCATGAATAGTAGCATGGGCACAAGAAAACGTATCGAAACGTGAAATCGCTAGGCGTATTGGCTGTAGCGATTGAAGAAGCGTTTTACAAAAACATCCCCAAACTGAAACCGTACAGAGAAATGAAGGTGGCGGTATGAAACGAAAGACAACCAGCAGCGAAGACAATCATCTGAAGTTCCTCTGCTAATCAAACTGGTTCCTAAATACGGCACAGCTTCACGCAGTGTAGAATCCCACGTTATCCAGACGGTGTTCTCTTCGGACTGTGCAACAGAGGTTGACCGGGGTGGAACTAGCACGTCAAACTCCAGCAAATAAGCTGTTACTCAACAAGAAAATCAAGCAGACACGTCTTTTTCTGTCCCAGGTACAGCATTTTTGAGAAAAACTTGGCATCGAGTCACTTCACTGACCAAGAAATAGCTTCGACCTCAATCCAATAGAAAGCCTTTGGGGGATATTGTCAAAAAAAAAACTGAAGGCAAATAACCCGAAGACAACGGAAGAGCTCGAAATTATATTCCAAAGGCATGGAACAACGAAATAATCCTCGTTATCACCGCTAGGCTTTACGAGTCAATGCTCTCAATGGTAAAGGCTGTAATTAAGATTAAAGGAGATGCTGTAAATTATTAATTATTATTTTAGTAAAAAAACGTAAGTGAAAATGGGACACGCTTTTATTATTTGTTGGCTTACAGTGTCCTATGATAACTTCAGTCGGAACAGTTTTCCCCTAAATATAGAAGATGAATTTTGTTGGCAATTGTTCTTCATTAGGAGAATGTTCTATTTCAGTCGATTTGTTTTTTTTTTTATTAGAAAGTCGGGGTACGTTCTAATTAAAATTTAATAAATTATATAAAAAAAATATTAAAACTTTTAAGGTTCAAAATAATAGCCGTAGTTATTAATTGAATAGCTTTGTAGGGTATATATAAAAACTGACTAGTGCAAGGGTTTTTCCTGCGCCGGATGTAGCTTTAAAAATACACCGGAAAAACTACTATTTTGGATCCTCTTGTAGAGCAGATATACTGCTGGGATGCATATAAATATCATAAATTTGATTATTGATCGATTTAATTTTCAACCTAGATTTCATTAGATATATGAAAACTGTTCATCACTAGCTTTTTGGCCTTTATAATCAAAAGAAACCTTAGCTTAGCGACAGTTAAATTGTATTCTTCTCTCTCAATATTGTAAACAAGCTCTTATTCCTTTTTTATTTGCAACAAAAATTCGAATTCATAGACTTATCTAACGACTGCTCAAGAAATGCCAAAAATAGTTCGTCATCAACTAGATAGTTTTTATAACTTTGTTTGGCAGAATATTACATGGAACGTTTTAGCGTTGAATCATTTCAAAAAGAGGTTAATCGTTTGGATATTTGTACGCTAGCTCATGAGATGACACATATTAGCCAATTTTATGCCCTAGATGACTCGGGCTGTATCTGTTTCGTACAAACAAATCGTACATGTTGTTCAACAAATTACAGAAAAGTGAATTAAAATTTTTAATATCGCTGGCTGATATGAGCTTGAAATTAATAAAGTTCTTCAGAAAGCCAGCTTTTTGATATTGCCCCAAAAATTATTCAAGCCGACCAAATTCTCTCACTACTCCTCTATCCACTGAATTGTAGTAGTCAATCAAATTTCCAGTTGCACCTGAGGTGCTGCTGCATGTCACCCTATTGAAAAAGTCGTTGGCAACACACACTGAACTCAAATAGTTAAAAAAACGTGTTGCATCTACGGCTACCCATATTACAACGATAACTGGAAATAATTATGGACTTGGGTCGAATACTGATTTACTCGTACAGTTATTAAACCAAATCGATGCAATTTTCATAGCTAGGTTACTGTGCGTGAATTTACGGTAGTCAATCGACTTTTTACTAACGTCTACAACATGGTTTGCCATAGCGATAGCATGTCGCCGTCTGCCGTCGCTGTCGTTAGAAGAACACTTTATGAGCACCGTCGCAAATTGCACTAATTCAAACGCCTACATAATTGCGACACATTTCTACACACATTACCATTCATCCACTATTTTTTATTGCATCCTAAACAGGCAATTCCAAGCCTGGAATGACTCCAATCGATTTACTACCTCTTCTAACACTTCTCCGAAAAGCTTCAACACAACGCTACGATGATAAAAATTTCTAATTTTACCATTTTAATGCTACGCTTCTCCGTACACTTGCTGTTTTATTACGATTATCTATAACACGCAAAATGTTAAATAGGTCAAGATTTGCGCATTGTTGTTGTTTTGCGGGCCTTGCTGCCGCTCCGGGTTTAATGAACCGAAATAACCCAAAAACTACGTTGAATCGAGAAGCCAAACAAACAAATAATTTTTTTTTGATCTAGCATTGTACTTTCATTATTATGTGCGAATTATTTACGTACGTAAGTACATACGTGCGGTGGTAAAAAGAGGTCTGATAAGGAAATTCGTACAAACACTACACGAAGATACAGTCGTGTGTCTATAGTAGAGCCGTATCTTAAACGTGGATTATTGTACATGAAGGTGTTGTAGGCGTCGTCGAGTCATCGTCATGATTTTCGTAAGTGATATCAGGTGGGCGATCGTTGAAATTTCTCTGAAATCGTTATGGTTTGGTCGAACGAGCGACACAATAGCAGACTTTTTGTAGATCACAAGGCCGGAAAAAGTTAAATATTTTGTGTAGTTATAAATATTTTTACAAGGCTGATTAATGGATTTTTTATGGTTTTGAAACGTACGCTTTTTGTAGTTTTGGCCATATTTGTTTCTAATTTATCTTGGCTGGCTGAAATTTGAGTGACATCATTGAATAAATTTCATGGAATTTTGATAGTTTTGGTGAATAGTATTCACAGTGTAAGCAGCACAAAAATTATTTATGATTTTGAAGTGCTATGTAACAATCATTCAGGTGATAATTAATGTATCTGTAATTAATTCTTTTGATGAATTGAATTTTTCAAATGTTTTTCAAATTCAGCTGTTGGCCATACAAAAAGCATAAGATACACGAGTACTTTCTTGACAAACCGGAAGGATTGAAAAAAATCGACATGAAATGGTAGTAATAACATTAAAAAAAACTGAACGAATTATATTTAGATCACACCTTTAGCACAATTTGCAACACAATTCTCACCTTAGAAGCGGAAAATCCACCAAAAATGTGAACAATAATTGACACGCAAACAAACTAATTTCCTGGCATTTACCGATGGAATCATGGAAGTATGTTTATAGATACTTGTTTGTCTTTACATAGTTCAGGTATATGCAGTCGTAGTTATTTCCAAAATTTATTATACGATAAAAATTACGAATAACTGCACGTTGCTTGAAATCGGAATGTTAAACAAATAGTAAGCGTCATAATACCTGCATGATTCTGTGGATTTCACATTTTGGTGGGATGGATATACATTTACGTCTCGTCGAAGTTTTTGGTGGTTTTTTTTTCTCGGAAAAGTTAGGTTTTTGGTGACTGGCGATAATTTTTTTTAGTGTACTTTCTCCGTTCACCTGGCGATTGTATTGATGTAGGGTTTCGCTCATTTCGGCAATCGGATATTTGAGCATAGGATTGATTGTGCAGATACAAATGAAATAATTAGGTATTGTTTGGTTGAAAAGCTTTGCAAATGTGTCATATTGTTATATGACTGACTGAAATTGTTGCATTTGCTTTCTTGAAAAATGCGTATAACCTCTGTCATAACTGTCTTATTCCAAGCAATTTTAAAATAAAATACATGCAAGAATATTCATTTTAATTTATTCGTTTGAATTTGAATTATCGTTTGAATTTGAATTAGCGTTTAAATTCAAATTAGCGCTGTTTTCATACTTAACCTTAGGATGGCAACAGGGGTTACACGTCACCCCATGACTTGAGAAAAGTCTTATTTTATGATGTTCCTGTTGTTGTCTCTTTCTATCGCTCGGTCTATTCTCTAATTAGAATGATTACAATCAATCTGATAAGTCAGCTTTTGGCAGTAGGTTGTTGTTTTATATTATATTGGCATTGCTGGGGTGACTCAACACCCCTGTTTGTATTTACGTATGTTTAATTTTTTTACGGTGTAAAAGTAATTATTTGTTTCTAAGGTGAAAATGGCTTCTCTCATAGAAGACGAAATTAGAAGTTTGCTTGATATATTTGATGACGTTAGTTCTGATGATGAGCACCGTTCAGAAGACGGAGAAATCTGTGAAACTGAATGTTGTGTCTCTGTGCAGTCAAAAGAGGATCCACTAGCACATTTACGAGAATGGTTAGAGGTAACAATGGCTATGTTTGATCCTCAGTGGCACCATCATCTAGTCGAACACCACAACAAAATATTGTCACTCTCCGCTGACTTACTCGAGGAACTGCTCGGAATATTGTAACTGAAAAGGATGCATTTAAAACTATAGAATTAGGGAGCACTTTACGCGACATTCTAAATATGAACCAAGAGCTTTCTGAAGGTAAGCCCTCGGCGAAGTTACAAAAGCAGGCTAGATGTGCACTGTGTCTAAGAAAAAAAGATAAAAACGTTAAAACTTTTTGTGTTAGGTGCCTACTGCCGGCATGTGTCGTACACCGTAAAAATGTTTGCTTAAACTGTATTTGATTAAAAAAATTATGTGTTTAAATTTCAACAATTATCAAAAGAAGTGGATTTGTGTTTTCTATTAATTCCAAATAATGGATTTCGTAATGAATAAGTTTGTTTTTTCATTATAATATTGTTTTATTTCAAACCAAAAGTGATGGGGTGAACGCACACCCCTGTTGCTATTTACGAGTGCAAAAAACGTGTTGCCTGCCGAAGGTTAAGTCGCTTTTGGTCAATCTACATACATTGTGTTCTTTTTATTTGATTTTTTGTGGTTTTGCTTGCATGAAAAACGTATTGACTTACTTGGTATCTAGTTACACTGGTGAGGCATCTGGCGAATTTTATTCTTAGATACTCCTAGCTAGTGCTAATTCACTAGTTTCCTACCTTTCTGCTTATCTTGCAACATACGAGGTGTGTAAATAAAGTAATGAGACTGATATTTTTAAATATTTTTATTTGAATATAAATACAATTCGTCGCATCCCTCAAAATAATTCCCTTGGGAGGCCACACAGCGTTGGATACGGTTCTTCTACTTCTAATAGCAGCGCTGGAACTCGGATAGTCTTCAGATGGCCAGTTTGAACCATTTCAATGTTTTCGAGTGTCCCGAAACGATATCCCTTGAGATGAAATTTCCAGTCTTGCGAAGAGGAAAAAGTCACAAGGGCTCAAGTCAGGTGACCAAGGAGGCTGAATAGCCACAGGAAAATTTTTACTGGCCAAAAATTCGTTTATGAAATTTGCTGTGTGACAAGGCGCAATGTCATGATGCAGGGTCCAATTGTTATTGATGTTTGGACTCACACGCATGACCCTTTTTCGAAGTATTTCGAGAGCCTCTCGCTGAAAATGTTTATTCACTGTCTCACCTTGACGCACAAACTCTTTGTGAACGATTCCCCGGGCACCAAGGAAAGAAATCAGCATGCTCTTGATCTTTGATATGCTCATTCTTACTTTTTTGGGTTTTGGAGGGCCTCAAGAGTGCCATTCCATGCTCTGGCGTTTGATTTCTTTGATCACCAGTGATGACACGTTTCAAAAAATCATTTTCAATCGAAAGGTCAAGGCACGTTTCCCTCTTAATGTCCCTTTGTTCCTGCGAAAGGTTTTTTGGAATCATTTTCGAGCAGATCTTTCTCATTTTAAATTGAAGGTCTTCCGCTGCGTTGCTCATCTTCCACCGACTTTCTTCCTTCTGAAAATTCCTTAAATCGCAGAAAAACCTGGTTTCTTGACAAAACACTGTCTCCGTAGGCCAGTTGAAGTTTCGAAAAATTTCCCTTGCACTTTACGCAAGTCTGAAGCAAAACATAGTAGCACACTGATGCTCGAAATTAATATCACTCACTTTTTCCCGTTAAAATCGTTTTATCGGGAGAAACGACAACGGGCGAACAAATGACTAGACCGTATTCAAACGTATTCCAAGAAGTAAAACACACATATCCAGCTGTCACCTCTCCATGACACAAGCTTCCAGTACTGCCATATCAAACGCTACGTTGTTAGTCTCATTACTTTATTTACACATCTGGCACGAAGTGTGTTGACTACATTGATTATAAGAAGACATTATAGTGATTTCTTGACTGCTAATGATTCAACTACTAGACTTGAACCATGCTCCCAGTATGCTTTGCACTCCGTTCTTGCAGACGTCGATGATATTATTACTCAGCCATCTCCGAATAAAGGTTCAAGGCGGATTGGACAGTATCTAAAATTAGTTTAGATCTGAGTTTTCATAGAAACAGATCCAGCAGATGTACGAGGGTAAATCAAATATAAACGAGACTTTATTTTTAGAAAATTTATTTTTATTTTAAATGCAAAAAAGTCCATATCTTATTTTTCTACGTAATCTCCTGCTTTAGAAACACATTTTTCCCAGCGGATAGGCAGCTTCCCAATTCCTTGCACATAGAAAGATGCAGGTCGTGTCTGCAGCCAATTGCGCACGTAGGTTTCCACCTCAGCATCACTGTCGAATCTTTGGCCTCCCAATGCTTTCTTGAGAGGACCAAACACATGAAAGTCACAGGGTGACAGGTCTGGACTGTAAGGAGGGTGGTCCAGTGTCTCCCACCCCAGTTGCTCCAATTTTTCTCTGGTCAAGGCTGCTGTGTGGGGGCGAGCATTGTCATGGAGAAGAACCACTTTCCTCATCGGTAGGTCTCGTCTTTTGCGGCGATATGCAAGTCGGACCTCAGTCAAAATGTCGCAGTAGTAGGCCGCATTGATTGTCCTGCGCTCATGCAAAAAATCGAGGTGCAGCAAACCACGCTGGTCAAAAAAACCGTAGCCAAAACCTTGCCAGCTGACAGTCGTGACTTGGCTTTCACTGGTCCTCGTTCTCCTTTTTGTCTCCACTCCATACTCGCTTGTTTGGACTCAGGGGTGTAGTGGTGCACCCAAGTTTCATCACAGGTGATGATGTGAGTCAGAAATGGGTCCCCTTCTTCCCGAAATCGTGCCAGAAGACGCTCACACACCTGAAGTCGATTCAATTTCTGTTCTGCTGTGAGAAGGCGAGGAACCCACCTGGCGCACACCTTACGGTACCCAAGCTCCTCTGTGAGTATGGAGTAAGTGCTCCCATAACTTATCCCGACCTCACTTGCAATTTCAGAAGTGGTAAGACGCCTGTCATCTTCAATAAGCCGTCCAACACAGCTGATGTTGTTCGCTGTAATGCTGGTGCGGGGTCTGCGATTATGGCTCTCATTTTCAACATGATCACGACCACCCACAAACTGTTTATGCCATGCAAACACTCTGGCTCGCGACAGTGTCTCTTCCCCGAACTGGGCAGTCAATCTCCTCAAGATTTCGGCCGGTTTTACGCCTTCTGCAGCGAGAAACTTGATTACAACACATTGCGCAATCGACGAATGTACCTCTTGCTCCGACATCGTCACGGTTGGCACTAAGAGAGTTGAGGGGCCGGGCTAACGTGCTTCCTCCACTCCTGACAAACCTACCTATCGCCAAACGAAGCGGGAACGTTCTCCCACCACTATTGTGCCCGAACGGCCGAAAGTCTCGTTTATATTTGATTTACCCTCGTATAAACCGATGGATCTAAACTGACCAACAGGGTGGGATATGGTATATATTCGAGTGATTTAAATTTGAAGCCGTATTTCTGCTTAAGGGGGTCGGGTCCTTAAAAAGAAAATCGATTTAGGTTTAGTTCCCCCACATCCTGCTTATACTTAAAACTGAACCGCTTTTGTCCCGGAAAAATTGTAAGTGGCACAAAAAAAATGTTTATAAATGGTAATAAATGGCTGTGCACTTTCATAAAACTACAAACATGTTTTTTCAAAACCTTTTTTTACAGTTTGCGCGCAAGGTTTCTCCAAAATGGTAAGAGCTAGATGTTTCATTTCCTTTAGAACTTGCCTACTAGACACCTTCAAATTGTCAAAGCGGCTTTGTGAAATTCTTTTAATTTTTAATAATCTTAATTTCCTGCAGTGAAAAATGGTATGTTTTATGGGATGATTTTAAATTTTAAAATGTACTTTAAGTTAGGAGAGAAATTTCATAAGACCATTATAACAATTTTTGCATATCAATGCCGTACAAAAAAATTCATTTCCTCAACTGCAGCCGTTCTAATGAAACCCTGCGCGTAAAATTTGACTGCTTATTTCCCCTTACCACAAAAGCCCACCTGTTCAGAGAGTTCTAACGCACTATGTTCAACGGATACAGATTAAATTAACAGCTTAATGTTGGAAAAGAAGATACAAAAGCATAGATTAGTTTCAAGTAGACCTAATTTTAATCAAATATTTAGTGAATTAATCGTGATCCTGGGGTATCTTTGGCATTCGATCCCCTTATCAAACTACTGCAGTGTAAATCAAGTGAAAGAGTTGGCGTTTTTCGGAACGGCTTGTTAGTTTTTATGGAGTTGAAGTAAATATTTGTATTTTCACTGACAGCCAAGCGTTTTTTCAGTTCCTTGTTAGAGTTTACACCTAGTCCAAGTTAGTCTTCGATTGCCGTACGTTTCTTAAAGAGATATCGGAACCTTCGATGCGTATCAAGACACAGGAACATTAAAGAAAACTGAAAAACGGCTGAACTGGAAAAAGCAGACATAATTTTACCAGAAGTAGTTTGTAGCTTTTTGGTTGATACTCAGGTGACCTCAGACAAACTGGAACTGCGAAAAAAATAACGTTTTTCACAGTTGGACCTTAGGAGAGATCTAGGGCTTGAATTTTGGCACACTACTTTACTAGTACCGCTTCATTACATTAATAAAAAGCTCACTAGCTGCTTACTTTTTAAAAATTGTGGATAGATAAGCTTCTAGTGTGCTTGAATTTTACCAACTTGTGATGCACCCAGCCATATTCATAAAATGAAAAAAATATTTCTGAATGTTCAGTTTTTACAACAAAGCACAATCATATTTCAGTGTTTTGGTGGAAGCTTTCTACCACTCTCATGATTATATTATGTCTGAAGAAGATACCCTTCTCTGGACTTCTTGACTTTCACAATGCTCAACGTTTGCCTTGCTACACTGGATGCTCCTTCCTCAGATTCGGGTTCGATCGATTCTCTATGAGTGTTCCACTCAACAATATTTCAGGAGTTTTAATTCTGAAATTATACCTTTATTGCTTTCCTTTTTAATCGGTTGCACGCGTTTTCCATTTTTTCTTCTAGTCTACATGAGTTCTAACGTACCGTCATTATTTTTTCGCGGTGTAATTTTGGCACATCTGTGAACTTTTTATGCCAGAAATCAACAAATACTTTCAGATTTTTAAAATGCTATGATATTATCCTACACACCCTGGGAACGAATGCTTTATGAATATCTTCTGAGTTTCAATGAACCGTTTTCTCTCAAGTTTCCTCAGTAAGTTTTTCATCGTCAATAGTTTTTAAAGATAGTTTTTGCATGAAAAAGGCATGACCTGAATCTAGGCCTAGTTTTTGCCCTCCTTTCTAATAGAATTTTGAGCGTTAAGTTACCGATGTTTTAGGTAATCTTTCGCTGTGAAAATTTCTTAAAGTAAAATTCACCAGCTTAAATGCATTTATGCAAATATAAATTTACTATACGGTGGTTGGTTCAATATTTTAATAACTTTTTTTTGTTTCTTATCATTATAATAGTGATTCTGGTTCAACAAGTGTTTAAAATGAAATTTTGTCCAAAATAAAATGGAAAAACATTAAAATTGACGGGCCTCCCCGGCTAAAATTTTACTTGCTGCGACTTCAAGGTTGACTTAAAAAGACTATGAAAAGTCCGTTACTGTTAAATTTTGTGTATTGAAGATATTTTACAAATTGGTAGGCTATAGTAACAAACTACGGGCTGTCACGTCTTCATGTTTTTATATAACACTTTCGAACTGTCTTCACAGCACTCTCCTGTAATGCTTTTCATTGATCAGCTGCTTTATTCAATTTTATGTTGCTACTTTCCCTGAAAATACTTAATGCTTCAATGAACTTTTATAAGACATTAGCTTGCTTGAGTATCTATTAGTCAATTTTTTAGCATATGATTAGAATATTTTTTCGCTCAGTTTTAATAAAAAAACCAAAAACATAAAAACTTGATTGTATTTTTCTATCTTTCTCACAAAAAGCTTGTTACCAATGGTTTGTCTCTTGTCTCCAATAAGTGTAACATAGCTTCATTTTCTTCTTAAACTAAGGTAACATGACCAGATTATACATAGCACGAGCCGTTTATTTTTCAGAAAAACTATGACATTCTTAGAAATGACTCAACATGTAGCAACAACGTTAGGTTTTTGAATATGTGAAAGGACTTGAGGCGAGACTTTATCCAGACATAATTCGTGTTTACTTTTGTTTACATCACCAAGATTTTCACGACGTTTCTACGGAATTTGTTTCTTTTCTTCTATTATGACTTTCTAAACAATCTTTTAACGTTTTGTTTATTAACTCCTTTTAAGACATAAGTTGGTGTAGTTCAAGGTTCCATCTTCGGGTCACTGCTATTCATATTTTCATTAAATGAAATTTCTCTACTTGTTTCTCTCCTTTTCCGCTTTTTTTCTCCAAATTAGGGTCATTATTATTTTAAACTAAATATTATTATACAGTAGGTTTAGTGATAAATTATTCCCTAAAATAAGTATATGGGATATTGTGGTCTTTTCTCTCAAACAAGATTCATCATTATTTTGGCGTTCTCTAAACAATAATGATATCATAGACTTCACAAGCGCTTCCATTTTTTTTTAATTATTCAGTTGGAACGATATTTTTGCCTTTCAATAAAAGGACAAGAAGAACTCGCTTTCAAAAAGTAGGAAAATTAGTAAGAGCACTCACAGGTCAGAATCTGCTAGGCAGAAACATATTCCGAATAAAACTGGCATGGAATTATCAATATACATACATATATTATGTGCCAAAGATGTGGATGATTTCACACATTGTTCTGTCTAAAGCTTAGCATTGATTGAATTTGATAATTAAATTGTGCCAATGCCTAGATATTAAAAAAGTCGATCAAAATATTGACGTTTTATTGGTCAAAAATCAGCAGTTTCTGCTTTTTTGCTGTGTCAAAATTCTCACGTCATACTATGCCACAAAATGGAGACTTTTCAAAAATTTACCTTCACAATTAAGTCAATACCAGGATTAAGACATCAACATTTTTTTTACGTATGGAAATATTTGCTAACGCTAACTACGCATGCTTCACCAAACTGTCAGTCTGTGAACTGTCAGCTTGTGGTTGGTGCGGCCACTATTATCATCGATTACACCAGCCGGTGGGCTCATGAAGGTTTATTGAAATTGTTACACAGCACATATGTATGTATGTATGTATGTATAAGCCAACCAAGTCCGATTGATGAACCAAGAGTTGTTGCTATTTTCAATTCTACTACAGTGAAACCTCTCTATGTTGATCACCTACGGTGCGGGTTGATGTCGGTCAAGATACGCAGGTGGTCAGTTTAAAGAGGGGTGCTTGTTTTTCATTAAACACTATTGTCGTTTCATAGAGCATTTGCATAACAATAAAAATAGCTTGGAGATTTATGAAAAGAAACAAAATAATGCGCCTAAAGAATTATATTATAAGTCATATAAACTTATTTGCTTTGCCTTCGTATAAAGTGCATTAGCTGCTATTTTATTTGTTAGCTCAAACACTGTTTCAATCAAACTTGGCTGATGAGCTCCGGCGTATCTTAGGCGTAGTTAGTCAATTTAATGGCCTGCTTAGCGGTAGGGACTGGTATCACCAAACTAACTATTTGAAGATCGGCAGTTTCCTCTTCTTTGTCGGTTCGAATGCTCATAACATCTAAAAATTGTTCCTTACGATTGCCAGCGAAAGAATTAAATTCATTTGAAGCTTATAAACAATCCTGAATGATTTGAGGCAAGACTGAAATCATAAGCTGTAGATTTACTTCGTCCGCATCATACAATGATGGCGTTAAGTTGAAACCCGCTCGATGAAAACATTTCCTTATTGTATCTTCTGTCACCTGAATGAATCCACCTGATCGCATCTAAAGCAGTTACTTTTCTCACCATTTCTTAAGTTGAGCCGGAGTCAGTATCTATCATGGAAATTAAGTAAAGCAAAAGATTTTTCCGATAATGTATGATCCGATAATATTGGATAATGCCTTGGGCCAAAGGCTGGAGCTCAGGTGTCAAATTTGGAGGCAAGAATTTTATTTGTACATTCGAAAAAGAAGTGTCTTTACACTTTTCGTCTTTTGTCACGAGGCTTTTGGTTGGTAGCTGCCTATTAAACAAACCAGTTTCGTCCACATGAAACTGAAACAATGCGCCGCTGCTTCATAGTAAACATTTGCACTTTCACCGGATAATGCTCTAAACTGGATATTATTTCGCAACCAATTCTTTCACTTGAAGTAATGGGCCAATCACTGGGATATTTTTTGATCGGCACTTCTTAAAAAATTCTAGAACTTGACGGGCTCAAGCTGCGTCTTCTTCAATTTCCATTTTCTTTCTAGATTAACATTTTGGTTAAATGCTGTTAAAATCCATTCTTTATTCTTGATAATGCTAACAACTGTAGATTTCCCTATTTTATATTTTTCCGCTAAAAATCGCTGGCTTTTTCTTGCGTCGACTTCATCTCAAATTTCCTTTTTCGTAAGCAAATTTAGTTCTACACTTGTTTTTTTTCCGCCTAGAAAAAAAAATCTTAAACATAAATACATTTCACTACAAATATTTTCTTCCAACCTAGAAAGCAAAGCCAAACTTAAAAAAAAGTTAATTTTCACTATGTCACAGTGGCTAAATTATATTTATTCATTATCTTCATTTCAGTAGCCAGACAGATTTTTCATAGAAAAACCAAAGTGGTCAGCTTAGACAGGTGGAATGTAATGTGACGTTTTACAGACTTACGGTCAAGTTACAAGTTAGACAGGTGGTCAGCTTGTAAGGGTGTATTTGTATTGGAAACGAATTGACCTAGGAAAAACTGGTTAAATTAGCCAGGTGGTCAGCTTGTGGAGGTGGTCAACTTCACAGGTTTCACTGTACTTTAACTTGAGCTCGATAAGGGTTGTAAAATTATTGAGTTGGGTAGGGGTGCAACTATTATTTAATTATTTTAGTTATATATAATGAAATACTTATTTATGTCCAAGAAAAATATAATGATGGTGTGCGCAGTCAGAAGATTTTCTATTCGTATCAAATGCTACTTTTAGACTCACTCTCGTTCATTTATAGTTTGACTTTAGTTTGCTTTTCTCAGAGCTAAATCCAAAGATCGACAGAGAGGTGTGGTGTCAATGGTCGGACAAATGCTGCTAATGAAACATTTTGTAAGTAATATTGATGTATGGTTAATGGTAGAAAGGAAAACAACCAAATTGATTGCATATTTGATTTAGAGATCATAGAAACTATAAAATGTATATATTTTTCGATTAAAAATGTTGGTTCATTTAAAACACGAGCCCTGTCACTTCATGCTCATGCAAATAAATTATAATTTGAGCTATTTATTTATTTCAGAAATATACGAAATAATGCTCCACGAAACTTATAATTAAAATTACAATAGCTATTATGACTAAAGATTCATAAAACTCAATTGCAAAGCAAACTAAGAGTTCATATTGGATGAGTCGCACACTCTTAACGAAAATCCAACTATCGTTAAATAGGTCAGCTCTACGGCATATGGTATTCCCGAAACGTTTAAATTTCTCAAATGGCGAGGGTAACAAATAATTAGTACGACATTTTTTTCAACAGAGAAATGTCGTTACGCCTTGCAGTCCAACATGGGACTCGAAAAGAAAACTCTAAATATATTATATATCCAACAATCTGTTTATAACATTGTACAGAAACGTCACATCAAAACATTTTCTTCTGGTTTCAAGTGTTGTTATATTCTACAAAACCACAACATCACTGTAATCCCATCAAAGACAGCACCAATGTCCTTTAACAATACAACAAAAAAAAAAGAGGTTCTGAATGAGAGCCCTAAAATACACTGTACTTAGGAGTAATAATTGACCAAAGTTAAGAATAAGCGACCAATTATGAACATGAGCTGGCAATATGAAGCAATAAAATATGAAGCTTACCGATGTTTGTCAGCTACCTGAGTAAGAGATCGAGGTTGATTTGTAAATAAGTTCATACAGAGTAGTAAGCTGTATGTACTTGGAAAAACTTGGAAAGGCAAATAAATTGCTGATAAAATTATGATAGGTGATGAAGTTTCTCGAAAAAGATCATCCGATCAAATGGATGATTAAGGGCCTAAGTAGTTTCTGCAATATTTTCGAAAATTTTCAGAACAGTTGAGAGAGTGCAGTTTAGACGATAGTTCTTTACATTAGATCTATCATCTGATTTGAAAACAGGTACAACTTGAGCATTTTTGCAACGCTGAGTAAATAGCACTTATAAAAGCGATTTGTTAAACAAAAGCAAGAATGAGGATGCCAATACATCTGCATAATTTTTACAAGGATTGCCGCTAGAACCAGCACATTTACTAGTATCAATTGAGAGCAGTTAGTCCATCAAGGAGCGAAAATTTAAAAAAGATGAATCTGATGACATAAAAATACTAAATTCAGATTCAAGGAATTAGTCTTCATTGTATCTAAACTTCACAAATGGTTGATTTTTGTACTAATGAAGGTGCATTGTCAACAGTATATTATATTTTGCATTGATGTCTACATTATTTTGAATCATTTTTTCACATATGTAATGTTTTCATGATGAAATACTAAAACTTTGTTTCTAGAAGCCGAATAGTATATAGAAAGCTTAGAAACACCACGCAAGATTGTAGTTATTCAAATAGCACCACCATAAATGCATGCGTAAATGAATAACTACAGTTAATGCATAAATGATAATGCATAGGAAAATTTCCATAGAAAAAGCAATGGTTTTCATGTTCTTCCACAATTACCACAAATTATCAGTAGTTTACTTGACTATACGCAGCTACTACTTCACATTCAACTGTCATATGATTTCTAATGAAATGAAATTAACTGCGCTCAGTAAGTTTATGCTTAGAACTAAAACCATTGTAATTTATATTTCTTCGACCGCTATAGTCATGACTCATCTAACAAAACCGTTTTCACATTCGTTCCCTCCAGAAAACCAAATAGACTTATTTTCAAAACATCAAATGCATTCTCACACCTCAACGCTTCACGAACAAAAGAAATTAGAATCTACAACACGGTCACATACTAACCATTTTGTTTTGTTTTTCATTATAATAGACAATATGTGAGAGACAATACACCACGATACAAAATAATCGCATGGAAATAGGGTCTGAAACCGCAACATTGACACCATTCCGCAACTCTCCTCTAGGAACTCCGTTTGAATTACAATGAACCAGCAGCGACGACGAGTTCTTGTCCGTTGCCATTGGGAGCTCTAGACAAGTTCAATACCAGCTTTGCGATTCCTATTCGGTCTATCGAGTAGAAATTCCTCGGTGAATCGAAAGAAAAACAACCAATTTAGCTACGCAAAACAAGTCATCTACAATAAATCTAACTACATATTTTCAATCGTTCTAGCCTGTCCCGCATTCCCGCAATGATAATTGTGCACTATCCCATTACGTGCTGCGCAAACTACTTTGGAACGCAACGCAGCGACTATCTTCGAATCTGTTTTACTGCAACGCTCACGTACAAGTCAACGCTATTCCAGGCAACCTGGCTTCGAAGCATGTCGCCTGGTCTTCGCCTTTACCTTGGCGTCGTTCCCCATTTATCCCGTCAAACGTGATCGGAATACCCAAACACCGTTTTCTCTATCACAACAGATACTGTGAATGCGTCGCGAACGACGCAAATCCAAAACAACCACAATAGCACCAGCAAAACACCAAACAAGAAGCAAAAGAACTTTTCAAGTCTACTGGCCATTAAAAAACGGCCACAATGATCGAATGGTAGAAAAAGCAACAGAACCACTAACAACCGCAACACTAACAACCAGCTCAGCAACGCCAAGAACTCCAGTTTGTTGGGGCCAATTTATAACGTTATACGAAAGCCATCACGCAAGGTGTACCGTATACCGTTATAACTGTTGTTTCCACCAGTCTTTATCGATTCTTCTTCATTCGAGCTTACGGTATGTAGTGTATTCTAGTTCAACCACATCCATTACCAGCAAACAACCAGATATTTCTTTTGGTTTCGTTTGGATTGCGGCTGGTGTAACGGCGGTCGATCGAGCCGAGCCCCAAGTGAAGCAACAAACCGACCAAACGACACCACCCAGTGATTGTATAGTATAGTGGTATCATCATCATCACCGCCAGCATCATCATCTTCGCCGTTGTCTTCTTGGTCGCGCTAAGATCGCTGCTCACCATTTCACTGTGCAAGCTTTAGATATGTTTACAAGCTGTAGATATCAATGCACACGTGAGCATCTTGTATCTTTGCAAAATTTTGCTTCTTCATTCTTCGAAGACACCACACCAGACCTGGCCCAGTGATAGAAGATATACGATTTGATTTCAAAATTATGCAAACGTATAAGCTGTAAATTGTACCGAAAGTATGCGGATAATCAAAAAGATAGTCAGGCAACCGAATGAAATGAAATTTTTCGTATTGAAATATGAAAATATGTTGGAATGATGACTGTTAATTATGACTGATGAGTAATGCGAAATTAGTTGTATTTTATCGATGAATGGATAAAAAAATGTTTTTCAAAAATTTTGGATTGGAATGTTGATTGATTTTTTTGAAAGTATTGTACCGAAAAATAATAAGTTGCAGAATTTAGACTTAGTGATTAAACTGATATTTGGATTTATGTGAGAAAGCACAAATTCAATACCAGTCAGTGTACTTGGAACAAACATTTTGTGAATTACTTATCATTTTGAGAGCGAACAAATAAGTGATAAACTTCAGACCAGTTTCATAAAGCTAAAGAATTTTCGTTCGAAATTTCGGGTGATTTATCGGGTTAGTTTACTAAGTTGATGAACGAATGTCCACTTTCAGCCATTATGGAGCAATCTTAGCTTTTCATTTGCAGAAGACAGTTGGATCCTTGTGACAATATTCGTTTTTTGTGTACTAAGGAAGATATGTGATTATAGAGGGAAGAAAAACTACAGATAAGCTAATATCAAGATATAAGGATGAATTGAATTCCTAAGAAGAAGTAGAAGTAAAACAGAAGATACAAAACTATTACCAAATATATTACAAATATCTTAGATAATAGAAGCTGTGGTGTCTTCTGATATAAAAAATCATTGTTCGACTGTTTTAGAGGAACGAAAATGAAACAAGTAGATTAGAAAATTTGGAAACTCTGAAATGTGTTACCCGATGAGCTTCGAAGAAATTCATAAGGACAATATCTTTCTGCTTACAGCAAACCAGAGATAACCAGTATCTTATCATGAGTAAAATTGGCTATAAAGAAATTAAGGAGACAGTAAAGCGATGAAAGTGCTTGGTCCCAGCACACAAAAACTACGAACCCTTCTTGGGTGGTGAAGCCAAATCGCCGACAAAAAAGGATGATGAGGGAGCGTAGGAGGAATAATAAAACGGTATAGATAATCATCAACGTTGTACTCCAGCCCGTAACGAGCTTTGGCCTCCTTAATACAGTCGTCACGGTTCAATGACCGCACCTTCCAATCCGGTCTCTTACAAGCTAACCCATCTTCCTGCTTTAACCCTGTGTAGACGAAGGCAACAGGATGAGTAAGCCAAGTCTTTCTGAATTAGCACTGGGGATGTTGAGTCTATCATGGTCATTATCATTGACTAATTATCAATTCGTTGAGCTTGCGCTACATATCATTGTGTTTGTGTGTATACGATAGTTTTGTGTACGTACAAGGAAATTTCCAATATGGTGGTTTCTAACGATCGCTGTTCACTTCGTCTGAGCGTGTACATACAGGGAGGTTTCTAATATAGCGGTTTCTCACGAACGCAGTTCGCTTCGTATGAACATGTCTCATGAGTAATGTCGCCACTTTATGCTGCCGTTTGTACATGAACCATGAACCGGTTGGGTAAATTAATGCAAATCAATAAAAAGCAAAGGTTTGCAAGGAAAATATATATTAACCTATATATAGATATAAATATACTGCTATAAAAAGTTAAAAAGGTTTTTCTCCGGATTGCCTGATCCGATCGAGCTGAAATTCTCAGTATATGAGCTGAAAGGCAGTTTAAATTTAAAATAATTTTTTTAAGGCATTTGGCGGCAGCGGATGTTTTAGTCAATTTATAGGGGCTGGTTTAATGTTAAAATATATTTGCAAGAACCAAGCAAGCATGTTTATTCTTATTTAAAATTCAATGCTTAGGTATGATCACCGAATATTTATAATTTCGAATTGTGGCATGTTTGCAAACATACATTAGATCATGAAGCTATTTACAGGACAAATTGATGTGTATTAGATATAAGGTTATATGGATTTTGCTTGATGTGTATGCAATCCAATTGCTACAGCACGTCCATATGCATAAATCCTCCAAACTACTGACCCTGCTGCTATTTTTTTTTGTTTTGTAAAAATGGAAAAGATTCATTGATTCACTGATCTTTACAGTCAAATCAACATTTAAACATTTCCTAACCTTATAGGAGAGGCTGCCCTTCACCTAATTACTTTTGTTTTCAGTAGCTGATATTGGCGTTTGTGAAATCTTTCAGATTTGCAATCAGATGAATATGAAAATCACGCAATGAGTAGGAGCAGATATTATAAGCAAAAATGAGTGGGAATAGGAGCAGATATTATAAAAAATTGATGATTTTGGCAATGGTGCCATCTTGAAATGTTCTCAGCAAACTTAACGTCCCCTGGCAAACAAATAGCAAATAATAATGATATTGTAATGAAAATAAGGCAAGTATGTTTCAATTTAAAAAAAACTTTCACGTTGTTGAGGGTAGTAATGAAAAAAAAAATCCTTATTACTTCTAAATGGATAGAAACAAAATCCATCGGTTAAGTTAGCTCTATTGAAAAGAAGAACGAGAAGGGTATACTTTTGGCTGTGCAGCAGGCAGGTTAATCATTTTCCTACCAACAATGCTACTTTCAAACTTTCATATTATAGGTTAACTTTTAACAACGAAAATCAGTTACAAATGTTTCAATTTTCAAGCTTTTAAAGATTTCATACATGGCAGGCAACCCAAAACTATTTTTATCACTTTGACTTTCCATGGACTCATTTAATAAAAACGGAATTCATAGCATCCATTGTTCTTGAAGTGAGTCAATTTTAGCCAAGTTAGCAATGCGGTGTCACCACTTTGCATTTTCGTCACATTTGTACTAAAAGATTCTATAAGCATGTCTCGTTGACACGCTCATACGAAGTGAACAGTGATCACCAGAAGCCACCATATTGGAAATTTCTCTGTTTGTAAGCCAGACCGCCGAACAAATTTGTATGGTTACACGAAATCGAGATTTTAAACCGGTTTTAGTCCGAATCTCCTGTAGCCATTCAATTTAATCAGGCGCGCACACGTAGAAACATTTAATACAAAACCGGTATTTGCAAATAAAGCTCATGATGGAATTCCATGGATGTACACCGTCTGCACGCACATACATGGAAATCGGCCGCAAGCTCACAAATGCGGGTATACTCCAAATCCAAATTTGGCATCTCGTGTACAAAGACTGATTGATTGTCATTCATTGTTGGCTTGAACATTCTCACGCTAAGTAGCTACATTGCATTATCTTTTCAAGCAATCGTTGCAAACTTAAGATGCTATCTATCTGTCAGTACATAGCTTTCTAATAAAACAATGAATAATCCTGATTCTGTGCATCTCAGACACTTTGAATTATTTTCTATTATTTCTTTGAACCACTCATGATCTGATGCTTCTATCGCGATCGCCATAATAACGGTATTTTCCCTTAATTAATACAAAACATTTGATATCTGTGAACACAAATTATCAAATATTTTGAATGAGTTACAATTAAATTAGCTGAAAGAATACCTACAAGAGAAATTATTCATTTTCGCATCAGAACTATTCTTTTACAGGAATCAGAAAATACAATTCATTCTCAGGTTGTGGTTATTCAAGTATCTATCTGTTCATTACATGTTTTCTGCAGTAAAACAACAAACAGTTAGATCAACCAGCATTTCTATAATAATTATAGTTAATAGGCAAGCATGCTTATGCTGGTTTGCAAAACAGACAGGTAGTCAGGTACATAGATGAATAGCGCTTCCAGTAGCTTAAGAACTCGAACTAATGCAACTAGAACAGCATTAGCAATGGCTTGGGATAGTGTGGCTCGGAAGTAGGTTAAGAAAAATACATTGCATGAAATATGTTGAGAATTATGTGGAAAAAACTACTAATTGGATTGTTTTATTGCCTTAATAGTTGCATAGATCGTTAGATTGTATATACCGTTTCAGTTTGTTTTATGATACATGATATTGTTGACGCGCCTGCATGAAATATGTTCATTCGATTTATCTAATTAGCTAAGATCTCAGGAAGGTGTCGGGATGATGAAGAGATATGTCTGTGTAGTTGAGTAACGGTATGGAGATAATCAGAATTTAACTTTTTTCTAAAGCATTTGAAGATTTTTGAGAGCACTTCCATGATTGTAAGTTTAATTATTTTGTCTTTTTAGAGGCTAATATTCATTTTAAAACGAATGCTTTTCAACGCACATTGTGATTTTTGATAATTTTTTGAAAATGGGTCCTAAAGATTTTTGATAATGGGTTTATGAATATAGAATATAGAAAGAAAATAATAAAAAGCAAAATCATGACGAAAAAGTATGATTCAAAATTAAAGAGAGAGAGAGATAAAAAATTACTTCGATATGTTAGCACGCAAAAGATTATTCTAAAGAGACATTTTGAAACCGTGTAACATCAGCGATAGAGGACCAAACTGTAGATCGTTGGACTGCCTGTGTAAATACAACAGCCGAGAATAAAAATAAGTGCTAGTGTGCGCAATTGGCACACTTAACACATAAGAAGAACGTGTGCCATGCACTACTACCCGAACGGAAACGTGTTTACTAATTTCAAACTCAGCCATCCTATAAAATAGCTTAAAGTGTAGGCATTCATCCAGAAAAAGTCTTGGAGGATTGTTGAAGATCTTGAAGATTTGAGAAAAGGAGGATGTAGACACAAAAGACAATCATTGTAAGGACGATAGGGAAGCTGTAATATAAAGAATAATGTACGAGTAAATCGGCATCAAACATACTCCAACGCATTATTTGAAGTGAGGACACCAAACTTAACAACATTATTTAAAAACCCTTAGCACAAAGGACAGAAAGAGGCGTGCTCAGGTGGAAATAGCAACGAAAATTTTAAAGGATCTAATTATGGAACCTGATAATTTAGAGGCCTTGGCTGTAATGTATGAAATATGCTTATCGAATTTGAGCTTTGGAACAAATATTACACCAAATAGAACAACAAAAGTGACGTTTTACAAGTAAAGGGCATTTTGTGACATTTCGAGATCTTCGAAGTGAGAACACTGACCGTGCATCAAATTTGTAAGCTATAAAGATCGTTTTGGAAAAATCTTGTCACTCAATACCAAAAATTTTTGAAATCGTCAGCATATAAAAGATAAAAACATCAGATTAAAGAAAAAAAAATAGAAGAGGACAATGGATAGACCCTTGCAGAACACCTGGTGCAGAATAAAAGGGAATTGAAGAGTAAGAATTAACAGTTACAATACAGGTACGATCAAAGATGTAAGAAGTAAACCAGGAAAGAAAATGACCAGCTATGCTATCGTTCCTAAACTTTTGAAGAAGGAGGTTATGGTTGACAGAGCCAAGAGTTTTGGAGAAGGCAGTATATAGTATGTTGACCTATTTTTGATGGTTAAGAGCGGATGCGACCATTTGTGTGATGAAAGGAAGGTTAGTGAAAGTGGATTTAGCTTTGACAAAACCGTGCTGCTCATGAGCTAGAGTAGGTTGGACAAAAAAGTAGACTCACACTTTCTCAAATATGTTGCCAAAACTAAGAAGAAGGGATGTGGGGCGGTAGTTTGAGATGCTTAATTATACAGGAAAAGTGTTGACAATTTTTGGGAGAGACCGGAAAAAGCTAGCAAATATCCTTATGTTGAACAAGATGGAAAGAGGGACACACAGAGATGGTGCCAGGATGTTTGGAATACCGTCCGAATTACTACCGGTATGGGCATTGATATCGTTCATCAGCTGATTAATTTCTAAAAGGTTTGTTTGAACCTAATGTAATTCCAGAAAAGAAGTGGAGAGAAGATTTTGGAAGGAAGGATGGCATTGATGTGAGAAGAAAGAGGAAAAGTAAGAAGCAAAAAGCTTACACACATTATGTTAAGTGAAACCCCTGTATTATTCAAATGCATACCATTAGGAATACTAGGAGAACGGATGAATGATCAAACGAATTTCGGTTGGTTGGTTATGATTGACGTTTGCATACCAGTATTGTAGATGCGCAACGCCTGTCTAGCAGCATCTTTGGCCTTAGAGCGTAGTTCTTTATACACAAGTTAGCTCGATCTTTTAAATAAATTATGAGCTGTATTTTTGGCTTCGAGTGCAGTTGCAACGTCATTGCTAAACCGAGGAGCACATCATTCAGTGTTTTAAGACTATGAGTTGGTGTGAATTGTGGAATGAGGTCCAAGAGGAAAATATACATATATAATTTGCACAAAGCATTATAATATAACTATTTATTTCAATCGCCATACCAGTGAAATCAGCCACTAAAGAGAGGGTTTTGTTCCTCAAAGCATTAATTTTGGTAATATCAAGAGTAAGAGGAGAATGATAAGGGTCATAAGCAGAAAAAGCAGCTCTTAAGGAAAGGCATAGTTTTGGAAGATTGGATAAAGCAAAAAGCATTATCACCAAGAGACATTTGCTAGAATTATACTAAAAATTGTTAAGCAACAATGCTTTTTTTGGCTTATAGCAAGCAAGCCCTGATTTGTAAGAAACTTGTTTGAAACTTTAGAAAGCATTTTCGTGCTGAGTTCCATGCTCTAATAGATTTTTCATTTTTTATTGCAAAATATAACCTTAACTCATTTGTGCATGCCAAAATGCAGCACAGTGGAGCATAATGGCCTTAAAAATAAAATTATGAAGTTGAACGTTAGCTTTAGTTTCCGTTAAATCACCAAAAGAAATATGATAGATAATCAAATATAAGAGAGAGTAAAGTCATCCACGTCACTTGATCGTCATCAAATGGTCACGAATCGAGCATTCGTTGATTTGTTGCACTGAAATTTGCACGTGTTTTGTTGTTTCGAGTGGCTCAAGAAATTCACGATTTTGTTTTGGAATCAGTAAACTTCGGTTTTGTTAAAATTAATGTTCAGTTTTTTATCTAAATATTTTCATACTAATTGAATCTGTAGTTGAAAGTACGAAAAGTATTAATTCATTGTGTTTTTTTTGGGTTTTACTTAAATCATTAAGAGTTAAGTTATGCGTCTAGTTTGAACATATGTAAAAAATTTTTAATCCACTTTACCCCTTTCATGTGGTAAGTGTTTGTATTATGGCGTCACTTACAAAAAAATCGCGAATTATCGTTGCTTTTGTGATTCAATTAATTCTTAGGCCGAACAACTTCCAAGATCTTGTCTATAACAAGGCGAGAACTTTATGATATATTAAAAACTACACTTTGCCAGCGACTAGACACTCAAAGAAAGCTTTTGAGAGAAGGAATTATAAAATGGACTGTAGTATATTTGAACAAGATGTTAGTACCAGGATTAACAAGTTTAAGTCAAAATTTAAATCCCGCTCGAAACTAGTCGAGCAGAAGCCAGATTTTTAAAATCCAATAGCGCATGGTCTAAAACATCCGTTTTGTTTGCACATGTTTTGCACAAAATAAACGGGGTCGCCCAAAAATTTAATTTCAAGAAGAAGCAGACAGAACGATATGGCAAAAAACTGAAGTATTAAGTTATTCCGCGTCTCTTGCGAGTTGTCATTTGCGACTTAAATGAGATTGTGAGCTTCTGGGCAGGCAGAGGTAGCAAAGTTGATGCGAGGAGTAGCGAGTGTTCCAAGTCATGCTGGCGCTGAAGAATGTAGGCAAGCTCTCAGGGAGTCTGTTAAACCTACTTCAATGACTAAAATTGTTGAAGCAAGCTTGTCACGTTTTCAGCATGAAATTATTCGGTCGAAAGCCCTCAAAATGTTTTCTTTATATAAAATCGTTTAAGAGTGTAAAAAACTGCTACCCTTATCCTGAAAATGACACTGTATCTGAATCTTTAGTTAATACTGATTTGCCAAGTATGCTCAATTTGACTATTAAACTTCGGATGATTGTCCAAAAAGACGTAATTGATTCACTTAAGCTGGAAGAATTGAGCAATATATGCTTGTACTCTAATGGGCTTTGTTGGAAGTTTTGGGCACAGTTCGTATAAGCAAACTTTTCATGGATCAGACGCCAATGATTCCACTGTTTTTATTACTTGTCCCTTACCTCAATGATTTGTGTCCGGAGCATCAGTTATTTGGTAAAACCCTCTTTCGAGGTCAGCCAGATATTGTGGACCACCTATAATTGAATTCCTTAACCAATCAACAGAAGTATCCGTAGCTGAAAAAATAGGGTGGATAACCAAATCAAGAAGCTCCAGCCTAGTCTCGTTAGAGTAGATACAAATACTTTTTACAGTTTTGTCACTTGGGTCAAGAGCCCAATTCAGCGGCATTTCGTGCAAGTAAGATGGAAATTCAACACAACATATTGCTCGTTTGTTATTGCAGCGTTTGTTATTAAGTTTCAGGTCCAAACCATTATTATGTTATGGTTTTTCGCGAAACTTTAGGGAGCTACTCAATATTTTAATGTTTTTGCAATTTTTCTAAATCAATTTTCGACATAGTATCTATGTTATCACATTTTTATATGAAGCCTCTCCAAATTCAAGTTACGTGAGTATTAAGAAGGCATTCTCATGCTTTTATGTGTAAATATGTGAGGTTCTTTATTTTCATATAGTTCACTTGAGAGGAACTTTAAAACATGAATAACAGTATCTAGCGTAAATTCTCCTCCCTTAAATTTCCCTTAAGATTAAAGTGTGGAAATGGATATTTTACTTTGATTCGTAATGCTTTTGTAACAGCTTCTAGAAACAGTCAAAATTAGAAGTTTTGTAAAATCAAGTTCTTCATTCTAATCCTTCGTGCATTCACTGTATCAATACAAATAATATCGATTGTTTTCAATTAGATTCCTTTCACCACACCAATTGCATTTGTTCTACCATCAGCTCCCCTACTTTTAGTCTATATAGCTTTATATCAAACGAGCTACTTTCACACAGCGCAGATAATTATTTGCAATTAGCACTTCAGAGGATAAACTAGTAAACTATCTATCTATCGACAGCAAATAATAGTTTTCCGTTGGGATATAATTTAATTTAGATAGCCAGATTGGATCGCAAGAGTGTTTTATTTTTCTTGAATGGATACGGACACAAGATTGCTTGGAATCGCTTAGAAAAAAACACCAGCAGTTTGACTAAAATGAATCTTTAGATTATTTAATTATGTATTTCATCTACTTGCGATGGGGATGTTGATTTCGACATCTTCCTTGCTTCAACTAAAAAAAAAATACATCATCATCTATAAAAACATCGAACAATCTATGAACAAAAGCCAGAAAAGTTTTGCAATTATCTATGTCGATTACGATAGGTGCAAGACTATTTTTTCATCCATCTCGGTTTTCGGTCAATTTTTATTCAAATTTCATATGATAACGAAATCTGCTTTGTGATCTTTTGCAAATTTTTCAAATGTATGAGTACATGCCTATAAACCATGCATATATTTGTATATTTTTTCTGAGACATATGTTTTACGGAAAAAAAAACAATGATTTCAAACCGGTTTCCATTATGTACCCAACAGATATAATACATACGTTATAGTCATTGCAAAATTACAACAAAATTTAGCTCATAAGCTCACAATTAATTAAAGAGCGGAGATCGAACACGATGAAGATGAGATTGATAGCAATGAGATGATGTCGACGATAGTGACGATGGGATTTCGAAGATTATTATGTAAAGGAAATCCGACAAAAAAATAACTTCAAAAACATATAATCAGTCGGACATGTATCTTTAACATATTTTTCTACACATGCTTTTACATAGATACCCGTGAAATATCAGTTTGGATTATGTTGTAAATTATAACTATTATTTTGACCGTATTGACAAATTGATGGTTTGTTAGAGATTGAAAATTTGTTGTCGTTGCGATTTTCGAAGTTTTTCTGATGCTACACAATTTCGTAGCAGTATATAAAATATGTATGTTGCAAAATTTTTGATTAATTAGCGAATCCGTAAGTTTTGGTGTTTCGATTAGTGACTGACCATTCCGTCTGGCCGTAGTATACATGAGATTTGTACGTT
Organism: Nemotelus pantherinus; assembly: GCA_963978885.1. Lineage (NCBI taxonomy): Eukaryota > Metazoa > Arthropoda > Insecta > Diptera > Stratiomyidae > Nemotelus > Nemotelus pantherinus. The sequence goes on along the minus strand of OZ022264.1, from coordinate 243,418,011 downwards.
GCATAATGCGATTTTATGTGTGTTTGTGTGTATGAGTAGTATAGGTTTATTTGGCACACATTAGTAATTTTGGTATTCTCCGGTGTTTTGAAATGATAAATTGACTGTTGCGGTCGAAATAGCATGAAATTATTGGAAATAGTTGTTTATTACGGGTGAGGATGTACAGTGATGTGGTTAAAGTTGAACTACGATCAACATGGAAGCTTTAGATATATTGGTGAAGATAAAATGTTTTACTTATAATGATATAATTTGAAATTTCTTTTGAAATTTGTTTGCCGTTTAGGCAAAGGCTGTAATCATTCAAGAATTGAACAGCAAGAATTGAATGGGACTGCTTTGAAGAATTTATTTGTGTAGCCTTTTCACTTTATAACCTTCTTTAAATGAAGACTTAGCCAAAAGGAAATTCGGCGTGTCTTATTTGAATATTTTAATAGAGTTCGCCTTATTCAATCAAATGGCAATCAAATCCAATGATTTTGAGAGCGAAACTAATGTTTCCTAAAGCACTTATAATATATACTTTTTAATTTCGTGACAGATATCGATATTTCGAGAGTATGCTGAAGGCAGACTACTCTCGATACATTTTACTACGAGTGAAACCTCGAAAATATGGTTCAATCAATTTCTAAGGAAAGGGTTTATTCCGAAAATAAGGACAGCAGATAAGCTCTCGTATCATACCTGTTTCTCAGTGGTGTATTTAGAATAAATGATATCAGATCGAGATGCCAATCACCAACAATATTTGGTAAATTATATGATTAACATGCATTGCGTAAGAGACTAAGTACAAAAATTGATAGAGAAGTACTTTTGAATTGCTTGCAAATAATAGTTCTAATGTTTTCGCGCTTAGAAAGTTTATTTACAGCCTTTGAGTTGCAATAATGCGCTATCTCATTAATAATGCACTGGTACAGCTCGAATAGTGTGTAATTTATCAGCATACACAAAAATAGTTACATGGCGTACAACATCCATACGAGAAGTAATAATATTTTGAGCACTGGTATATTTCGTGATAAAATGTCATTAAATCGACTACCCAGTAATTCAATGGGCTTATTGCACTAAATATTATAATCCCATCCTGATAGAAACATATAATTTTTGTATCAATTTTGCCTACACTTTCAACGGAATAATCACTGATCATTGTTCAGTAACATTTGCCATTTACTGTGTTCATTCATTTATGTAAAAAAAAAACACCTATTACCGACGAAGCTACCAGCAAAAACCACACTAAAAAATGCGATTCGGTGCATGCAATTGAAACGTGTGATTCTTATTTGGATTTTTTTAAATGTAAAAATGGCTTCGAGCATTTTTGGCTGAAGATTGTATCTCAAAAGAGTGTAGATAATGCGATGATATACTGATCCTTGGCCTATCTGATCCTTGGCCTTTCGGATACACTTCCTGCAGTTGTTTTGGTACATTGAACAAGAAAAACCAAAAACTGATCTTCCATCTGCATCGAATGACTCCTCTCAACATTTTCGAGGTCTCTTTGTTAGACGGACTCCCAGGGCTCTGCCTTTTTTCGCTTCCTGCCGTCGAGCATGCGTTTTAAATGGCTTGTTTATTGTAGCATACCAAACTGAAAAAAATCCACATGGTGCCCAGAGCTATGTAACATAGCGCATTATTTATGGCCTCATACGCTATGTACATAGTACTCTGAGCTATGCAATATGGCTCCCGGCGCCATAATGTCAGAATCTACATAGCGCGCGGTCCTATGTAACATGGCACAGCAATTATGGTCCCACACGCTATGTACATAGTACCTGAGCTATGCAGTATGGCTCCCCGCGCCATAATTACATGGCGCAGAAATTATGGCCTCACACGCTATATTACATAGTACCATGAGCCATGTAATATGGCTTCAGTTATGTCTTCAATTATAACTCGCAGCCATACTGTGTGCTCATCTTTGATTCTTCCCTTCTTCGGTTCATATATTTTCTAGAGACCTTGTCTCTTGAATATGCTAAGAAATGTTTTTCTAAAGGCTGCATAAGTACCCAAGTTTCACGTTATACAGTAACATTCGAAGAATTAGTATTTTCGATTTTTTTACTTCATTATAGAAAGGACCGCTTAAATCGTTTTATTAGCAGTCGTGATTATTTGATGAATTTCAGACAGACTCCGGAAATGCACATTTAGGCACTTAAGGGTCCATTGTGATACCGCATTGTGCACTACCCTTATTAGTAGGATAGCCACCCTAAGTCCTTGATGAACTGGGTGATCCCCTTAAGGTCCACCGAAATCACTTCGATTAGGCAAGTAAAGAAGCATGAACCAAGATACTTCTTTCTTCTTCCAGTGAGGGTTGGGCATTCACACAAGAGATGAAGAACTGTTTTATCTTCCTCCTCGCGTCTACATCTCCGGCTATGCGGTACTCAGCCACGCTGTATGCCTGCCAAACCGACACTGTCCAGTTAAGACAGCTACCGCTGAGCGAAGAGACTCCTTCCCGAATTGAGAAAACCCCTAGTGCGGCCAATAATAAAAGTTTTCCACATTTGTCTAGCGATCGCACAGGAATGTTCTTCCACCCAAGGCTTCAGAGCAAGGTACTACTAGACTTTATAGATTTAAAAAATCGATTTTTTTTGTTGTTGCATTTTTTGATTCATTATAATTTCAAAAATTGCCCCCTGAAATATTTTTTTCCAAATTCGAAACTTTAATATACAAATAACGACTTTGAGCGCGTGTGGTTTTTTGGCTCGTTGCAGGCGTTCGAGTTGCTGTCGGCCGAGTAGCGTCGCTTTGATTCCCCTTCTCTAAAGTAGATCTCACAAATATCAAGGCAACCAACACAAATTGAAGCAAAATACTTCATTCACCAGTAAATGTGCCGGAAAATTATGTGAAAATAGTGAATTTGACGTTGAATTAGAGAATGGTTTTAGTTACTGTATCCTTGCGTTTCATCTTGTTTCATGCTGCACCCGCGGCACGAGTATTGCAATCCAGAGTGGTGCAAATATCTAAAAACGCAAGCAGACAACATTTTTTATAAACATAAACCAGCTCCAAGTGCAGAGGTGCAGGAGTACGTAAAACCTGAGTTCGAAAAGCTAACGGATGAAGAATTATTGATACGTTGCTTAGGAAAAAATACTGAGAACAACGAGTGTTATAATAAAGCAGTGTGGGCAATTGTTCCTAAGTATACACTCGTTTGAAAAGATGTCGTCGAATTGAGGGTCTAAACTTCAATGTCAATATTGAACGAAAGCTTCAGCTTCTTACGAATACGCGCTATCTAAGGACGTGGAAAGAATTGCAATGGCCGAGAAACCTAGCAAAGATGCAACAAAGGCAGGGCGTTTAGCGAGAAAAGAAGCTCAACAACAGGAAAAGCAGGCTTTTATTGATGATAGCATACTAGTTTATGGTTCAGGCATAGCAGATTAACCGATTGTAAATACTTAAAATCGATTTTTCAAAAAATATTTACAAACAAAAGAAAACGAAACAAGTTTTTTAAAACGGCGGACAGATAGTCTCCGGATTTACTGAATGGATTTTGAAAAACTTTAGTGCATTTCATTTGTTAGAGTATCTTACACTGTAATCTACCAGAATGTGACAAAAAAATTGAAAAACAAATTTTTGGCGTTAAAAAAAAACTAGAGATAAAGGGTTGTTTTTTGACATTATTTTTTTTTTCACAAGTCCGCCATTTTTTTTTCCATTGATTTTTGTTTTTTTTTTAAACGGTGTTGGATTACGATGTGAGAGATCTTACTTTTTCAAACCCTGCTGAAATTGTTTGTTTGAAACTTACCAATCCATAGATTATCTGTTCGCCGTGGAATAACGATTTTTTCAGAACATAGCTTCAGTGCCCCTTATATAAGGGAAAAATAAAAAATAAAACAAAAACACAGTTGTTTTTGTATTTTTCAAATATCATTTAATATTATAATAAAACATTCATGTCAATATCAAACAAAATATCTGAGAAAAAAATTCTTGAAGAATGGTAATATTTTTGCCTCTAAAGTGTACTAGTACCTTCAATATGACCAGTTTAACTGAAGCCAGCGGAATACAGATCGGGAGACTGCAAAGTACTTCCGGCAAAAGCGTGCTCGCCTGTGCAAGTTTGTTCGCGTCACAGTTCCAGTCAATTGAGGTGTGCCACGTGATTCCTTGAGGTGAGCTGATAAAAAAATTTGTTTATGGAAAAATTATTTTATAAGCTCACCTCAAGGAATCACGGGGTATACCTCAAGGCACCTTGATCTGAATCACCCTGTATGTCCATGCACCCAAAACAGCTGCATCATTGAATGTCTCGACATTTCGTGATGACATTTGTGGCATTTAAGAGCTAGCTTTGAAGAGCTGTATTCTCCAGCATGGGATTGTATAGCCGCTTGGCTGTCAGTGAAAATGCAAATATTCACTCCGAATACCTGATTAAATAAACAGTCGAAAAGAATCGCTTCAAGAATCGCCAAGACCTCTACTTGAAAAACACTGCAATATGTCTAGCAAGCGGAAGAAAAGCTTCAAGTTTATTACAGAGGAAAATATACTACACCCAATTCTGTCGTTCAGTTTGAAGCTATCGGTATATATTTCCACAGCATCTGCTCCTACGCATAAGCTCCTAGCCTATTCGTCTCTCCTTGGGATCCGAACAACAAACTTTTCAGTTAGAGACGAATGGGCAATAGTATAGTCGATGACCATTAGAACAGGCATTCTCTGTATCAAGATTTTACCATTGCCTGGGTCAGCCTTATCTAAGGGTCACCAAAATGTAGTTTTACCGCTGTTGCGGTAGAAGCAGATCTGCCGGAAGTCGATGAAGCAGCACCAAGAAAACCTTCGCTGGGACTGTAAGGAGTGCCCCTGTTATTAATACAGCTTGGCTAGCTAAGCACCGGAAGATACCAGTAAACTGCATGTGGCTTGTTCAGTTTGAGGCAGCATAAAGCTACCCCTAACTCGTTGCAGATAGAAGTGGGGATTAAAAGATGCTCAATTGGTGACGTCATTGAGCCTAAAAGCTTTCAAAAGTACTCAGTCCATCTTATCATAAGACGTTTTAGGCCGTAACTAGTAATTCTGCCATCTTTGTTTTTGCAGAAGGTCATTTGCGATTGTAGCAACCCTTCATTTGTTTTATGCCGATAAATACGACGCATTACATTTCCTTATAAGATAAATACTGGTTGATAGCTGCTGCGATATCTGCTGATATCGTAAATTATAATAAGCATTGGATGAAACCACTATTAAAAAATAGGAAAAACCTGAAAAAAAGCAATTAACAGCAGCAAAATATTAAAAAATTAGGTCGCTGCAATACAACGAGGCTGTATTTTATACCAATGACCTGCCTGAATTTGTTCAATTTCAATTTTCTATTCTAGTGGCAGTTCTAGTGGCAATGCAATTCTAAAGCATTTCAGATGGAATAAAATAGAAGAAAGAGGGAAGTAAGACCAAAATAATCGTATCATAAACAGCCAACAATAACAAGTATGTAACAACTGATTTCGTACCATCTACAAAGAAACATTAGCTTAAATGGCCAGTTTCAGTCTGGCAAGTAAATCATGTGAAAACGATGATATATCTAGGATATTTTGATACAACTACTCTCTAGATGGCGCAATGGAAAGTTTGAGACGTCTATATTCAGTTGCTTTTTCGTGTCAGTTGAATTAATACCAACATTTTGGCGGCTACTGAAATGGCATACTTAAGGGGGTATTCTGGTCTAGAAATTTGATCAAATCGTTTTTTTTTGCATATTTTCAAAGCTTAGACCTATAAAAATAAGCTTTTAAAAGGATTTTTGGAAATTCTAATTATTTTTGAAGTTACAGTTGTTTTTGAGACACGCCAACTAAACCAACAAACGCGATCAACAACGAATTAACCGCTCCGAGCTACGAGCTTATAATGTTGTAATGCACCGATTTACGTGAAATTTTGCACAAACCCTCTTAACACTATTGGAGTTGGTATGACGTAGGGACTTTGAAACATTTTTTCTACTATTTATAAAAAATTCGCAAAGTTGAAAAAATGAGAAAAAAACTTTTTTTTACATGGACGCCATTTTGTGAAAGAAAAAGTTTTTGTCAAATCGCCTATGTCAGACTAATTTCACGTTCTTCTTTTTACTGAATTCACCAAAAATTTATATTTCAGACCACCAGGAAGGTTGAGACAAGTTTTTTTTGAGCCTTCACTTCGCCGGGCTGTATCTACATCAATTTTTATTTTTTTTATTTTTTGAATACATTTTTATACTTTTTAAATGTTATTAAAAAACTGATACAAGAATAAATACTAAAAATGTTTATGTTTTTTTTATTGCGTCCGTAAAATTACCTCAAAATCGAGCCTCTAGACCAGAATACTACTCTATGTTTGACGCATTTGTTATCATTAACATTTCACAAGATTGTTTAAACTTACGCATACGCAATTTTGCGGAAATTTTTCGACAATTTGTAACAGCAAATGAAACATGAATTCCTCATTTAACGCTAGAGACGAAATGGAACAGAAACAGAGGGCAGGACCAGCTGCAAAAATAGATCCATCCGCAGGAAAAGACAAGGCGACAATTTTTCGGGATTCTCGTGACGCGAACCATCATTGGATAAAAGATACGATTAAGGCAGAATGTCCACATCTGGCAGAAAAAAAGTTGATTTCGCCATTATACACCTGCACACACGCCTGGAGTTTTTGCAGAGAGGAAGCAAAGACAAACTTATTTTGCACAAGGGGATTATTAGAATTATATACAGGATATTCAAATATTGAAGAATCGTTGGTCTTTGTATATTGAGTTAGAAGGAGATTTCGTTGAAAAATATCTAAAAACTTTCGCAACAAATTCGTTCTTTCTTTGTTAAGCCAAACACTTTTCGAACAACTTTACAAAATACAAAATCTTCAACACTTAGAAAACAATGTTTAATCAACACTAATAAACTATAAGGATTAAAAGGATTAAATCAAAGCCGTTGACTACTTTCAAAAATTGGTTTATTTTATAGAAAACTGAAGTACATATACATATGTATCGACACAGACTATTCTTCAACTAGCTCTAGCATTTTTTATTCTTTTTCAAAAGTGACATTTAAAAATAGGAGATTGCTATGCGTTCATATAAGTTCAAAAATTACATTTCAAATTGAATGAAATTGAATCGATTGCTGAGGCAAATCAAATTAACAAAAGATTATTCAGATCAAATTTGTATCTTTAACGTAGAAACATAGTTACCAATTCATCGTTTCATATGGCTGTTGATTATGCAAGCTCGATTAACGAAAGTTGCTTTTAGCTTTATTTCAATGAATCTAAAATTTATCATTACCGCACAAGTGTCCCTGACCAAGAACAATTTGCCATTAGTCATTTTTAACAACTATGCAGGGCAACAACTTTTAACATGATAGCTTTTTCTTGAACCCGGTTTATTTTAAATAAATTTAATCACTCCTTCGCAACATAATGCACAGAAAACTTATCGCACCCACTTTTCTTTCTATCATCAATTGCATCTCTATTGCATTCATTTTCACGGAAATTCCATCATACATCACGAACTCAAGCAAACGCCAGATTAACTACAAATTGAGTAAAACCTAACTGAACTCTAAACATATTTTATCTGATTAATAAATTTTCGATTGATGAAAAGACGACAGTGGCGTCAATGACCGCTTAAAGCCCCGTCAAAACGGTTCTACATAGAACGACTACAACTTTGTATCTATCCATTCGTAGTTTCATATATTGAGCTATCTATCAGGCAAGAAAAGATTAATAGACTCGAATGTTGGTCGTGGCGATGAGATGAGTCGAAGTACCGTCATCTCGTCAGCGCAGCTTCTGGTACGTTTCAGTAGATTGAGAAATGCTCTATGTATCTATCAAAGAACCTAAGTATTTGTGCGCATACCAGAGTATTAAGTGATGATTGAAGCTGCATATCTACCGACCGCCTTGCTAACTAGACGGAAATTTTGCAGCAGGCATGACGGAAACAAAGTCTGATGGATTTTCGAGTAGTCGAACTAACAGACTGTGGTGCAAAATTTAAAACTAAAGCACAACAAGTCTAAACGGCACAAAATCATTGCCGAGAACAATTTACGACTAATAGTTACAAATTGACTGAAGTCTATCGGAACTAAAGAGAAGGATAAAACCAAAATAACTGACAATTACTATTTTGGCTTATCAAGCTTGAAATGACTGTGCTTAGATTTGTAGCGAAGTGACTGTGAATTACGGTAAAAATCGTTTAGACAATCCGGTTCATTAACGAGTTAATTACTATTTCATTGATACGAAATTTAATTAAAATTTGCGAGAACCAGAAGCAGCATGATCAGTAGCATTGACATCAGAATAACCGCTTTATCTGTTCGTTTGAACAGGCTGTCAAAGCCACTGTTGTATGACTGAAATATGACTGTGGCGTAGCTGAATTGAAAGGTCAGCGGTCTTTTAACTGTTGTGAAGTTAATAACAGTGGATTTAAAGAGAAGTGCAATATTTTTGGGCGCTAAGGTGTTTATGGCTGTCATTAAAAAAGGTGTGGATGCGTTTTGAGTGATAATTTGGCATTTGTTTATTGTAAGAGATTTATTTTATGGAAGACGACTGCCAGTACTTATAATGGACATGGAGGTGTTATTTTCTTTGGGTCAAAAGAGTGTGAAGATAGAGAAGACAATGCCATGCATTGTTTGGTGATGATAAAATACATAAATGTAGAAAGTTAGACGGGGTAATGTTAATTGGATTAACATAAAATCTGCGAAATTCGAAAATGTTTCACAAAATGAAATACGTACACATTGTCTACGTTCTTTTTGGCTTTCGACATGCTTATTTCAACCCCAAAATTTAAAACCCTTATCCTACTATGATGAAAAGATTGATGTCTTAATTTGTGTGCAATTATTCCCAAAAAATTTGCAGATATTGATTTTACGCCAACCAAAAAATTACTAGCTCACTGCGACTAATTTCAGTGAAGAAACTTTTCTTTGCAGGCTATATAACCTCCTTTTAAGTTAAATTTTCTTAACTAATATCTTTTATATCATTAATCACACTTTCTAAACTAAGATTTTGAGCTGACAATGCAAAAACTTATTTTACATTCTTTTCCAAACATATTCTACTTGGCAATCTTACACCAAAAATATTGACAATGATCATTACGAAAAGCTTTCAAATCATTGTCAAAAATGTGATTCTTGAAGATAAATAAGTAACCAACAGCAAACGCGAAACTTAAATTACTACATCTATAGTTAATTGAATTTCGAACCACATCGGAAAGCGATTTTCAAGTTAATGAAGTCAAAATCAAAATCTGACCAAATCATGTCAAGATAGGAACATATTGGATGAATACGCAACAAGAGAACAGCCAAAGATACGATATTTTTTTAAATGCAAGGTGATGGTCAAAGGACTTTTGTGACAGGTGACTATTTCAAAAGAGCAAGCATTAACTCAATGCAAGAAAATTTAAACTGGTCAGATGAGTTAGAATTTTGCATCAGAATTATATCAACAAAAAACATAAACAAAAAATGGACACCGAGTCGTTGCTAACTGATAGTGTCTCGAATCATTCGACGAAAACTCTTCTAGATGTAGGTTTGAAATGAATATGATATTTCATCAAATGATGTCAAAACCATTGTTTTTTTTTTAAACAAATGAAAACAGTAAAAATAATTCGAATCATCAAACAAAAACGATGTATTGCTTCCTACTTGAAAAAGATGATCCTTGAAATGAAGAACAACTGTGAAAAAAATAAATCAAAAATACCGCTGTCAAACAAAAACTATCAATTTTACTTTCACTGAACTCAGGAAGTAAAGTGATGATATAGTTTTTATTAGTCGAAATTGGAAATCGGAAAGTACTTGTTACACGCTTGACCGGTGAAGAGTTGAAACCATTTAACATATAAGGACTGTCATTCAAGTTTCCTCAATTTGAGTCTTGCGAGCATCTCACCGAAAAATGATTTTCGAAGGCATTTTCCATCTCAAATGAGAAAAAAATCTATAAACTTCCATGAGATAAAGAGCTATGATAACGAGTTTTTCATCATCTAAGGCCTTCATTATTATAATTGGAATAATTCTGATTATATTTTCAACCACCATGAAATCAATAATTCCTACTTTTAGTAAAAATATAAAATCTGCAACAACCGCAAAGTGGATACATCTTGCAACAATGTAAAACCATAGTATCATAGCTCGTAGAGATTAAGCCTGGCTATCATCTTCTAAACGACAAAACATGCCGAATTTCAGCCAGATGATTCTGAACTTTCTCGCTGACAACTTCAGTAAGTCTCTAAATGCTAAATTATACACGATTGAATCAGTGAAACAATTTATGGAGAAAAAGGTTGGACGAAAATTAAAAAAATTATAAATTCCAGTTGAATACATCATATAAGTCCTTGATTAAAAATGCCACAAAAAAGACCCTGACAATATATAAAAACCTTTTGATGGCACATAGGCATCTTAAACTTAAGAATTTCCATGATCGAAAAATTAAATTTATTTAACCCTTAAGTACAGTGGTATGCTTAAAGTTGATCCCAGTTTAAGTCAACTACACACTTTGCTCTAACATTGATAGAGAAAAGTACGTGTTTTATTTAATTCTTCCACTGCCCTGTTGTCTGTCAAGAGCTTAAGGGGTCAGGTACACTTGGGACGTCCAGAAAAAACTCTTTTTCAGGATTTTTTTTTAGACACACATTAAAGTAATTAATAACAAATTTTTTTTTACTTGGAAGAAATATATTTGTAGAAGCTATTGTAAGGCTGAAAATTAGTCGAAATAGAGTAAATTTTCGAGGGGTCAAAAGAAAAATTTTTTTTGCCGTGATCACTGTAGCTTGTCACTGGATCATCCGAAATTAAAAAAAAAATCGGGAATTATTAGTTAATGGCATAGTGCTCCGGATGGACGAAGGACTTTGGCAGATTTTGATTTGTCGAAAAATGGTGGTTGTTGAAATTCAAAATTGTATTTTCGACCAAAATTTCACTCCCATTTTCGGCTATTGAAAAAAAGTGTATCGTCCAATCAAAAAATCCTTCGTTCATCCGGAGGATAATTACATATCAAATAAGTGAGGAAAATGTCATGCTGATCGATAAAGCCGTTTTCACGTTACAGTGATCACCGACTTCAAAAACATAGTTTCGAGAATAATGCTTTTAAAGCATGCGAAAAACGCTTTAAGGGGTGTTAGTTGAAGTTTGCCGGTTTTTTCAAGAAAGAAAACACTTAATTCTCAAGGTAATCTCAAACAATTTTTATTCAAAGTATTGACCATTGGATTCCACACATTTTGCCCATATTTCAAGCAAATCATGGATACCATTCCAAAAAAACTTTTTCTCTTTCGAGGCAAACCATTCGACGAGCCATTTTTCGACTTCTTCAAAATTGGCGAAGCGCTGGTCTGCGAGTGAGTGTCGCATCGATGAGAAAAGGTGGTAGTCGGACGGGGCGAGGTCTGGAGAGTACGGCGGGTGCGGTAATATTTCCCAATTCAATGCTTTTAGAGTGTTCTTCACCACTGTAGCGGTATGAGACCAATTTCACCATGAGCGGTATGAGACCCACGGGCCCATTCCGGCCGTTTTTCGATCAACGCATGATTCAAATTGATAATTTGTTGTCGGTAACGATCCGTATTCACCACCTCACCAGGGTTTAATAACTCAAAGTACACCACATCACACTGGTCCCACCAAACGCAGAGCATTGTCCTACGGCCAAAGCGATTTGGCCTTGGAGTCGATGGGCCAGCCTCACCAGGTGAAAGCCATGATTTTTCCCGCTTCGGGTTCTCAAAATACATCCATTATTCGTCCCCTGTGACAATTCGATGCAGAAAAGATTTCCTTTCGAGCCTTTGAAGCAGCATTTCACAAATGGTTTTTCGATTTTCCATTTATCTATCGTTCAGTTGGTGTGGTACCCATTTTCCATACTTTTGGATCTTTCCCATGGCTTTTAAACATTGGCAAATTGCTCCTCGGGTCACATGTAGTGTTTGTGCCAATTGCTGTTGTGATTGGGTTGGGTCTTCATCCAATAACGCCTGCAAATCCTCGTCTTCGAACTTTTTCGCTGCACTAGGATGTTTGTTGTCTGTTAATTCAAAATCTCCACTTTTAAATTGACGAAACCATGTCTCACATGTTCTAATCACTGGAGCATGTTCACCATAAGTTTCTATTAGCTTCAACTGCTTTTTTCTTTTGATGAAATAAGAAAGGCAACGAATGCCGCAAATGCGATTTACTTGGAACGAAACTCGCCATATTCACTGAGGTAAACAGCTATGACGCTATTATTTTGGCAGATTGTAACTTGTGTATTTTTTAAGGTTAATGTCAATAGAAAAATATGACATAGATGTCACATCACAGAAATGTACACATATCTCTAGCGACATCTATGAGCAAAACCGGCAAATTTCAACTAACACCCCTGGTATGCAATAGAGACGAATTCATTCAAAGCTATTTATCTCCATAAAGAGTTGTCCGATTCGTCTGAAATTTGCAGAGAATGCTCTTGAAATATGCTACTTTTAGATAATGCAAAGAAAATAAAATCGATTTTCTCAAAATTCTAAGTGTACATGCAGCCTTAAAAGATGCTTAGTTATTGTCACTGCGTGCACCAATAATTGTCGCTGAGGTTGAAACTTGATCTAGACTGGTATGAAGTCTCACAAAAGTGCTTGTAACGGGTGTTTAAAAATGGCAGATCATAATGACGGAAACAACAGAAAAAGCCTGGCTACACTCGACAACGTGCCCCCATAGCCGTTAAGGCTAGTATCCACCAAAAACGCTGCGTGCGTGCTGTTCGCGCTCAGCCAGCAAGCTATCGTCTACACCAAATGCTACTCGCGCACTGAGCGCGAACAAACAGAACAGAAACCAGGCACTATTCTGCATATACACCAATGTATCCTGAAAGTTTCAGTTCAAGCGAATGGCGCGTTCTTGAGATTTTTGCACTGAAATTTTTGAATTTTCACTGAAATTTTTGGGGTTGTATATATACATGAATTTTTGGAAAAAGTGATTTTAATACTAATGCTCTTCTTCGAACATTAGTAGAAAGCATGACCTAAAGCATATTTCCCCTGTGCGCATCAAACGCGCAAAATTAGCTTTTAACAATTTAACGAACTGTTTTTTCAAGATACAATATGTCTTTTAGCTCTGTATTTTTGCAGTTCAGTGAAAAGATAATGCAATGTCAAGACGTATATTAATAGCTTAACTCTTAAATCTTAAAAGATACAGAAAACCGGCTTGACGCCTTATCTGTCCTTAGAAAATGCCTTATCAAATTTAAGTTTATTATTAGTTTAGATAAAATCAATATTGTGACCAAATACATTTTAAGCTATTGTCTATATTTAACCATTTTAAAGTCAACTTTAAATTTTTTAGTAGAATATCCCAACGATTCAGGATTTCAAAGTACGCTTGTCATTGCAAAAAAATTGCAATAAATTTAGAAGTAACATTTTAGCAAAGAAACCAAAACTGCTTGTATTGATTGAAACTAAATAATGTCATCAAATTGAGTCCATCAAATGATTTTTTGTCGACCGAGACGAGTTCGGGGATGAATACCTTTCTAGTTATCCCCCACTTTCTCAAACCTGCCCTAAAACTCTAGTACAAAGGACCTATAGTGGTGCTTCATGTAGTATATTTGCAAAACTTGTGTTGTAGACGGTAAATTTCTAACACACCAGACGCCAAAACACTTTCGGGCCGGGCCTGCACTTGAGGGTATCAGTATTTAATCTGTAATGATTCTGGGTCAAATCTTTGAGATCATGTGTTTCACAGCAAAAAGTGTGCCGGAGAAGAATTATTTCATACCGGAAGCTAATTCCAGATATTGTGTTTTTTAATCTTTCCAATTTGTAAAGTGGTTTGTTGGCTATAACCCTGTTAGCAAATTCGGATAATACAGACTTCCTTTGAACTGAAGAAGCTATACAACTTTTTGGTATTTAGGTGCCAAACCTAATATCATCCCAAAAATTTTTACAATCTGAGCTCAGACATGTAAAAACGGAAGCCAAAAATTTGCTAAACAGCTAGTTTCCTAAAATAGTTTTCATATTATTTGTTTCACCGAATTTTCTGCATCCGGATAGAAACACCAGCTGCACTTCCCCCACCCTAGAGTCATACCGAATATATCAGCTTCTCTCCAATCTATTCAACTTCGCTAATAGCATTTAACACTTTCCATTCCCGCAATAATAACAATCATTACAATCGAAATCAATCAATCATAACGCAAAATCAATTTCCTTCGCCTTCTACTAAAACTGAAAAATCTATCTGCAATTCATCCGATTAACTGGGCACAGCCCGCTATCCATAAATAACAATGAATTCTACTCACAATCTCTGCATGACCACCACTAAAAATTAGTAATCATGGCGAGAACTCATAATACAGTATGAAACACACATAGGTACTTACTCGCAGGCACAAAAAAAAATTTCGGTAAGATACCGTTCGTTTCTTTTACTGAAGAAGAGCTCTTTGGAGGTGAGAAAATCATTGTGATAGGTTGCATCGAATTTTAAATTGGCCGATTGTTGTTCACATGCTTGTAGCTGCAACAGTCAAGCCATAGATTGTAGATACTTGCGTGTGTGTCGGCATATGCGAAGATACATATATTGAGGAAGCACGCCTGAACAGAATGAGAATGCCAGAATGGTCTCTAACACGGTAAAAATGTTCTTACTTACATTCGAGAGAAAAAAAGAACGTTACAACCAGCCGATTTACCGTTACACGAAAGTCAAAGTTAATAATTCTACGGACGTCGGTGAAGCAAGCTGTGTGTGATGAGGTAATGCTTGTTCAAAGTTTTTAGATTTTTACATGATTTCGTGTTTGGGTGTAAGTATGAGTTTGATTGTGTCGATACGACGAATGGGTATGATGATCAATTATTCTTACATATGTATATATAATATGTGTACTATATGTGGGAGCTTTTCCTCTGAATACGCCATCGTTTCTAACGGGACCAAATAGCTGGTCGAGGTGAATAGGTTTTAGCAAGCTTGAATTTACCTGTCGATGATGGTTAGGTGTGGGGTCATGGACTAAGCATTAATATACCGTTTGATGAGAATAATAACCCCGGGTCGAGAAGAATGGCTTGAATGGATTTGATGATCATAGGTAATGTTGTTTTGATTTGGTGGTAGATGTTCGGTTCGATTGATGTAGTTAGTATTCTGAGATGAGACAATAAAGATATTTAATTATTGACCATAATAAAAAAAACTCGGCAATAATTCGAATTCGTGCCACTAAAATATTTGCGATTCCAACATGTGACCATGCCAAAAACGACCAAGTCCAATCAATTTTAAGTGAATATTATTAATAGCGCCTCCTGCACGAAAATAACTGGTTAAATTATTAGTCAATACATCAATTTTATTTTCGACATCGAATTCGCAAATTCCAAACGGTTCCAATACAAACACACAAAAAAAAGTTAATAGCGCGTAATACAACATTGTCGCTTGCTAGACACACAAGCTTTATTCAGACAATCTCCGCTGGAATACCAATAGATAGATAGATGAATTGCTAACACGCTCATTGAGACAGCGATATTTTGGCTGAAACTGGCTGGCGGCGTCTATTCCACGCTCGGACAAATTTCGTTTCTTCTAATCTACTACACATTACGATCGCGATCGTGTCTAGTGTAACCACATATGTAGTCGGTTTCGGTCAATGACCTGCCGAAAAAGTTTACTCAACAACAATCGTCATCTTTTCCCACTACGCAAACTTACTAGCTAGCTAGCTGGCTAGCTAGGTAGCTTACAGCTGGAATACAAAGCTAAATCTGAGTATCTGCTGCAGCTGAGCGTCCGTCCATAGTCCAACGGAGTCGATCACGCCTTAGTGAAATTGCTGCTGCTTTGTTTTCTTCTTGCTTGTGCTATTTGGTACGATGGCCAGTGAATGGATGGATGGCCTAAACTGTTATTTTTGGCTTTTTACGATCGCTGAACGTTTTTAGCGGTTCGCTATTTGTTTGGAGCAACCTAACTGTAAAGTCATGCATCAACTAGTCATGGAGCTTTTTTGGAATGTTGTAGCCAGCGCCGAAATAAGCTGCAACGACAGCCACAACATTCAGACACTGGACTCTTGGCTGGTAGCTTTTGAATGTTTTTAATCGATGTTGCTGATTCTTTCTTTTTTTTCTCGACTTTTACAATTTCGGTTGTGTTTTATATCGTTTTGGCCCCACTGAAATTATTTCGGTAAAATTACTATCTATCTCACCGAGTAGACAAATTTGGTACGTCACGGGGGAAGTGGTGATCGGCAGGGGGCGTAGAATTATGAGTTTTTGTTTCTTCGCCTTTCCTCATCTCGATGTAGGTGCTTTTTTTTCTTTCACCCGGGGGCCATTAGCCGAAACTGTTGTTTTGTAACTTTCCTAAATTGCTGTGCACAAGCAGCCTTGCTATGCCGAAACCAGCCAATTTTTTCACTAACTTTGAAAACGTTTCACCAAATCGATCTTTTAGAGATGGATGATGACTTGCTGGTTGGTGTGTAGAAAGGTAGAATTGGGAAAAAATTGATTTTTGTTGAAATATGTTCGAACTCGGCTGGACTCTTCATTTGTTATGGTGAAGCGTTTACAATTGGAACTGCTGGTTGTTGCAGGAAGATGGAAAAATTTTTTTTGAAAGACTACTGCATCATCGTTAATGAGGCTGAACGGCTACTTTTTGTGTGTAACTTAAAAGAAACATCAAATTAAATATAAAGTTTTTGGTCCTTACGAAACTTCACAGGTGACCCCTGTGATGAGGGAAATACTTTATGCTTTCAAATCCTTCGATTTTTTCCCCCAAGGTTTTTGTTAGCATGCCCAAATGTCCAAACAAATAATACGTAAGCAGCACTTTAGCCCTCCAGGAAAATATTGAAAGGTCCATTTAAACAAAACTGAGTGCAAGCTACCTTTGAGTGTAAAAGTTCATATCGACCTTTCAGTTTCTGAAAATTTCACATAAACCACCATTATTGTAATCATTGACTGCGCCATTTTGAATGTCATGCTGTGTTTTTGGAGTTTATTTCGCATACAATGATTTCGCTCAAGCTGGCGGTGGCATTGTAGTGGTATCGCCATTTGTTGTTGTGCTGTTGCTGATTTTAGCTGCTGCTCTTACTACTTTAGCCGCTCTCTACCGTTATTATTATTACTGAGAAGTGAACGATTGTCGAATTATTTTGAAATTTCACTTTCACTTGAAATTCCGCAATCGACAATTCATTGGTAATTGATGTTTTTTTGATAGACAAGTAATTGGCGCATCATAGACATGAATTCGGTTTTTGAGAGAGTTTTTTTTTTGCTGTAGGTTTGATGGATGCATGCGTACACAGCTGTGGTCAGTCGGTGCGTGTAAAATAATATTGCTGATAGGCTTATATGAGGCTTTGGGCTGAGTTAATTTTGAAATTTGTCATATCATCAATCAGTGATATTGGCGGGAAATCGGAAGGCATAAAAGAAAACTGAGAGATGATAGCAGACAATACTTGCAGTTTGGAAGTTTTGGCCTTGTAAGCCGTCCTGAATCGTTTCGATTGCTTCTTATTTTTGGAGAAGCAAAACAAGAAGAGAGGAGCTTTGTGCTATACCTAAACACATAGAATTTCAATGATTGTTTATAGGAGTCGGGACTGAAGACACTTAGGGACCGGGTTGTAGAATTAACGACAAAATTCTACGGACAAACTGACCGATATGAAAACGGACTGTTTCGGTCAATAGGGTGTACAGGTGGCTCCAATGAGCCATTTATGCGTCCCGCGAAGTTAGCGTATCCACGGCAGCTCATGGATGCGCTATTTAGCTATGTAGGCCTTCCGTCGAACAGAAGGGGCTAAATGTAAGATCTAGGTTAAGTTTTAGGTCTAATTAGGTTAGGTTAATTATAATTAGGTATAGGTTAGAACTTAACTGTAGTGTAAGGTAGATTTTAAGTCAAGTATTGTTCAGGTAACCCCAGCACTTGTACAAGCTGGTTAGTATTATTAGTGTGTAAGATAAAAACTGTTAAAGGAAAAAATATTTATACTAAAAAAAACCATTAGAGCCAGCAGGCCAAAATAGTTTAGCCGCTAGACTTTAAGTTAGGTTAAGAATGTACAACTAAAATGAAATAAAAATCTTCTTCAATCAATTAATCAATCAATCAAATGACTTGATGATTTCTTGCTTGGAGCGAACGACGGACAAAGTCGTGTTGCAATTCCTTGGCCAAGATCAAAATGACGCCTCAAAGAGTTAACAGACTAATCTACCGAAAATTCAAACCTCTCCTTAGACTACTCTGACGTATTGGATTTAATTCAAATAAAGTATTTCTGCCTTTATTTAATTCAACAGGATTAATTCTCTGACAGAAGGTGGACGCAATTAATGAAAATTCAAGTAACTCAGATCATTTAACAATATTTACAAGTGATTTAAACAAGTATGTACCATTTCCTTGTTTCGAAAGCTATTTGTGAGAGGAGGCTGACTCACTGCTGGGCTAAATTTATTATTGTCTTTTTCACAGAATCACACTTCGAATCAGACGTTTTGGAGTCCTTTCTTTTACTATTTTTACTAATAGAATATTTGAAAAC
Source organism: Nemotelus pantherinus (assembly GCA_963978885.1). Taxonomy (NCBI): domain Eukaryota; kingdom Metazoa; phylum Arthropoda; class Insecta; order Diptera; family Stratiomyidae; genus Nemotelus; species Nemotelus pantherinus. The sequence goes on along the minus strand of OZ022264.1, from coordinate 243,399,165 downwards.
TTCGCTAAAATTTACCATGTCTCTTGACCTGATCTTACATTTTAAACATTCCATATTTTTGTTTGATTAAAATTTCCTTCACTCAAAACTCTCATCGCTTGAGCATTAGTGTGGCCATAATAACTTTTTTCTAGCTTTAATAGCTGCTATACCATAAACATTTCCTGTAAGACTACCTCAGCTTCAAAATTTGATTGCTCCATGAGTACTCAGCTACAAAAAAATGTAGATAGTAGCTACAAAAGAATGTAGATGTAGTTGTAGATCTCGGTGTCATTTTGAACAAAATTTTTAATACGACACACTTTTTCTCAGAGCGGCAAGCAGCTAGGATTCATAAACAGACGCACAAGAACTTATGGTGTACAAAAACTTTATAAATATATTTAGTTCGTCCATTATTTGGATATGGTGGATAATACTTCTTGCCAAATCCATAGCAATAGACCAATTTGGAAAGTCTACCACCTTCCAGATACAAAGTAAGTCTCTTAGACCTGGGACAGTTTTCTTCAAGGAGAACGGGATTATGTTTATGTTTGGTTTTTGCTGCAGGTAGGAGCTAAATTACCGTTGAATATCTTTCAAATAAAAAATATTTGATAATCCTGTAAGATGTACTAGGTATACATGATTTCTCAATGAATATTGTCATCACACTGTTTATGGAGACAGGAAGCTCATCTACAGATGTTGTTAAATATTTCAAAAGAAAAAAATCAACTACTGTTCTCTATCTATTTTCAAATTAAGCTTCAAACGTTCGTTTTTCAAAGCTTTAAATTCCCAAACAGAGTCTTTTTCCATGTCTTTCCTTTTGTGGACAACCATATAAAAGTCTTTTGGCATGAACTTATCTAATTTTAGCTTAGCTTAAGAAAAACAAATTTGTAAAATTGTTGCTATTATTTTGTTTAAAAATAAATAAATAAAAATGAAAATGAAATAAAAAAAAGCTAGAATTTTCGGTCGTAGCTGTTTATCTGTGGGAAGAAGAAGCTTGCCCAATTGAAAGTCTCAATTTGACAGCGTCTTAAGTTGAATTAAAAGCACGATTTTCTGCCCTTACTTTTTTAGTAGAACACATTCTGGCAATCAGCCAACTGCTTGTCAATTATCACAGATCCGTCTGCCAACAAAAACTTCTGACAGAAATGGAGTTTAAATACTGGAAGGTTGAACTTCAGACAAGGAATGTACTTTGAGAATTGTTGCCTGATCTCAATTGCTCTAACTTGTTAGATACAGCTTGTTAGAAGAATCAGTGACACACAATAACAACCGCTGTACTCACCGCACTATAACAACCACTGTTTGCAAGCGGAGGAAGGGAAAGGCGGGTAGTTGAACAATTGACACGAGACGCAACGGTCAAGAGTTTGAAACCCCAGCAGTTATTATCGAAGCATTTTGTGTTCCAAAAGCTATATGTATACAATTGAATAGAGCTTAAGCTCTCCAATCGATCGTGTGTTCCTGTAACTTTAAGCTCGAATCAGCCCTTTTTCATCAAATGTATGTTGTTTCGTGCCTTTTGCTTTGTACTCTGAATGCTGCATTAATGATATGGGTAGCCTAAAACGATTTCTATTTGCGTTCTATCTATCCGATTGTTATTAGAGCATCTTAGGTAAAAATTATTCAGTAGAGCGGGACCAATAGTTCAAAGCAACGGAACTGAGCAAAAATATCGGCATGAGAACATAGATGTAAATACTACACTTCCTTGCAATATCTTTCTTGTTCGTAGCATGCTCTAAGCTTGAGCATACATATCTCTCTACATACAACCCACAACTCTCCACAAACACTTTTTGCTTCAATATAAATAATTATTTCAAAATAAAAGTAGGCTAAATAAAAAATAATTGAAGTTTGGAAAAAAATTAAATATTGTTACGAGTCAAGGATTATAGAGAGGGATATAAATAAAGAAATTTTATTAGAAGATACTGCTTCCAAATTGTTGACCCCGACATTTGCAAAAAGACGACCAGTGTGCGCCTCGATTCAGAAGAAATAGACGAGTTTTTTATCAACCAGTAGTAAAAAGATGACCAGTGTGCATGTCAAGCGAAACAAAAAAAGAAGTAAAAAGAACGAAATGAAAAAATTCTCAAGCTAGAATTAGGACTCCGTTGTAAGTTTTCATGGGACTTTATCATTGTCGATGTCTCTAGACCCATTTTAAGCGCAGACTTCCTCTGTCACTATAGGCTACTCGTTGACTTGGCAAACGCTATCTTTGTGAACAGCGCTTACTTATGGCATGGAACTTCGTTTTCTACTTAAGGCAAGTACACTTCGTACAAACTTCCAAAACTTAGTGTTTTGATTGAGCAACACTCTGATCCACAGATATATGTCCTTCTCCAACAGTACAAAGCCAACACCGTCAACACAGGATTCTCGCAACTCTGTAAACACATGGTTATACACCATTCATTGACTACAGTGTCGATACCTCGTCGACTAGCACCTGATAAGCTCCTGCTACAGTAGGGTATTTGCCGCCCTTCAGACAGCAGCTGGTCTTCTTCTCATCACATGGTTCACAAAGCAAATGGGAAATGGCGTCCTTGCGGTGACTAAAGACGCCTTAATGCCATAACCGTTCCGGATAGATATCCGATCCCCAATATACAAGACTTCTGTCATGAAGTACATGACAAAACTATCTTCTCCACTATATACCGGACTAAGGCCTACCATCAAATTCCTGTCGAACCGAAGGATATCCCTAAAACCGCAGTCTGCATACCTATCAGACTCTTTGAGTTCATACGAATGACTTTCAGACTATGCAATGCGGCACAATCGTTGCAACGGGCTATTTTAGTAGCTTCGACTTCGGACAGAGTGCGTTTTGTTCACTTAGAACAAATTTTCAAACGACTTGTGGATCATGGTCTCATAATTAATATGGAGAAATGTCATTTCATTCGATCTTCCGATAAATTCTTAGGTCCAGCAAGCTTAGGTTCTTAGCAACCTTTGAGTTTTTATCTTTGCGGCTTCCAGAATGATTGCGCTAAAACAATTGACTGGTGAACAGAAACTAGCAAAGCTTTCGAACAAGCCAAGACTGGCTTAACAGAAGAGACTTTATTGTCCTTCCTGGACTCAAACGCCGAGCTTGGTCTATTTGTAGACGCATTTGATATCACTATCGGGGCTGCTCTGCAACAAAGATGTCAATGCTCTTGGCAGCTTCTTATACTATAAAAACTAAGCGACGCACAAAGAAAGTATAGTACATACGACCATGAACTCTTACCGGCTTATCAGCGCATTAATTACTTCAGATACTTTTTGTAGGTCCAGAGGTTCACACTATACACCGATCATAAACCACTGACTTTTGCTTTCAAGCAGCAACCAGACAAGGCCACACCTCGTCAAGCTAGACATCTTAGTTATAGTTATATATAGAGCTCACTTCTGACATTCAGCATATCTCTGGTTGCAGCAACGTTATTGCCGACACACTTTCTCGTCTTGAAGAAATAACTCTTCCCAGTGTTTTTGACTTTGCCACAATAGCATCGCCACAAAAAGCAGACAGAGTTTCAGAAGATTCTAAAGGACTCAAAATTTATTCTGAAGAAACAACCAAGTTTTGGCAACAGCGTCGACATTTTTTGTGAAGTGTCTGGCGCAACCATTCGACCTTATATTCTTTTTAGATTTAGGAAAAAAGTGTTTAATTCGGGACACAACATAGCTCACCTTGATATACGTGCTTCACGAAAGAACCTTGCAACTAAATTCTGGTGGCCTTCAATGAACTAGGGCATTGCCACTTGGGCCCGAGAATGTCTATCTTGTGAATAATGCAAGATAACAAGACATGTGAGCAAACCTGTATCGACCTTCCCTACGGTCTCCGAAAGATTTTACGTATTTCACACCGACTTAGTTGGTTCCCTAACACATTCACAGGGATACACTTATTGCCTCACCATAAGCAACCGTATCACTCGTTGGCTTGAAGCAGTTCCTTTGGCCAGCATTATTGCCAATGACTGTGCTTCTGCTACACAGAGCACTTGGATTGCTCGAATTGGAGCTCCCCAATACATTGTTACCGACCAGGGCTGACAATTTGAGTCAACGCTTCACGCTAAGTTTGGTCGACTGTGTGGTTTCGAACGCAATCGTACCACAGCGTATCACCCTCAGGTAAACGAGTTACATAGATGACATAGTACTTTCAAATCGGTTATCATGGCTCACAACGATGCGTCCTAGACCAGAACACTGCCTACAGAAAAAAAACCGTTTCAGTATTAAAACCGCTTTAAGAAAGCACATAAAAGGAGTATTTTGATTGGTGCAAATATAATAAATTATATCATCACTGATATATTTAGGCAAAATATAAAATCAGGTTTAATTCGGAAAAGAATTTAGAAAAAATCACGACAGCTTGTGAAAGCCGAATTAATTCAGCATGATGAACCTCGAAACGAAAATTTATTTTCAGAGTATCTGAGTTTGATTTCGGTGTATATATTCGGGCTGGGCTGGCTTGGCTTGGCTAGTTATTTTTATTTAAGCCTATTTTCACAGTAAGTATAACTAATAAGCGCTTGCCTCAAAGAAGGTCCAAACTCATCATCATCCAGGGCATGTACACAAAATATGTTGGATGAAGGTGGGTAAGGATGTTTGTATGTGAGTCCTAGTAAAGTTTTAAATAGAAAACGGGACGCTGGAAAATTTTCAATTTATAGCACCAAATGCAACAAAATCGTCAAATGAAAGGGCGGAAATTTGCGATATCAATGATTATCATCGTGTCTCATTTCGAGCTCGAAAATTAACATGCTGATTCAATCTAGGATAGTCAGGCTTGAGCCCAGAGTGCTATTCAATATTAACGGAGCCAGCCATTAAACTATCGATCCAACATACATTTCCCCAATTTTGATTTTGGTTGCTCATTATGCTCACTATCTGAGCAGATTTAGTACATTTTTTTAATTTCGTAAAGGTGATAGTTTTTATAACAGTTTCAAAAGCAGCTGTTTGCTTACATTTCACTGGATAACATTGAATGATAGAAACACCTTTCAAAAATTACTTAATACAATAACAATCAATACCTTATAAACCTAAGAAATCTATGAAAAATGTATAACAAACCATTTTCCTACTGATATGAAAATATGATAAGCTCATAATTTTGGTAGATCATAATATCATAAAAATTTCGGGTAGGTGTTTCAGCTATTTAAATTTTCATCATTTTGAGGTTGATGACATTTATCAAAACATACATATTTTCCACTTTATTAGACTAAATTATATAATTTTTCAGTAGAAATACTCGAAGTAAATAAATTTTTTGTAAAATAATAAAAAAAATGTTTACCTTTAATCGATCCACTCGATTGCGCTTGTCCGGGTGTTTGTACATTCGTTTGTATCATCGTATTAGCATGCGCCTCTAATTTTGTCGTCACACTATTCCACATATCAAACATGCGTGACGTATACATTTTGAGTTCGCGTTTATATTCACTTTCTTCTCTTTAACGCTAAACAGACTTATTAATACTCTATTTTTTGTTGTTGTAAATTTAGTGTATTTGTTTTAAATTATTTAAGTTTAATAATTAGCATACATATGTGGAAGTTTGACTTCAACATATAGGGTTTTGCTCTTGTATGCAATATGAACTTCAGTACTGTTATTTTATTATAGCTTTGTATAATTGTTTATGTTGTATACGGTATTATAAACGTATAAAAATGGAATATATTAGAGTCAAATATTTAAGACAGTTGGGGATTTTATTTATTTTTTATTTTAAATCCTACAGCTATGTAAATAATGCCCTTAAGTAAGTTTTGTAGCAAATTAACTGGTTGTTACTATTCGTTTGTGTCTACAACTTTGACTGGTTTACTTGTTAATTTTTCGAAGAAGCAAAATTTTCTGCAATATCAATTAATTTGTTGGTATAAATTTTGAATTGCATTGAATTTATTGTTAAGCTGAAGAATATTTATTAATAATTTTTTAATAATATCCCTTAGAAGTTCAACAATATCACAGTTTTTCTTATAGGTACACGTGTTCAGATTTGTGTTTTTATTGAAAGATGTGTTCTTTAATTTAACTTTTTGGTTTCATAAAATCAAAAACATAATCGATTTGGCAATTTGATCGCGTATCATACTACCATTTCGTTGTTGTATCAAATACATGTTTGATAAAATTTCAAAGGTGAGTAATTAATTTGTTTTGCTTCTTTCCGGTGCCAATTTTGATTTTAAGACACTTTGTGCCATCAAATTTCGTTGATAAAAGCAGTTTTTTTTAAAAAGAGTTTTCGTTATTTTCAGGTTAGGTTTGCAGAAAGGTATGCAGTTTAAGACACTATTTTTGTTAAATGGTCTCGTCTTATTTCATTATATTTTGTTTTTGTATCTTGTGCTTGCGACATTAAAGCATTTTTGAAACAGCTAATAAAAATTACAACTTTTATAAGTACCGCTTGATGTATTATTATGTCGCGTCAAACCCGAACGGTAAGCTCAGAATTAAATATGTATTGCCACTTGTAGTTGCACAGTAACCCTTTCAAAATGGGGAGGCACACAGTTATATGTAATCAAGATTTTCCGACAAACTGCACTTATTTGCGATAGTATTCAAACACTTTTCTAATATTGACTTTTGTCACTGTATTTTAAAACTGAAAAACCAACCAAGGAAACACACATGCAATGCATTTCTCACGACTATGCGTATATGTTTTCCTCGTCCGTACAAACTTTTATTGCATACTTAAACGTTGCAAACATACGCTATCCAGGATTCGTATCCATTTTCGTTCTGCAATTGAAAAGTAAAAAAAAAGAACAAAAAAGTATTCATTTAAGTTTCATATTATTCTCTCTGTTTTAAAAGAATCAGTGTTTTGTTGTTGCTTTCGTTGCTGTTATTTTTCGATACTACATTATGCTGCATCATATTTTTCATTTTACTTTGGCGTAAAGTACCAAACATAGTTTTCTATGTTTTTCATACTTGTTCAACATCTTGTTTCACGACACAGCAAGTGACGGAAACTAGGTGGAGTATTATTGATCCAACTGGTGACGATGACGACAAATGGAATATATTGGTTTCTGTGTATATGGAACATTCGTTTTGTTAAAGTAAGTTGGAAAAGTGCTTGATATGAGAAGATTCGATTTTACATTCTGTTTTGATGCAAAATTCAGTCGAGATGTAAATCCTTTTATTTAATGCTAGAAAAGTTGGTAGAGTGAGCGTTGTTTCAGATTCTTATCTTCGAGGTAAATTGTAGAAAAGTTATGCAAACAGGTGCCACTTTCTTGAGCTGGTAGATTAGATGAGGATTGTAACAGGTAACGGCAAGTATTATATTTTATTCTTAGTAAAAAGAAACTTTTTCTAAGTATTTAAATGTCCGCAGACATACTGAAATAAAATAAAAAATATGTAGTCAAAATGAAAAGTTTTGACAATTGTAAAACTTCTTGACCAAGTTGACTTTATCTTGCTTTTCTCAAAATATGCTACGCCAAATAAAATAATTTGCATTAAAAACATCAAAACTAGTGTAAAATTTAAATTTTGATTCAAGAATGATCATGGGTATGCAGTGTAAAAAAGGAAGTAACAGAAATGAAAGCTCAAGGAAATAGCAAAATAAACACTCTACTTTAAAAGTAAAAAATTTTGTTTAGCTTATATGATATCATACCATAAAAAAGGGGATTGAAGACGACTCTCTGGCCTAAAAAAATCCCCAAAATAGCCTTTTAAGATTCAGTCAGAAGAAAACTGCCAAAAACTGCACTAAAAGTACAGTAAACTCCTTTTATCAGATTCAAAATAAACGCAGTGCTGGAAAGCAACATTTAAATATTAATTTTTTCATACAAATGGGACATTATAATAGCGAAAAAATATTGCTACATATTAAAAATTCTATCAGATGCGAAATAACGGTTTAGGTTAGATTATCAGACCAGTGGACCAGGAGAAAGGATGCCCTTCAGCCTGGAGGATGTTCTTCAGCTTCTGCTCACCAAAGCAGTACTGGCTGGTTTTTCCCAGTGTTGGGCAGTGACACAAGAGATGCTGGATTATTTCGTAGACTCCCGGCCCTTGACACCCTCTACAGGTGTCGCTGGTTAGGGGTCCCATTTTCATGGCATGTGCTGTTACAAAACAATGGCCAGTAATGATGCCGACCAGCCGTTTGCAATCAGTCCGCGTTAACTCAAACATGTATTTAGTCGCTGCGGTATTGTATGATCCCCACATGATTTTGGCTACTCTGCAGGTCTGAGCTGCTCGCCATCTGCATATTAATGCTGCGTGATTGCGAGATATTTAACTCGATTGTTTTGATTGTTAAAACATCTCGAAATATCTCGATCGTTTTAAGTTGAACTCGATTGTTGACTCGATGGTAATTGTGCAATCGAGAGAATCGAAAAAAAACATCTCGCAATCGACAAGTCATCGACAATTGATTGACGGCAATCGAGTCAGCGATAAAGCACGTTCGCTTTCGACTGCGAGCTGCTGGATTGTGTTGATCATAGCTACAGTATTCGGCTATCGCACCTATCTTTCGTTTTAGCTACCCCAGAGCTACTAAGTCTCTTTCTGCTATAAACCGGTCTTAAACAATCGAGTACAGCAATCAAACACCACAATCGAACACTGCAATTGAGAGCACCAATCGAGTATAGCAATCAAACTCATCAATCGACTCGAACAATCGAGCATATCGATTGATCTCTCGATTGATGTTTCGATGTTCTTTCGATTGTTCTCTCGATTATACTCTCGATTGTTTTGTGGCATCGATTCCGATTATCTCGATTGTTAAAACATTTCGCAATCGCCCATAAATACTGCATATCGCACCTTTTATTATTTTGGAGACAATCGAGTCCTTGATCGTTTGGATAGGGGAAGACTGAAGAAGACTGGCCCCATGCTTAGCTAACGCATCCGCCCTCTCATTTCAATCAATGCTCTTGTGACTGGGAGCCCAGAAAATTCGGACATTTCTGTTGTGTCCTAGTCTATTCGGGGCATGAATGCAATCAAGTATGTGTATGTGTGACCGTTTAACTTCAGATAAATTGAAATTAAGATCAATTTTCTCCACTGAACGGGACCGTGCCCCGGCGCTCTAAAATCAAGAATACATTTGCAGGACACTGAACTTTTCAATTGCTTCGATATTCTGCAACTGAGCAATACCCATGAGAAAATAAAAGTATTAGTAGTAGAGTGATGAAACCAAGGATCTTTGAAGTGAATATAAGAAAAAGTTTAACGTTGCTAAAAGTTTCAAAGATTGGTCGAACTAGAAAATTAAATTAAAGCTTATCAAAAAAATGCCCTTCGAGAGAAGAAAAAATATGTGGGTAAATTTTCAGAGTGCCTATTAAGCAAATCGTATCTTAAAATTTTGAGTCCGAACAATACTGTTCCGGACTGCATTAAAAAGTTCGGTTAAAGAGGACTCAAACCAAATGTGAGACATTGAGAGTATTAATGGCAATTTCCACTCAGTGAGGAAACATATCTAGCCATAGCGAACGAACTAAACAGAAATGATAGGCTTTTTGAGCCATTCGAAGCTCCAGGCCTAGTCAGGTGCGTTTTCCGGCTGACGTGTAGCAGACATTAGATCAGAATATGCCTTGGCTTGTAACCATATCTAGCGCTGGCTAAGGCTTTCGTATGTTTCAATCAATTGAGGGAGCTGTTTTCATCTCCAAAAGAAGCCTTGCACACTAAATCGAAGGACTACTCTTTTTTATTGATGGTTTTAAAGAAAGTATTGAATATTCAGCGCCCTAGACTTTACTTTGTTCTCGAGATCAAAATTTGCTTACAAAAGAAGTAAATCTGTCGAAACGGTACAAAATTCTCTAGTACAGCATGTTGGAACTTATACATAGACATTAGGAGTGTTCTCTATTATTACAGAAGTATTCGATAAGGTGCATCTCCATATGATTTAGAAGGCTTTTGCTCGGCAGTTTGCACTGTTCAAACTAATAGCTGCCAGCTATTTAGCAGCTGGCTGCTCAACCATCAAGTAAGTGGTAAATTCGGAGACGCCTTCTTTCGGAAACTCCCGTCTCCATTGCTTTGGAATTTGACGGTCAATGAGCTTTTTAGAGCGCTCGATAATAATTTAAAGTGTAAGCGTATGGAGATGACATCAGTGTAGCGAATTATATCAAAGAAATTTCGTTCAATTCTTTTGGAGAAATTAAATCATTTCTTATACATTTTCTCCGCATGGTGCCGACAAAGTGGTACAAGTGTTAGCTCCAGCAAAACAGATCGGTTCCTCTTGGCGAAGAAATATCAAGTTTCAAGCTTCGACCTGCCGAAGCTCGATAGAATTCTAAAAAGCCTAAGAAACCAAGTAAAACATCAAGGACTAATCCTGAACTCAAAGTTCTTTTGGAAGGGAAATACTGTTGAAAGAGCTCAGAAAGCATTGTGCATGCTTCACAGGCGTAAAAATAAGTACATAAAACCAACTTGGGAACTGTGACCTTGTATGCCTCCTAGATTTATATTAGCATAGTGGAACCATATTTGGCCATCAATACTTAAGTGGGAAAAGAAAAGGAAAAGAAACAGTTATGTTGAAAGCGGGATGCTCGGTACTAGCCCAACAAAAGCATTTCTAGTGCTATTTCACCGGCTCGTACCAATTAAATTATCTAACAACATCTGCCAGCTAATATAGATTTTATTATTGCCCAACCATTTCTGATCCAGGAGTTTTAAATCCCAATTGGACAAAATAAATACCCATAGCAGCACAAGAGAGTGGGGTGGTTTACGTTGTTTAGTGATTTAAATTTAAAGCTTTCTCTCCGCTTACAGGGTTATTGCGGAAAATTTCAAAAAAAGGTGACGTTGATTCTCGAAACGATGAAATTGGTCTGACGTTATTAATTATCACTAATTTTGGGTCAATTTTGGAGTCAATATTGGTATTTTATCTGCCAGTTAAGTGGCTGCGCAGTCCCTTCCTGGACTTTATACCTCGCCAAAGCTAGTCCACAAATGCCAGATATCTTTTAATAAGACGTCAAGACATTCGATAATACACTGGTTCAAGGCCATAGTACATAGGGACATTAAATTATTTGTGGGCTAGGCTCACGTATGCCTAAGCGACCCTTCGTCCGATTTGTGGGCAAAGTGCGGCCGCTGAACTTATCTACTTAACTGGAAATAGAAACAAGCAAAAAGATTAACGTGTTGGTGTCAGAAGCGATTGAAGCTAGTAAATATTTCATTTCTCAAATCAGTTTTGTTTGCGTTGTCGAATAAAAAGGTTTCCAACTAACTCCTGACATGCCTCAGATGTTGACATGCTGCTAGTTTGCTTCAATCGCCAATCCTTAAGGACGATCAAAAACTACCAAAGAAACCAGCGAGGACTCCACACAGGATCTACTTTGAGCGAGCACTGAAATGTTGTGGAAAGCTTAACTCGATTGACCACAATGTTATAAATAAGGTGGTAGGTGTTATAAATTTTTTAAAGCTAGAAATTAAGAAACATGCCAAATTTTACAATGTAGTTCATCGACCAGATTTTTTTTCTTATATGTATATGTTTGCATATATTTTTTTCATTCATATTATCGAAGGCTAGAACGATCCATCGTCACTACCAATGATGCAAAAGCCGATATTCGAAACCAGACCTAACTCAGTATTGCTTTGCGTCCCAGCTTTTAGTTTATTTTAGGTGACATTGCTATGCACAAACTTTTTCGTCTTTTGAGTTGTGGACCTGAATAGGCAAAAATACAAGTTCTTCGAAGCCTTATGCACATTTTGTTTTAAACTCAAACTTTTTTAAGTCATTGTTGATGTTGATGAGCTGCAATATTGCCAATGTCAGTTTCGTCAATCTTATCAGTTTGATTGAGTAAGCACTCAAAGGGATTTGAATTGACTTTGGTGATTGTAGAAATTAGAGGTAAATTGAGTCGCATATAATAATTGTGAATAAGATTTTAACCAACTTGAACCTCCATACCGTTTGCAGGACAACTTAATTTTTTACATTATTGGTGGCATTTTTGAGGTTCTTGATAAAAAGGCCAAGTCTTTGGGTTTATTCCAGAATTTTTTTTATAAACTATTGCGGGAAGAAAGTTTGATAAGTTGCTGATTTGTCTAGAATAAATCCTCGTTGATAAGTATGAGCTTATTACTCTTTGCAAAACTAGATCAATCTTGATTAACAGATCAAAATACGCAATTTTAGGTTAAAGAAAATTTTATGGGCTAAATCTTATTATTCAGCTGATACAATCTTATATTATTATTTAGCTGATACAACTGATACAAAAATAATGCAACTGATACAAAATGAAAGCTCAAAATTTACATTTTAATGAAGTGATGATGGTGATATTTCTTTCCGATGGAAAATCTATTTGAAGCTGCTGAATTTAAACTTCTACTGATGTTTTAGCTTGCACCGATTCCAGATAATTATTTTGCATAGGTTCACTACAAAATATGTTGATATGTTGGCGTCATTGGGCTGATTCATTTTGATTTTCTTTTTGTTTAGTCAATCCTCAATAAGTGACAAGAAACTCTTCAGTGTAAGAGACATACACCATATAAATCTAGCATCAGGTATATACATAGCCAAATTTGGGATTGTGCAAATACAAACGGCAACTCAAAATATGGTGAAAAATTTATGGGACTATATACTACGTACATTAGCCTGCAAAGCAATGTATTATAGCCCTTAAAGCCTTGTATTGAAGCCTTGTTAAAAGTCAAATTTGCCCTCTACAAGCAGCTTATTCACTCATGAAATATTAAATTCAAAATTTTTATTTTATGATAAATAATTATCGTTCCAAATTAAAATCCAGGACTCATTGTAACTTTGTCAATTATTTCCAACACAATAGATAACAGACCAATAGGATTTTATGATTTCACTTGAGAAGTACCGTTATTTCTTATAATCAGGCTTTTTGTCACCTTTAATCTTATACACGCATGGAAAACCGATTTCATATTATTTACAAAATTGATCATTTTTGAAATAACAGCTTTTTAAATTGAATTCAACCCTCCTGGTGGACTCAATGCCGTTCATGACGCCACTTCGCAACTAAGTCGTTCATATGTTTTAAGCATGCATGAGGATCATAGTACATTTTCACGTGTACCTAGTGGTAAAAACGTAAGATCCAGCTCTTCGAAGGTCGTTAATTATTCCATTAGATGGGCACTATCCAAGCTTTACACCATGGTCCCATCCAGAAATAAATTCACGCCAAACAAAATTATATTACATAGCAGTTAAAATGCTGCAGCTGCAAAGCTGTGAAAGTTTCCTGTTGCAGAGTACACACACTCTAAATCTTTCTGATCTACTTCAAAATAGCTATAAGCCAATTCAATCAAAACATGCCAATATACGACACAAACCACAATTACATTCAACTCAAATAACATCAAATCAACTTCTCGTATCAATAGTAAAATTCCAAACAGCAGTGGCATCAATAACAATATAATTCATCCGATAAGTATCCAATCCACCCACTCGATTGACAAACTTTCCCATAATGTTCCGCATTTTCACTCGAAACACAGTCCCACGGTAAATACTGACAGAATTTTAATTTGTCAACATTTCGACTATATACTGCATGCATGCTTGTAAATACATAGACAGTGCAGGCCACCGAGCGGAAGGTTTGCATCAGTTGCAGCCAAACAAAGTAACAACAACAACAACAACCCACGATAACAGCTCATGGCGGATTTAGTTCATCGAGTTGTGAATGAATTCCACCCACACCCATTGCTACCAACCAACCCATTCCATCCGCCTCACATCCTGGAAACGAATTTTCCTAAGGGTTGGTAGCGAATTATACTGTTTTGGGCTCAGCGTATATATGAAACTGACTTGTAATCGCACTGGAACTCTTGAGGAAGCTTGAAGAGAGTTTTTTAATGGCTTCCCATTCCCTCGGTATAGAGCGCCCATTGTGGGAAAAACTACGTGTCGGCATATGGCGGGCTGCATAAAATCGACAATCCACTGCATCGCGGATCGGTACCAGTAGGCTCGCACTAATTTATGTATGCACTGTTTATATATTTGCATTGTTTTGAACGCGACAGTGTTGTATTTCGATTTATGTTTGTAAATATGTGTATGGGAATGGTCGCGGGGAAGTCTGTTTATATTTGCTTAGTGTTTCTCTCAGCGCTGCAATTCAGCTATCTGACACAAGCGCTTTGTACTAGTATTATGCTTGTACATGGCTGATTGCATGCATGACTTTATCGAATGCATTGATATGCTGCAGACTTTGATACTGTTGTATTTGTTGTGCACTGACTAAAATCGCTAAATGCAAGAAGATATCCACAGTTTGCGGTAGAAGGATTTGCACTTTAATAAGATATTTTTACAATGCGAGAAAAGCCTGACACAACAAAATTGCTTTGGAGAATTAGATCCCTGACAGTTTAGATTGAGTGGCAAATATCATACAGGCTGTGACTTTCTTAAATATAATATAGCATGTGGTAGCAAAAACCGTCATTTTGCAAGCTATTATAGCTGAATAGCAACAACACCATCTACCTAATGTCAATGCTTCAAGACGTCATATATTAGTATGCATGGTTTTAAAATATTAATTTTTAGTCAAGATACATTTAAGATACAAAAAATGTCTTATTATAGCATAGCTATATTTCAAAGACTTTCTAAGTTTTTCACAAAATTCAGGCTTTTACTTATAAAAGCTGAAGTTTCTATTATACCAAAATGAACAATACAAACTTCATCATACAATCGACCATCATTAACACTATCAACTGTATGCATAAAAGCATCTCAAGCTTAGAAGTGAGTGCATTTCGGGGCCCAAAAAATTCCGCACGCTGCACAATGACTATGCGCGATACTCCATAACGATCAACCATGTCCCTCACAGCAGGATAATAAATTTGCTTACGCGTCCACTCTTATTGTGGAGTATGTATTAGTCAGTACATCCAATACATATGCATGATTGCAACTACAAATGCAACCTTGCTTTCGCCATCGTATCGCCGTACCGTGCTCCATGTGCATTTTTCGCGAGTGTTGGATTGGCTGAGTGGGGTGGATTTCTTCGTGTTTGCGGAATGCATTTGCGAATCTGCACCGCTCGTCGGGCAACGCAATGCATGTATGGCCGCGAAGCATGGCGAATAGTTCGTGGTGTTGCTGCTGTTTGGAAATTGGCGGATGGATAGATGGACGTTTGTTGGTGGCATGGTGCAACGGATGGCCCTGCTGCCGCCCGACGAAGAATGTAAGTCAGCGGGTCTTTGGGCCAGCGAAGTCAACTAAGCCAGTCAGGCAGCGTGTATAGCGCGCGCGAATGTCTCTTCGCGTGGCGGTGGAGCTCGTTGCGGAGCTGTGGAGTGCTATTGGTATTTGTGGCGTTCGGTCGGTCGTTGCATCGACATCGCTTTATTGCTTGCACAAATGCATTCGAAGGGATTAAGGAACAAACGACGTGCTTTGTCGCTCTCGCACAACGATATCGTCGATTGTTGTATAACGCCCGGACCGACAGACGACACCGAGCAATCTTCCTAGCGAATTATGATGCAGCTAAGGTGCATCGAGCCGTACATAATGTGCATTATAATGTGTACGATAGTATCGTTGCGATATGTGTATGGTTAGCGCGATAGTTGAGATGTCGCGAAAATGCATTTGTTTTGTTTGGTTGGTTTCTTGTAGTGGTTGTTGTTGGTGATGATGATTTTTGGGTTTCATTTTATGCTGGGATCGTAAATTACTCTCTTTTGCTGCTAAATAGATTTGGTTGGACGATTTGCTTTTCGGATGTGTTTTGAATGGGCTTTATTATGTTTTTTTTTCTGGTCATGGAGACGTATGAGCACAATATGCATCAATGGTGCACATAGCGAATGTATGTAGAATGAAGTAAATGATTGGTTGATGATGGTTGGATGGCATGTAATTTTTTTCTGACAGAGTGATATATAACCATGTATTGTGATGATCAGTGGTTTTTTCAGGAATTTTTCTTGGGGGGTGTGTTCGAAATTTTAGGAGGGGTATCTTTTTATTCAGCAAAGATATCTAGAAATTATTTTCGCACTGAAGGTTTGAATAGCTAAAATGCTATTTTTATTTCTTTTATTAAAGAATATGTATAGCTACTTAACAGTTTTTTCTCCACATAAAATACTTAAATTAAAATACCCCAAAACGTAAATATGCCAATCAAATCTAAAGTTGTAATTGTCACTAGCAAGAAAAAAACTCTAGGGTAAAAAAACCACTAAAAATTTTTTGAAGAAAAGCAGAGGAAATGTCTAGATAGCGTTTGAGATTTTTTATTTTCTATTATCTACAAAATCACTTTTTCGTACTAACGACCGGGTACGAGTATTTAGCATTTAATTCAGAATATATCAAAATAAGGGTTAGCACTCATAAAAGTCAAACATGTGTGGTTTATTTTCATTACAGGATGCTTATAGTATGGAAATCTGAGGGCATCTCCTAGCACAATGTGCTCAGTGCTGGCAGACCTTTGCTGCCACTGCATTCGAATTTCGTTTTCATCCAATGAGTACATTGGAAGTTATAGGAGTAGAAGAGTGTTTAGGTAACCGCCAGCGAAAGTTTCAACATTTTGGAAATTGAAACGCTTGGTGCTATCTTACTCTACAAGATCATTATTGTTATCCTGAAGATGATATTCACTTGTTAATTTAATGATAACATCTCTTAGTAAATTAATTGGAATAATTTACCTTATCAAGCAACTCTATCCTAATTTTTTCCTAAACCAAATTCCTACCAAACTTACTTTACCATAGCTGTGTGAATTTCTTTAAAATATGATACCTGCAGCGGAAGTTAAAGGGCATAAAGCTTCTATTTTTCGCAATTATTTTTTGATATAGCACCACTGCTACAGAGTGGCCTACATATTTAAATGACTTCTGTCAGACCTGCGAATTTCTTATTGATCTGATGGTTCGGTCGTGAGTTCTCGTGAACAAAAGCTTCGAGTGCTCAGAAAATAGATAATTTGTTGAAGGGCTACCGTTCTATGTATCTCGAAGTTTTGAAAATTTTAAATTAATAGAGTGGACAATCGTGTGCATTTTTCAAAAAGCGACTTAGTGATTTAAATTTTTTTCAAGTGCTTGCTGTAGCTACAGGATTAGCTCTCACTCTAAATCGCACTCACAATAAATCACTCGTGTATAGCTTTTATCAACTCTCACTCGTGTATAGCTTCGTGGTCAGAAGTTATGACTAATCGAAATTTGAAAAAAATATTTCTGTCAATGTATTAGAGAAAAACTCTTTCCAAATTTTGAAATCTTTCTGTTTTCATTTTTACACCGTTAGTGCGTATCATTGAAAAGTTGTAGGAAATTGTCCGTGTTAGGGGGGTGTATGCACTTTTTAGGGGGGGGGGGTATTAGGGGGGTGTAGGAAAATCTCTGGTGATGATGGTTGGCTGCTATCAGTTCGTTGGGTTTTATTTAATTCAGTGATAAATAAATGCAAAAAGAGCAGTGAAGGATTTGAGCTTAAACGAGCTTGGATGTGAATGTGAAAACATTCAGAATTCTAAATATTTTGGGTTTGTCTTAAAAGTGGTTTAAAAATTGAATACGTAGGTAAAAAACCATCCAGTTTTGTACTGACTTATAGCTGAATGTTTAATCAGTAGTTTCAAAAAAATTAAGAAGCGTCAAATAAGTTTTTCACTTTCTTCATAAAAACAAATTAAAATCAACGAACGTTTAAGATAACGGATCAACTAAATTGAACGTTTAAAATTGCTTTTTTCCTTCCTTTCATCATTATTTGATGATTCAGTAGCTTTTGGAAGCAATAATTGAAAAAACAACAAGAAAACATGTTATGAGAAAACTGTATTTGCTAATTAGAATCCAACCAAAAAAGTCACAGCAGTGGTAGCAAGTCGGTTTTTATTCTAACCTCAAGTAACTTTTGTGCATGGAATTTTTTAGTGTTTTGATGATTGGTTCAATTTCAATTTTTTCATGCAATCAAAGGATTAATAGCCATAAATAAATTAACAAATCAAAGTTTAGTAGTCGGGCTGAAAATATTTGTTTAGCCTTAGTAAAAACTCAGGTTGAAAAATAAGAATTCGCCCAAGGTAGATATAGATTGGCATAAATGTAGAGGGCTAGTTTTTTTTACTTTCATTAAGCATATAGATTTAAGAAGCCAATTTGATTTTTTAGTAAATTAAGCTACATTTTCCGAGTTCAATGAGATAAGCGGCTAAATGGCGTAAAATTTAATGAGCTCAAGCGAGTAGGGAGCTCGGCAAGGAGGAGAAACACTACATCAGTTCGATCGGCAGTAGCGAAACATTTCTTGAAGGAAAAATCCTGCATTACGAATGATGACATTGAGTTTATCAATGAAGTATAGTAGTTTCGTAAACTACTTAGATGTATACGAGAGCTTTAACATCTGAAAAACTCCGGCAAGCAGAAGTCTAAATATAAACAAGGGTAGTTACTCTAGTAGGTAGTTACACTGTTTAGGGTAATTTAAGCTGCTATTCTTTTATATATAAAAGTAATTATGAGTATATAATTTAAAAAAGAAAATACACATTCAGAATTAAACAGTTATAAGCGTTTCAAGTTTCTTTAAAGACATTGAGTATAAGTAGAGGTTGAGGGTTAAATTAGAATTAAGACTAATAGACACTGAAGAAGAGACCAAATTGCCCTCGAAATATCAATATCTGTCAAGAAATTGAAATATATCTAGCTAAGAAAAAAATGATCTTTGAAATAAAATATTTTGGATCAACCTGTCTAAAAAGAAGAGCCCCAAAGGAGCCAACGTGGTCATTGCAAAAACTAAACAGTAATCAAGAAGACGAGAGAAAGATCTGCACATCTACACAGCCACTGTCTAACTAAGAATTTTGCGATTTAAACTACGAGCTATTCTAGAGACCGTTTCTGGAAGTCCATTTGTGACTGCGTTTTAACATTTTTTTCTTCAAATATTTTTACATTCTGGTGCACTGAAGCTGTAGTTCTTAATAATATAATAAAAAATTCGACTTAAAGAAAATTTTATTCGGGGATTTCAAAAATAATTTATTAGCCACCAAGAACATGTAAGGTTTGAATATTTTAGCATGCATAAGCCTATATGCTGCGTAAACTGCTTGTCCTGAAATATTCTGAAGGCAAAAAGGACACGCAAAAACTTAACTTGTCTGAGATATATTATAGCTGACGTTGTTGTCAGGCTTCATTTTCCAGCTTAATGCACACCTATCGCATAGATAGTCCTACTACAACAGACTATTATTTGCATGAGGTTGACCAAATAAAATAGTGGAAAAAATATTTTTGGAAAAAAGAGGGGTGTGGAGTCGGGGAGTCGAATACTGTGTTTAAAGTTTACAAATAATAGGAGGCAGGCACACTTCACGTAGAGGAGTAAATGATGTAATCTGTAGGGCTGTAAAATATTATGGATAAAGCACCGGAAAATAGATCTGAATTATTTGAATATTTTACTCTTAACTGTGATAAAAAATTTTCATTTACAATTTTACAACAATTATGTAAAGTAAGTTATGACAAAAAGATAAGTGACTATTCGGGAGAAAAATCCAGTGCACCACCTAGATTATCTAATTTCCAACGTCATTTAGAAAGATGCCATAACGCTGGATTTACAATTGTTATTAATAAGGATGCTGCAAACAAGAAAAAAAAACCCAAATGTTTCATTTATAAACGTTAAGTGAGTTCCTGACCTTGTGTTAAAATTCATAAAAAAGCACTTGAGACTCCACTCCAAGGCGGCTTTATATTCTCGAAAATGGGTTGTTGCGCACGGCAGAGAGTGAATTATTTTGCAATTGAAGAATTAATTATGAACGTTCTAAAAAAATTCAAAACTAATAAGGTGCAAGTTATATAAATTGTGGCTAACAATACTAGAAACATACTGATCGAAATCCAAAAATTAAATTCTGACCAAGTTTTTGATGATAATATTCCGGGTGATAGTGGCGTTTGTGATTTATCTAAGACGAGTTTGTAGATTGACAGAATTCATCACATGCACTTTGCTGCTCATGCTCTTCAATTAGCGATACGATAACCCAACAAATATTTTTATAAATAAAATAGAAATCGTTGTAGTAGCTGGTGGAAAGCAAAAATGTATGTTTTTTGGAGGCTTTGTTGCAGAAAAAGGAACGATTCTAAAACAAGCAACTCGATGGCAGCATTTTCTCGATAGTAGTGTCTTCCTGATTAAAAACCCCTCCTGATTGACATAGTTAGTCCAGACAATGGCTGAAGAGGGGTTAGGAAGAAGCTTAGAAATTGATAGACTTACTGTATCTGCCCTATATAGACACCGAAGAATTCTACTTAACTGTCCTTGCATCTGAATCATTTTATTTTAAAAAAATAGAAAAATCTTATCTTCTGCCTTTCGAAAATGAATGAAAATCTGACCGATGCATTGAAAATTGCATTATTCGGTAGAGAAATTTATCTCTTAAATTAAAAAGTCCTCATAGTTGCTGTATGCTTATGGAGAGCATTTTCATGCAGATCCGATAAAGGTTGCTGTGAGATTAATTTATTTTTAAGTTTGAGACTTTTAAGAAGATCAACAAATGCGTGCTAAATGTGCATTAAGCAATTTAGCTATTTTTTTTGAATGTATTGCATGTGAAAATTGAAGCCATAGCTTGACCAGAACAGGGAACCATACCATCGTCATTACTTTACTCAATACTAAATTTAACGATGAAAATTAATTCGAGATATAACTCGACGAACACAAGCTTTTTGTAAATATTCTTCAATCTTGTCCATACTGGATGTTTTTTGGTGCTTATTTAATATCGCAGATATCAATGTAACAATTCATAAACCTTATTTAGAAAACAGTTGAAAACTGCATCCTTTATGAAAGACTAACTAATTGAAAATTTCTTTGTAAAATGTTATTATGGACATGAAGACATCTGGATTCCAATGGATCCAGCTAGAACTATTTTAAATACTGAGTTTTCAAAAGTTTTAAATGATATGTTTGAAAGGTCATTTGCAATACTGCCGGATATCCGAAAGTTAATATTTTAGTATAAAAATGTTTAATATGACAAGGGCCG
The DNA here is from genome assembly GCA_963978885.1 of Nemotelus pantherinus. Classification (NCBI taxonomy): domain Eukaryota; kingdom Metazoa; phylum Arthropoda; class Insecta; order Diptera; family Stratiomyidae; genus Nemotelus; species Nemotelus pantherinus. The sequence continues at coordinate 243,377,871 of OZ022264.1, read as the reverse complement.
CAGTTTTTATTCTAGCTTCAATTTTATAGAGAATTCTCATCGGTTATTTGATGTTACAGTTTTGTCAATTAATAGTATTCTTTCAGAATGTTCAGTTGGCTGATGGAAAAACAATTGCTCAGATAATGTGAGTGAATTGAGATATTATGCTCGAAACAAAACGCCTAATTATATTTTTCAAAAAGCATAAATAGCCACATTAAATCCAATGTGATAATTGATTGTATTTACCGACAAATCCAAGATCAAATATGCGACTCCCTTGAATATTATAATTTTTAACAGAAGACGTTTTAGTGACTTGGTAAAGATTATATACTTCAGAGCTGGTAAGATTACACAAACCTCTACTTATACTTCGTTTTTGGCTATGATCAATAAAACTGTCACATTGTTCTAGTTTTCAAAATCAACACGAGGACAACAATGTCAACTGATTTTGAAATTATGGCAACAAAAAATCTTATAGTCTTTTTTATTGCTAATTTAAAGATTATATTATGGATATTTGATATTTGAAATTCACGATAAATTAAACATCCTAAGTTAAAGTTACTTTAGAGTTACTTCAACCTGGTTCTTTGAAACTTACTACAACAATTAAGCTAAAATAATTCCAAGGACAACCAGAAGAAATGGAAATTATTTTAAAAAGGGTTTATCAAGCTGTTTCTTTTTCAATGATATTCTCTTAACAAATTAGAAATATTTCAAAAGTTAATCATTATATACGCCAGACATTAATCAAAGCGAAATAACATAAACGAATAAAAGGACGACGGTGTTCTCAATGCGGTTTTGTGGTTCACAGTTGGGCAAATTGAACCGTTCTAAGTGATCTCGACATAAGTTTTTAGTAGCTTACCTGCATAATATGCAAAGCTTACCGACAAATTCTTGGGAAAATGTTGGTCCTACCCTTTATAAGGTATGCATTTACCAAAACAAATTGTCTCTTTAGGGTTTTTAGCCTGTCGTGATATGCATGACAAAATTTTTTAATAGCGCGATATCGTTAAATGCACTCTGAGAAAAAGCATAGAATCAAAGACCTTTTTTATATGCTTCTGGCGCTGTATATATCGTTGATTTTGGGATTATAATAAATTATCCAACTGATACCCAAATACATAGCGAACAATTCATAGGAGTAGGTGCTTGTATTGGAGCTATTAAACGATTTTTTTTCATTTTCATGAGCGAACTTTTAATTTTTAATTTCATATTAATTATAAATAAGTATTTTTCAAACCTAGATTTAGATTTTACGAGCCAATAATCCACTCACTACGCTACACGATTGTTTTTTCCAATCCAATTGCTATATTTCCTATCACTACTAACATGCGTCGCGACTATGTGCATAGCAAACGAGACTATGTGCATAGGAGACGGGTTGACATTATGTGCAAGAGAGTCTAAACTCAGTGTATGGAAAAGATCCTAGAATGTATGCAAATTATTACTATGGAGTGAAAAACAATTTTTTTTTGCAACATTCTTACCGCGGAAAGCTATATTTTGTAGGTCAGCATATGGAACTACGTGCTACGTGCACATGATTTCGAGCACATGTTTTTTGTAATTTTGTATTTTATTGTAAAAGTTAAATAATCCCACTACAGCCCTTGGCGGGTCTATGGGTTGAAGCTGGTAGCAAGGTTCATTCACAAATTAACAGGCAACTTATACGAATGTGGGGAGGTCGATTCAACGACGCACTTTACCCCTGATTTAACTCAAGTACCTGTTCGGTTATATTCATTTTAAGTGAATTTGATTTGTTGAGGAGTTTTTCCAAATATGATTTTTTCACGCACTTGCAACTTCAAAAGTGTGAAAACGTCATGCTGTGACAGAACACATTTTATTTTTTTGGCTCTTCACAATGTACTTTTTTTTCAATTTAGTTAAAATGAAATAAAAGAGGTAGTATTATACTTTAGCCAAAAAAACACTGAATAAGTTCAACATGGCTTAAAATATATTTTGAAAAATTAATTTGATTTTTCATGCTTTCTGAAGCTATTAAACCAGCTCAAAACCATAAAAAAAATGAAAATCATAGCTGTGTTTGATGGGGTGCCTGCTCGCTTCAAATCGCATTGTCTCAATTCAAGCTGAATTGTTTTTATTGTGTACCAATTTTTTTCCTAGCTTGTAAAAATATTTTAATTTAAACCAATGTTTTTCCTTTTTAATCTAGATTTATTTTGATTACTCGACATATATCGATATTTCGAGGGTAATCTGTCCTCTTCTTCAGAGGGCAGATTACCCTCGAAATATCGATATATGCCAGTCGTCAAAATAAAACTAGCTTCAAGCTGAATATTTTTTTCTTGTTTATTATTTGGTCTGAAATAAAGCCATAGCTTCATTAGCCTACTGAGTAGAGCACTGGCTTCTTGTGTGTGTGGGGTTCCTGGTTCGAATCCTGGTTCAGGCGAGTGACCGCTTACCAAGCTTTGAATTTACCTAGCTCTGATTAGCTACCTGATTTAAATTAGGGTAAAATGAGCCGTATGCACATTGATTGTAAATTTTTGATGAAAATCTGTACCAGCTGCAACCTCTAGACTCGTTCAAGGGTTGTCGTGGGATTACTTTATTTTACTTTACCTATTTGGAGCTACTTAAACTCAAAACCTGGTACGTTGTAATATTCAATTGTAATCAATCAATTGTAATATTCAAATTTCTAATATTCTAATTACTCAGAATAAAAAACTCCAACTGCGATTATGTCTATAGTAATTATCCTCTGCCCCACATTTGGGCCTAACTATTCTTGTTCGCGCAAACTTGAAGACAACATTTTTTTTTGATAAGTACAGAACAGCAATATTAGACTAATTTCTAAGAACTAAATGCTAAAACTAAACGCAAAGGAAATATTGACGATCCGCCAAAATGAATCAGCCACGTCCAATTTTGAAATCAAATAAATTTCAATTTGAATGATGCATGAAACATCGAGGTTTGAAGCAATAAAACAATATCGATGAATTTTTCAAGCAAGTTGATGATATTTTATAGGCGTTTTTGCAGGAATCAAAATTGCCACCTGTAGGCCATATTTGAAAATAAAACTCTTTCGAATGATGCTTATTGGTCACGTATGACATTACGCAGCTATCAATTCAAAAGGTAAAATCTTTATCCAACCTCATCGTTGATGTATATATCAGCAAGCGCCAACTGGCATCAACTATGTATCATTCAGAAACATCAAATTACCGAAATATTGGTAAATACTTTCCCCAGTTATATACATTTTACAAACTGATAAAAAATAACTCCGATGCCATCCAATAATAAAACTCTAATCTCTGGCGCAACGTTAAAACAGCTAAATCCATCCATTTTCCCCGATGTTATTCTTGACAAAAAAAAAAAACCAATAATACTGACATTTACAGCCTAACGAATTATTTCCCAATAACTCAACACCTTCACCGAAGTCCATTCGTCGCAAGTTTGGTTGAATATGAAATCCCAATGGGCCCGATTTTTATAGTGGTCATCGTTTGTATAGGAGCTCGTATGTGTCGGCTAAGTGAAAGTAATATGGCTTGTTAAAATGATGGTCAAAGGTGTGCAATTCTGAGGGAATCCCATCAAATTTATTAAACATCATTTACTGCACTTACGTTCGAGCAGGCATTTATCAGAGACTATGTATTGAAACATGACGTTAGTTTGCTTAAATCTTGTTGAGTTATTTAGGGACGAAATGAAAATTTGGTGTAATAAAAAACACTTCTTATAAAGTTTCAGTGAGAAACTTGAGTGACAAGCTTGCTTGGTGCAACCTGATAGACAGTGGGCAGGTTGTTTGATATTTGTCAGCACCCTATTGTTGTTTTACAACATTTTTTTACTGTAAAGACTCCCTTTCCAATATCCTATGTAAATAAAAGCACTGCGTCCATCTAATACACACATAGGGCATGCGTGTATTCAGGAAAAAGTCAGGACAAATTTGATTCGAAATCATTTTCAGGATCAACGTCCACGAGAGATAAATCATTACCATTCATTAAAAAACGCAACATTAAATAGTTCATAATCAACTCCACTTATAAGCCCTGCATTTGCATGTAAACAGTTGCTGAGTATATGAAAAGTATTTTGAAAAACATTCAAATATATTTAACAAGTATTTTTGAAGAAAATTGGAGAACTCTATTATCAACGCTGAATCAAAATAATATTCCATTTAAATTTCGTCTCGAAGCAACAACAAAACACATCTAATTTCAATCGATTCCCACCTGTCATTTTATCCACAATGTGCATCATTCATTAACAGGAAAATGAAATAAATCCACAAATCAAAACGACGTAATCCTTTTTTTCTGGTCGTTTTCAAACCGATACTAACAATGTCGAACGCATCGAATATTTTAGGATCCGTACATATCCTTCGTTATTGTAAATTTTCTTATTTATTTTCTTTTGTTTTATTATATTGTTAAATGTATACAACCCGCGCTGATTTTCACTTATTGTATTAATACCGTTAAACGCAATAAACGTGAACACTTTCACAACAATATGAATCAGATTCAATTAATTATTTTCTAATATGTATCTCAATTTCTCTTGGATTTCGTATCAAAATTTAGATACACTTAATTGTAAGCTTCATCCCGAACACTCGTTTATTTTTTTTTAATTCATTTATCATCACATTCACTCACACTGTGTATTTTGAACTCTACACTCTCTGCTTCAACTATTCAATCATTTTTATTTCGTTACTGTGTAGATTAGATTGTTGTTGTTGTGGTGTATTGTTGCTTGTTGTCATTTTCATTACTCAGACGTCTCAATAACAATAATTGCACTTGCCTACTCGCTATCTATTTAGTATTACGATTTCATTTAATGTCGAAGGTTTTTGAAAAACTAGCTCCCGCCACACTTTGTCACAGATGTTAATATCAAGGACAGGGGATTTCCCTTATTGAGGATTCACTTTCAACTAACCGACCACAAGTAATCCTTCTGATGGTATGGTTCGGGTACTCGTATCCAAACTCTCCTCCTTCACGATTTTCTCACAGTCAAGCTGGCGCGAACCAGACAAACTTTGTATCTGCTGTTCTCATGAAATAAACTCACGACGTTTTTCACTTATGAAACGATTCGAAATGTCCTGAAAGCATTAGCGATCGGCATGAGCCAACGATTCTAATATGAATGAATTGACACGGATCGGGCGCGCACTGCGACTCTAACGGCGAGAAGAACAAGGACAATATTGAAGAGGAAGGAGAACGAAGGTGATCGACTGAATCTTTAGAAACTGGGACGTAAACGAACGTGTGTATATAGGTATGAATGTGAGTATGCCTCCGTGAGACAACAATCTTAAGATGCGTTCAACGCGAAGTTCGGCTAAAGACTGCCTCAAATTATTGGTTCGATGTATTTACCCACCACACAAATTTACTTCTTCATATGTTGCGGCCGTTTTGCTGCCGCACCGTCAAGCAACACCGCTACCAGCTATAGCCAGAGGATAAAGCCAACATTCATTCAACCAGCATTCAACATAAACCGCTGCCCCAAGTGTTGCCTGATGCCCAGCGCCAAAACACCGTTGTACCACAACTAGCGAGAACTGTACATTCAATCGAAAAATCTCAAATATGTTACAAAAGCTCTGGCACTCAGTCACTAAGTATCGGATCGAACTCTTCCGAATGAAAATGTATTTAGCATAAAACAGAGATTATACTACGTACGATGGTAGTATCTGCTCAAAAACGCGTTCCGTTACTTCTTCAGTTCGAAACGACCACAAACTGATAAGAAGTCATTCACGTCTTATGCTATGCGAAAGGGGAAATCTCTTCGACGTACGGTAAGAGTATTTTCTTCGCGTCTATACGGAACACCTTGCGCCCAGTGTGAGCTTTTTTGCCCCAATGCTTTCTCACCTGAATCTATAGATACTTGGCTGACGGTACTGCGATGCGATACGATGCGCGGTATTGGTGGAGCATAATCGCAGCTTTAGATAAGCAAGCATAGTTCGTTGTACTCGCTTGAGAGATGTAAGCTTGGGTGGTGGGAGAGCTTTTCTCACTCCCACCGATTGGGGAGCATAATGTGATCGGAGTTGCCGTACGAGTGCAATGAACTGAAATGATGTTTCGAAGGTGAATTGTGATAGATGGATGATGGAATTGGTGTTTATCGTATGAAGTGGCAAATAAGGATGGTGGGCTTATGTAGATAAATATTAATGTATGAATAATTGAATATAAGCTTGATGATATGCCAGATAAATTAAAAAATATATATGAGGTTCATATGAGTTATTCTCATGTTGATCTTAAAAATCTGGTTTAAGATTAAAATGTGGATCGAAGTACAAATACATTTTCAATAAATGAAAGGAATCAAATAAAAACTTTTGGGTCGAAAGTAACTTGGTAAAATATGAAAATTCCTTGATTTTGTAAATTAATAGATAATATATGCAAATAAAAAATCGAGCTAAAAATAATTTTTAAATTGCTAATCGTCGCATGACTGTTAAACCTACTGGCAGGTATCGCGACTGTCAAAGAAAATTTGCATGAAAATTAGTAGGGGTCACATGAAGTATGGTTTGATCATCAGGTTTAACTGTAAGGTGCAAAGCACACTACATGAATTAGTTAATACGGTTAAAATTTGGTAAAATATTCTTTACTCTGTGTGGTAGTTTGAATGAATCGGGTGGTATTAGTTTGAATTTCGTTTTGATGTTGAGTTGATTTCGAGCTTCGGTTTTATTATTGTATTGCGTACATGATAATGAATTTTTATTTCATCGGTTTATATTGAAAAATTAAAATATTATCAATATGTAACGGGAAAATCAAAAATATATGTTCCTGTTTATGTTCAATTTTTGGCCCGCAATTTCTAGAAGACTCAAAACCAGTTAAGTATCAGAAACCACGCCAATTACAGCTTAATTCAAGTCTGTAAATCAAATATTGATTGAAGCGTCATTCTTCCGAAGACCGTACAATTCTTACAATTTCAATTTATTAGTTTTTTTAAAGCTACGGAGTTTGTAAAAATACAATTGTTAGTAGACTATAATTTTACATGCTGATTGTTAAGGACAACGAGCCTGCCTAGCGGGCGGTCGATGGAAGGATGATACGAGGCACACGGGGCATGAGAACTCAAATTGAAATTATTAAAGTCTTTGTTGCGATACAAAAGAACAGCACAAATGAATGTTTGAAAAGGCCGTTTTTTCAGGTTCTCATGAATCGATATGTCACGTGTCAGTTAAGTTAAGGATTAGGTTTAATTATTACAAGCAACCGAATAAAAGTACATTAATTAATAAAACAAACGCTTATTTATTAGGTACAAACCTCTACATTAGCTGGTCCTTCGAAACGGATCTGAAGCATATTGGGCGCCTATCCAAGTGAGCTGACACCCATCAAACGATCGAGATGGTCATCACCCGCAGCCAAGGGGATGCAGCAGAAATGAACGAGCAGAAGCGTCACGATATGTCGAAGGGCGATCGAAAGTTATCTGTAGAGCTGCTGGCCTCGCCTTCACTGGTACAGGCTGCTTTTGCAGGAACGTCAACGCAACAGCCAACCGGTGCTTCCAAACCCCAATCAAAGTTACCGGCACAGTTAGTACGATCGCGACGATCTACCACGAGTGTTATAGCGAGGTGGTGACAAGCGGAACTAGATGCTGCCGAAAAAATAGCAGCGATAACCAAGAAGGAGTTGGAATTGAAAGCCGATTTGGTAAAAAATTCACGAGCAACAAAGTATACAAGAAGAAGATCACTCGCAAGCGGACGACAGTGATAGAAAAGTTAACGACTGGCTGCATACGGTCTCCCTGGACCCACAGAGGAAGGAAACCAGCGCTAAGGAGAAAACAGAGGAAAATGTCATCAAGCAGCTAGCAGAAACGCTGGAAAAAGTGGTAAGACCACGTTTTCGTGGAACTGAACTGCCAACGTTCTCCGGATCACCGAACGAATGGCTACCTTTTAAGGCAGCTATGCGTGACTCAACAAGGATGTGCAACATTACGGCCTCTGAGAACATACAACGCCTGAGAAGCTGCCTTAAAAGGGTAGCTCGAGATGTCGTTGCAGCGCTGTTGCACACAGCCACTGATCCAGATATTGTCATGAAGACTTTGGAACAGTGTTTTGGGCGACCAGAGATTATCTTGGACCGAACATTCGAAGATCTGAGAAAACTACCAAGGCTTGGACCATCAGACATTGACCTGAACAATTTCGCCATTAAGGTGCAAAACGTAACATATGCTCTTAAAACAATCGACCGAAGAGAGTATTTATATAGCCCAATGTTGGCACGTGAGGTTTTGAACAAACTGAGCCCACATCTCTGATCACGTTGGTGCGACTACGCTAGTGACTACGAAGAACCAACAGGCCCTGAAATCGTCGTTCTGTCCCACTTTCTCATGCGCGAAGCAGACCGGGCATTAAAATACACGTATGTGCCCGCAACGACTACCACTTCGCCTGCAATACCAAAGGAAGTCAAAGGAAGGAAATCAGGCAACATATACACCGTCACTGAAACAACCAAAGAGCAGATTGATCTATGCACAAGCTGCGGAGAAACGCACGTGCTACATCAGTGTCCGAAATATAAAGCGCTGACTATTGACCAGCGCTGGGACTTCGTACGGGACAAGGAGCTATGCTTTAAAAGAAAAAATAAATGCTTTTGACTGTTTAAATAAACAGAACATCTCCAATGACAGACCAGAAAAAAAAACAACATGAAAACTAAGAAAAGGAATACTTTATTCAGAAAGCTGAATCAACATCATCAAATATTTTTAAAAGAAAACTAGGGCATAAGAAATTAATTGGGTTTATTCAGATTATACAACAAGACATTAGTTTTCAATGCACTTTAATTGCAAAGCTAAAATTGCGACTATTAAAATTATTATGTCACGAGGTTAACGCAAAAGTGGCGAATAGAATGCTCATAAAAAACTTTGCAGGTTGGTGATCATTGGACTTCAAATTAGTAAACGTAATTAGCATATCTACATACACATTTATTTTATCTTATACCTATATTATCTACATTCAGCAATTTTTGTACGAAGCAAAATAAATATATCTTAAGATATATTCCTTTTTAAAATATATTCCTTAGCAAAAACCTTCTACTGCATTTCGGTAACTTTGGAGTTATTCAATGATTTGTGTTTTTCTTAATGCTGTGGATATCTTCAAACGGGACGAAAGTTTAAACATGAATCCAAATATGTTTATTTGCGGTACATCTGAAGGAATAGCTTTGACGTTGAAAATATTTGTGGAAGACAGGTGTTATTTATTATTTATTTATTTATTTATTGTCCAAATCCACAGAACAAATCCAATTATAGATTAGACAAGAAGAAAAATTAAAAATACATACAAGTAAATAAATATGTAAGAAAAAGAAAATAACATGGAAACCAAGAAAATTAATAAAATTCAGAATGGAATAATAATACAAAAAAGAATAAAAAGCTAATCCACTACAAAATAGGGCACCAGAGAGACCAAACCCAGTTAGCTTTGATAGAAGAATATCATGGTTCACAGAATCGAAGGCCTTGGCAAAGTCGGTATAGAGGACATCAACTTGCTTTTGCTGGTCGATTGCGGAAGCAACGCTGTTTGTCAAAGTCAATAAGTTTGTAACCGTTGACTTACTTTTGATGAATCCATGCTGTTCCCTGGCCAGCAAGGGCTGGACGAAAGGGTACACTCTATTGTAAACGTTTTATTCGAGAACCTTACTAAAGCATGGTAAAAGGGATATGGGACGGTAATTAGAGATGGAAGAAATATCACCAGTCTTAAGGATGGGAAATATGTTGGCGGATTCCCAAAGGGAGCAGATAGAACGTTTTTGTAGTAACATGCAGTACTAAGCAGTACTAAGCATAAACCTTGTATCTACACATTACTTAGCATCAGACATCTATCTGCAGTAGACAGAAGGTTTACGCTAAGTACACTGAGAAAACACATGGCGCCAGACGCCATAATTTATAAACTTCTGGCGCCATGTACATAGTCGATTTAGGGATTGTGATAAAATATAGTGCCACACGCCATAATACATGGCGAAAAGTACATAGCCCTACACGCCATGTACTATAGTCCTCCACGCTATGTACATGACGTGGCTGACTATATTACATGGCGTGGAGGACTATAGCACATGGCGTGGAGAACTATAGTGCATGGTGTGGAGGACTATACTGTATGGCGTGGAGGACTATACTGTATGGCGTGGAGGACTATAGTACATGGCGTGGAGGGCTATAAGTATAGCGTCTGCTACTATGTACTATAGCGTGTGGCGCTATATTTTATCACAAATTGACCGAAATCGACTATGTACATGGCGCCAGAAGTCTACAAATTATGGCGTCTGGCGCTATGTGTTTTTTCAGAGCATCTGAAGATGATCCAGTTTGCATCCAATAAAAGGCCACGAACCTTCTCAGTTCGGAGCATCTGGAGGTAGAGCACTTGATGTTAGGGGGTGGAATTCTACCAAAGAAATCACCGAGAGATTAATGACATCAAAGGTCATATCCTCTCCTATATTCGAGATATTCATGATATTTATACATCTCCTCACACAGCATGGCTGCGAGTTATAATTGTAGTGCCATGAGCCATATTACATGGCTCATGGCACTATGTAATATGGCGTGTGGGGCCATAATTTCTGCGCCATGTAATTATGGCGCTGGGAGCTACACTGCATGGCTCAGGGTACTATGTACATAGCGTGTGGCACCATAAATGCTGCGCCATGTAACATGGGACCACGCGCTATGTAGAGTCTGAGATTATGGCGCTGGGAGCCATATTGCATGGCTCAGAGTACTATGTACATGGCGTATGGGGCCATAAATAATGCGCTATGTTACACGGCTCTGGGCAATATGTGGATTTTTTTCAGTGTAGTCCTACGTTTTTTGTAGATGAGGCGACATTTCATTTTTGATTTTAACATACTTCCACAAAAGATCGGTTTTTAATATTTTGCAGAATGATGTAATAGATTATGTAGTTTTCGAAGTTTAAAATTTACATAATTTAAATTAGAAGCTTTCAGTTATTCTTCAGCAGTGGTACCGCCTTCCGAGTTCACTAGCAAGTGAATTTTTCATTGCATATTATTAGAATATCAATATTTATTATGATTATTTATTTATTTACATTTCAGTTTTCTTTGATTGAATCAAAATTGAAATTATATTATTTTTGTTTAAAGAAAATTTGATATTTTGTTTTTTTTTTATTAATTGTTTGATTTGTTTATTGTACTTTTAGTTTTTGGTTGAATTATGATTATTATTTGTTTTTGAGTAAATTTTGTTTGAATTTTTATGTGGATATATTTGGCGTTTTTATTTCATTCTATTTTCATTACATTAGCGAAGGAGTAGAATGAGCATGAATTGCTAAATTTTAGATTATTTAAGTTCAGTGGATTCCAGTTTAAGTGGGTTCCTACTCCCCCTTTCTCTTAAGTTCTCGTTGTGGTTCTTTTATTTCTTTATGTTGTTAATGCGTGACACAGCTATAGAGCTTGACCTGCTCCTCAAAGTTCCACGACACCGGTGAGTAGCTGGCACATTTTTGTCACGCGACGGTAGCAGGTCAGGTCAAAATATCTCTTATTGGGTGGCGGCTGTTCACAGCTGTTCCGCAAAATATACATATATATATATATATATATATATATATATATATATATATATATATATATATATATATATATATATATATATATATATATATATATATATATATATATATATGTCCTACTGCAAATGTGTCTGCTTATGCTTAAAAAACAAAACCCTATCATACCGTGGTTTAAGCTGTGATTTTCCCCGTTGTCGTTTTTTATTAATTAATTAGTGAGCGATAAATTGTTCTTTTATGATAAAACTCAACACTTCTAAGACAAGTTTTTACAACGAACGCGTTAAACATCTTTCAGAATACCTTGGCTGTCAAGCAGAAATACGTATGCGTCAATAATCAAACCCATCCTAAAGCCTTTACTAGCCATTAGAATGATAAACTAAAATCAAGCAACCAAACTAAAAACTCATTCTTTTCCAACCATTACCCAATGCTAACTATGCGTGCCAACGGTGATTAACATAAAGACGACGGCGCAATGTCAGTAATTTGGACTTGATTGTTTGACATGGTTCTTTAAACACTCATCTATTTTAAGATTCTCCATTGCTTCGACAAAACCGACACTCGACATACAGTGACCACCGACCATTACCGGCCACTTTGTTCTTCCGCACTCGTTGTTTTACCGTAATGCCAAAGAACACAATGGACCACACAATACACACTTGTATCTATTGTTAGCATTCAATCGACTCCATCATTTTATCGTTCAGAATCACCTCAAGATCTTTATGTTGCGTGTAGTAAACGAACTGTGTAACATGTGCTTAAGCTTTATGCCGTCTACGAACATTTACATACATATATTCAAGCTTTCGACCGTTTTTTGGCGGGAAAACCTTCCTGTAATCGTTGTACATAAACGTATGTATTTTCATTGGCAGCATGGCGGTTGTAAGTTTTTCATCAATCCATACTGGATGGGTCATTGACTTTGTGGATTGTGGATATTAACGGTTTTCAAACGTTTCCGAATCGAATTAATGAAAAAAATTTAAAATTTTTTCCATAGTTTCGAATTTATAATTTCACATGTTATTTTCATATTCAGATAAACATTAGCAAATTCAAAACAATTTTTCCATTTTGATTTTTAGAACGAAATCTGCATAAATGGTCAGTGCGCCCGGAGATGCATGTCAATATCTCGACGATGTATTTTTGGCATCAAATTCGCATTTTGCAATCGATATGACATTTTCGATGAATGGCGCTATCACCGCTCAGTATGAGTAACGGTGAAAACTGCCAATCCACAATTTTCAACTCGGATGCATTTGAATTTAAGAAATTGAGATTTTTAATTTTCCCGGGCTAAATTTTTTTTGCGGATAAGGAGTTGTTAGTTGATGGAATATCTCGTGGAAAACTGTTAAATCAGCAATTTAACGATTGTTTTGCGAAATTTCGAAATCGAATAATTTTTTCAAGAATGATTTCCGTTTTAATGAAGATGGTCGATGAATTGATTGGAATAAATTTAGTTTTTCGGGAATTTTTCGAGAATTGTGGTTAGCGGTAGATGCGTTTGTGTTTGATATACTAAGCGCCATTTATTTAGGTTTACTGTAAATTCATGGTAATCGGTGTTTAGGATAGAACTTGGCTTACGGTTACGGTGATTGATTCGAAAAGGAAAATAAAGAAGAAAGAAATTTAAGTTGCGATACGTTTTATTTCGGTGTGATTTTCTAAAACGGAATGAATATATTTAATGAACCGTACACTATGAAATAGTTTTGAATATGCATGATTTTGGTGGATTTTATGATGATTTTGTGTCAGTTTTGATTGAGAAATTTGCTGAGTGATTTGCGTATGGTGCGACTCTGGTTGAAGTGTTTGGTTAGAAGCAATTAAGAACGTTGCATTCACTTGAATAATGTAGACAGAGCTTGGAGTGGATTTTTACAACTCTTCTAGTAGGCTATCTTCGAATATATTGTTTCATTTTCAATGATTGCATCTCAGACTTTACTCACTAATTGACGAACAAACATCATCTGAAATTAGGAAACTAATTATTACGTAGCAAACCTGCCTGATACATAAAAAATATCTTCTTGCCATTCTAGTGTTGCATTCATACATGACGCAGACTCTAACGGTTAATTCACATTTTTCAATAAACCATTCAAGTCTGAAAAAACAGAAGCCATCATTTGTATGTATCATTCATATATTGGCTAACATACCAGTGAATATTAACATCAAACGACAGACGACAAAACATTGCAGCAACATCAGAAATACAATGACAGAGAAATGTGCCAAGCCGTAATAATGACGACACGAACGGTTCTTAGTCCTAGAAAACTCTTTAAATATTTTCCAGTTTTACGGCATCTTTTAGCCAGTTAGCTTAGCCAACAACATAACACAAGTAATGTATATTGTACATTAAGCTCGTCTAGTACGTGTTATCGTAACCAACCTACCTACAACGAACCGGAAAGATATTGCCAAAGAACCAAGAATGATTGGTAGTCTTGGCCATATTGTCATTACGTTGTCTTTTACAAGTATCCGGACAATGCACGGAAAGAAAAGACATTTTTCATAAGATTCTCACATTTTTTATGATATTGTCAACGTAAGATATTCACAATGTTTGATAACTGGCCTATTGTTGATGATGTGATTTACGGTAAATGGTCATCACGTCGTCAGAATTTGCCCTCGTTTAACAAGATTGAGCAATGAGACAATGTATTTTTATGCGCAGAAGATATTAGCATGGAAGTCATATAGAGTACGATTAAGATGCAGATGATGATAGTAATGCAATCGATGTTAAGGCGAAATTATAAGAGCTCTGAGGATCATGAAACGTGAAAAAAATGATATCTTGTAAACTGTAACTGTGTTACTAAGTCAAATACTGCGGATAATGGAAATTTTTAAATATTTGCTAAAAATGTAGGAAGTAAAATTTAAAAAAACCAACTAATTTTTATTTATTTATTCTATACACTGATAGATACTGAAGAAAAGGTCAGGACTCTCAGAATATCGACATCTGCCAAGTGATTGAAATATATCTAGCTTCTTAAGGGAAAATGGTCTTCATACCAAATATATTTCAATACCATGCAATCCGATAAAATTAATACAAGGGGCATTTCACGTGAAGCGGACAACGAAAAAAAATCGATGTTCTGGATTTCGTTCATATTGTGCATAATGGTACTTCTAGAAGATATGAGTGTGGATGCACAAGTTTTTGTTTCTATGAGGTTTAGTTGCCGAGTTATGGGCTTCTGAATAATTGAAGAAATTGATAAAAGGCTTTTTTGGAAGCGGATTCTGAGATTCAAAACAAACTCTAAAAAACATTAAAAATATTGATTGGTATAGAAAATTAGCTGTTCTTTTTAATTTTGAAATTAGATTTGAAAAATAATTATTTTTTCCTGTGTGGAACCGGAAGTAGACACTTTAACTCGTAATTTGAATAATTTGGACCAGGTTAATTTTGTTTATTTTTATAACAAAATAAAGCTTAAAGTATACTTATTTTATCATAAAAGTTTTAGAATGGGATGGCCAGTAGTTTAGGAGGTAGGTGAATTTAAATACATAAAAGTCGCATGGGGCGTGGTACCGGGAGCTTGATTATGATAGCTAGTGAGTGTGAAAGCAAAATATTTGTACTAAAACTATTATATATAACATGTATCATTTACATATAGAATATAAAACATTAAAAAATGATAATGCTCATTTACTTAGTGAAAAAAGGGTATTTGTGTTTAGAAAAATGAATTTATTTCACAATTTTTACAATTTTACTCTCGTTTCCTAAACTAGTTCTTTTATTTAATAACTAGAGGTGTTTCTACGATCAGTTTTTTCCATCAGATTCGACATAATTTATTTTCTGCTAATATTCTTGGAATTTTTCTTAGGTCTTTAGCCTTCCGATGAAACTTCAAATCGAATGGATTGAAACATCGATAGCCGAACGGAGACATAATACACATAATTAAGACTCTTTAACTTATCAATGAAAGTAACAGTCATTGCAAGCGTTGAACAGTAACTCGAAAATAACGGAAAATTTGAATTGGCTTGGCGTCAAATATATTAAATATGCGTTATATATTTTAATTAGGTTTTTATGGGAAAATAAAACCTTTTTCAAATAAAAGATGGTGCTACTAATCACATTTCAAATCAATTTTTGTTTTCGAGCCAACTAGCTGCCTTAAGCAAGCTCTCGGTACCACGCCCCATGCGACTTTTATGTATTGAAATTCACCTACCTCCTAAACTACTGGCCATCCCATTCTAAAACTTTTATGATAAAATAAGTATACTTTAAGCTTTATTTTGTTATAAAAATAAACAAAATGAACCTGGTCCAAATTATTCAAATCACGAGTTAAAGTGTCTACTTCCGGTTCCACACAGGAAAATAAAATTATTTTCCAAATCTAATTTCATCATTAAAAAGAACAGCTAATTTTCTATACCAATCAATATGTTTAATGTTTTTTAGAGTTTGTTTTGAATCTCAGAATCCGCTTCCAAAAAAGCCTTTTATCAATTTCTTCAATTATTCAGAAGCCCATAACTCGGCAACTAAACCTCATAGAAACAAAAACTTGTGCATCCACACTCATATCTTCTAGAAATACCATTATGCACAATATGAACGAAATCCAGAACATCGATTTTTTTTCGTTGTCCGCTTCACGTGAAATGCCCCACAAATCAAATCAAATTTTTTTTAAAATTATCAGGGACCTTGTTATTTTCGTGTTTTCGACTTCGAAAAAAGACTTCTTCAAGCTTTTAAGTAAAGAAAAATCTTATTTCATTAGCATTTCTCGCAAATAGCTTCAACGGTTCAGAAGAACCGTTTGTTTGCATATTGCTAGCAAGTACAATAATCTAAGCGAAAAGATACTGGTATAAGATACTTTGCGTGACGATTGCTATGTTTTGATTAAGTAATTTGACTCTAATTGGAATACATATTTAATGCGATTCTCGGATATCTACTGCAATACTTACTTGCTTGCATTTGCACAATGTTATCCATGCAAACAGGTGGATTGCAAGGAGTCATTGAAGTTTGAGTAGATGATTATTTTCAATACGTACATACCTGAAATGAGAAAAATATGCAAAGTTTAAGTCTAAGAGAATAAGAGTAAGTAATAGAGAATAATTTCGAATAAAATTAATAATATGTTTTAATCATTTTAACTCAAAAGACGCAAATATACAATTATGTATGCATTTGAACACAAACCACAAAATCACCTAACTTAATGACAATAGGGTTGAGTGATATGCATAACGTTAAAATCAGCAATTTAAACAGGGTAAAACAGCAGTTTACGTAGAGGGAAAAATAAGGCTCAAACATTAACAAAACAATATATAGGGTGATTTATTATAAGGTTTGGTTTTTAGTCTCAAATAAAAGGCATAAAATTGAATTCTATAGTAAACATTTTATTGTGAGTCGAAAGAACTATCTATGACATCTACTTTTTCAAGATTATCTCATTTAAGGGGACATAGCACCTTCAAATTTTTCATAAATCGATTTTTGTTTTTTGATTGAATATGTTAGAATGAAGCTTCAAAAACATCATTTTAATAATATAAAATTGAAATTATAAAAAAATTTTTTTTTTACCATACATAGCTATTTTCGTTCACTTCGCTATACCGCTACATCCACTTAGGCTGAAGTGTACAGAAAGATAAGTGAGTCAACTCCTTCAAAAGGAGCAAAAAAAAAGTTAGCCTCGGCAAAAAAAAACAAAAAAATTTGCTGAAAAAGATGCTTCTAAAAAAAGTATTGAAACTCCAAACAAAGGTCCGAAAAAAAATTTCACTGACACTAAAATTACTGAAAAATTTATCAACATATTATGGCCTAGCTATACGACAAAATTATAATTCGGTTGAAAACGTGCGTAAGGAAATTTGGGTAGCATATTCCTAAAAAATTTCAGCTGATGAAAACCCTCAACACTCTTATTGTCCTGTTGGAGAAAAGACTAGGTGTAACTGGCGCAAGGCGGTGGCAGCTGCTGGTAATACTTAAAAAAAATTTCAAGCATCCTCCACCTTTAAATGATGAAGTACAACAAGTGTTAAAGCCTATTTATCATCAAAAGATTTATTAAAGCGCTGTTTGGGCAATTTTACGCAGAATAATAACAAAAACTATAATTCTTGTGTATGGAATTATTTGGAAACATACTTTTTGTGGAAAAAATATCATAAATATACCTGCAAATATTTCTGCATGTACATTCAATGAAGGATTTATGGCTATCTTGAAAATAAAGCAAGTCATGGGAATTACAATCGGCCAATGTGCGCTGGAACATCCAGAAAATATAGATACTGCAAGAATCAACCAGGCGGAAAAACACTCGATTGAAGCATCTAAAGAGGCCATAACTACTCGAGGAGAGCGAAAATCTTTAGAACAGGAGAAGTATGAACAAAAAGAAGGTATATTGTATGATCCAAGCAACGCAGAATAAATTTCGGTAAGATTTATTATAAAAAATATTGCATTTTAACTTTAAACGCGATTTTCTCGAAACAACCTTTTTCAAGTTGGCGTGCATGATTAAGAAAAATGTTTTTATCCTATCGTTCTGAAATTTTAACACTTTAATATCCACATGTTAATGCTTAGAATGAACTACGGGTGAAAAAATCTACATTAAAGTTGTTTAGTTATAACTGATTTTTGGCGGAAAAAACCTCGATTTTCGAAAAAAACGCCGCCATTTTCTTATTTTTCAACCAATTTTTTTTTAAATTCATTTTAAGGCCACTTTGATGCCGATGAAAACCCCGTTTTTGTTTTTTTCTCAGTCTCTTCTGAGGGCAGTTATCGTGCACGCCATGTTTTTTTTCAAAAAAATTGTAGCAGACGACAGGGGACCACAAAAAATGTTTAACTATTTTTTTTATATAGTATAAAGCAAGTAAAGTATGTGTACAAAGTTTCATTAAGATATGTCTTTTTATTCAATTAAAAACTAACCTTTAAAAAAAAACAATTTTTTTTTTCAATTCGAAGGTGCTATGTGTAAATGTTGACCGCGACAACGCCGTAAATGGTCCATTCTGAGGTCCAATTTTGGATAACGCGTTTCAGCATAGCGACTGGTATCTCACGAATGATACGAGTAATGTTGGCTTCCAAAGCGTCGATTGAAGCTGGTTTATCCCTGAAGACCAGAGACCTCGTGTAACTCCAAAGAAAATAATCTAAAGGTGTGATATCACACGTTCTAGACGGCCAATTTACTAGTTCAAAACGTGAAAACAGGTTGTCACCAAAATGATTTCTCAATAAGTCCATTGTTTCTCTTTGAAAACAAAGTTCACCGATACCACGGGCTTCAATTTCAGGTAACAAAAAATCCGTTATCATGGTGCGATAGCGATCGCCATTGACGGTTACCGAACTCATTTTAAATGAAATATGGACCGATGATTGCACCGGCCCATAAACCACAGCAAACTGTGTATTTCTGTGGCTGTAGTGGTAGCTGTTGAAGCTCTTCAGGAAGTTCATTAGCGTAAATACGGCAATTCTGCTTATTGACGTATCCATTGAGCCAAAAATGCGCCTCATCACTGAACGAAATTTCGCGATAAAACAGCGGATTTTCATTGAGCTGATTCGTAATACAGCTGAACAATTTGGATACGTTGTTGCGGTGTAAGTCTTTTTATGATGATTTGCCAAACAATACTAAATGAAAATTACATTACGATTGTGTGATATGCCAAAAAAAACCTATTGAAAATCAAACTTAATAATGAATAACCCTGTATAATTTAACGTATCACTTTGATTGGTACTGCTTATTTTCGAGAAGTACATAACGGTACTTTGAAATCAAGATATTGTTGAGTAAAATTATAGATTATGCCATAATCAGGAAAGTGTATCAATATTGTAGACGGGGTCAGCAAACAAAGCCAAAAAAATAAATAAAATCAATTAATAAAACTAGTGTACATACTATTAAAATGTATTTTTTCCAACCATATGAAGCTTTATATTTTTTGGTGTGCATATGTCAGATTGAACCTTTCTGGCTGTGTATATTTTCAATTTTAAAACTTTCAATTTTGCTACTCCCAATAATTCACCTTTATAGCCTTGTCTAGTTTATTGTCAAGAGAGCCAGTACACGTCACAGCAGCCACCAATTGTATGAGTTGTGTAAACGGAGGGTCTATATAAGCACCTGTAAGCGGCAGAGGAGTACCCATGTTTTTCTCCTTAGGTGTGAAACATATGAGGCACGCAAAGCTCGCAAGTTTAGGCTGTGAAAGACTTTGGAGCTCTCAGAAGATCAAGGAGAGTCTGCCTTACGATCCCAAGAGAAAGAAAAACGGCCGGAGCAGGACGTTGTTTCTATGGAAGCGGGATGTGAGTGCAGGCAATTGCCTCGGTTGTGGTCCGAGAACGAGAGACCCAAACCTGAATCTTGCAAAGCCAAATTTATAGACTTGAAAAAGGACTTAAAAAAAACGAACTGTGCTACTCAAGGGAAGTCACTACATGAAAAACCCTTCTAAAGGATGCGATCACCAATTAAAAGAAATGAAACAGAAAACTTGAAGCTGGCTGAAGAATCCACTCCGGACGCCACCGTTAATCCGATAGATGTAATGATACCACTGAGTAGACCAGCTGCCCAGCAAACTGGTAGCATATCTAAATTATCATTCATCATTTCAGTGGAAGCGGCAGTTAAGTCGGCATTTAGCAGAGTAGAAGCCACGAATGGAGGCAGCGATCTGAAAGGCTCGCAGGTCATCGAGAAGAACACGGCGCTTAAGCCACTTAGCAAACCCGTAACCGGAATTGGAGGGGGGCTCTAAAGATATTCAGTCTACTGTAAAAGAGCGGTGGCTGAGCCTATTAAAGGGAGGAACTGGAACGCTCATCGCTCCAGAAAACGAAAGTTCAAGCAAGCGATCATGAGTTTGGTGATGGTGGAGTGGAAAGAAAAACCTGATGATAGCAAAGAAAAATCAACCTTTATCGCTGCAAGCAAGCGCCAATGCTCAGAGCAGAAAACCTCGCCAAGAAGAAGGTTGACGAAGAGGCCATGAGACAGCAGCTCAACTCTTCAGGAACGTAACTGCAACTCACCTTAAGCTGGCTGTTGCCAAAAAACAGGAGTACCTGGAATGGACACTCGAGGATGACTCTTTCAAGGTGATTCTTATTCAAATCATCATTCAAGTTTGTCATGTTGTCGGAAGCTGGATTACTTCACTTTGAAGGCTCCAACACCACGCTGCGGTGACCTTCAGGGACATATACACGTCGGAGTGGCTTTGGTTAACCATATTGAGGATTTGTGGTGATCATCCAGGCTAAGACGTATTGGAGAAGGCATCCGTGCCCAAGCCCATTACAGCTAAAGTGGCGGGGCCCCACTCGAATGCTTCAGAGGGTCGGTCTGTCTTAAAGAAGCAGATTGTGCTATGTGATTATACTAAATAGTCAATAGAGCTTGATCTAATGGGTGCAGCAAAAGCACTGTTAGTGCTGGAAATCGATCGAAAGTTCACGAACCAGATACGGGCCAACAAGGGGTTGATCCACTTCGGTCTGAAGAGGATGAATATGTTAAGGCTTCTCCCGCACGTTCTTTTCAGCGCTTAATGGAACTCAGGCGATTAGGTTAGCTGCGACATAGATTCAGATTAAAACCGAATCGGTTTCAGAGCCTGAAATCAACCATGGCGGTGGCAGTCCCCAGTTTGGTAACGGCTGAGTTGACGGTTTTGCGACCGAAAGAAAGAGAAATTCATTAAATATATAGTGCGATATACGATTAGGTTTTCCCGGAACGGTTTATTAAAATTCGATTCTTCCGAGCATTAGCTGCGTGGAACGCATTAAAAATAATCGAAGATTTTTTTGGGTTCTTAAAATTTCGTATGCAGAGAGAGAGAGAGAGAGAGAGATTAATTTTGGAAGTGAAGAAAATACTATATATCTGGCCAGTATTCAACGATGGCTATATGCGGAGAGACGAGAAGAACAAGGCGTGAAAAGATATTTGCAAAGAATATTTTCGGGAGCTTGAAAATGAAAATCACGAAAAAGAACCTTACGCTTGGTCTGGAAAGTCTAAGCTCTTAAATCTGGGAATTCGCAAGAGTTCTCAGAAGAATCGTCTCAATAAGTAAACCGCCATAAAGAAGACTATTGAAAATTTTATTCAACAAACAAAATCATTTCAGAACGAAAATCTCAAAAATATAAAAAAATATGAAAAGAAATCTCAAAAATATAAAAATTTAAGGAAACATCGAAACTCCAATCACATAGATATGATAACTTCATGAAAAATCATTTCAAGCAATTAGCAAGATGGTTGATCAAACTAAATCAAGTTGGCTGAAAAAATTGAAAATTGATGCTTTTTGGGGAATTTTTTTTACAAACCATAAAATAGTTCATAAATTATATATAATTTTTATTACTATTTAGACAAACTTAATGCATTTTTTGAAGTAAATATATACAAAATAATCGGAAATACACCGCCCAAGAAGAACACATATATAAAAAGAGGTGCTCCACTGCTGCCATGATTCCGGCCGCTCTGTTTATCCGAAATCAAAAAATTAAACGCAGTTTTGATTCTGAGAGTTGAGACTCCAAAGTGAAGTTAGATTAAGTTAGAATTCCAAAAAATAATTTTTTTTACGCTTTAGAAAAATAAAATCAATTTTTCGTGTTTTTTTTTTTGGGTTTGTTTAGCTTGTAAAATGAAAAGTAATGAACCAATCTTAACTATTTTAGTTCATTTTGTAGTTATTAATGTATTTAAAATGATGTATGAATTTGAGCAGAATCAAGTAAATAGTTTTTGAGATATCATGGCAGCAGTTTGAAAAAATAGTGTTTTGAGAAAAACGCGTTTGAAAGTTGTTGTATATAATTCATGATAAAAAATTCATCTCACGATCAATCTGCTATGCCTGGAGATAGAGTACATCTTCTTCTTTTTCAAAAAAGTCATGTTAGGACGTTTTCTTTTCTCCGTTGGATATCCGGGCCTGTTTGGCGAAATCGTTCAAGCTTCTCTCTGAGCGGTGGATGCGAGAATCGTTCCGTTGATGAACGAAGGCTTGGGTATTTAGGCCAATATTTGCTCTCATGACTTCCATCACCTTTAAGATAGGTTCGAATCCTTCGTTGAAGATTAGCACAGCAAGAAATGTGGCGATTTCGAGGACTTTTGCGCCAGAATGAAGATGCTTCGGAGCGAAAGTCCAGATTATTGAGTTTGTGAACAGTTTTAGGTACCCGTTAGTTGACAATTAGTACTGTGTACAATAAGTACAATTTAATAACACAAAAGAGCCAGGTAAGGAGGTGGGCTTGAAAATATTCGATACGAAAGTAAGCGTATAGCTCCTACGGTTTACGAAAACCTCCTATAGTAACACTGTATACTTCCTACGGTTTACGGCTGAA